>CM060845.1:122252500-122645000 GCA_030762175.1 Metallyticus violacea | reverse complement strand
AGATAACCTACAATGTGAAAACAGGCATAGATTAATGACTGATTTTCATAACAGATAATGCTTTATACGCAGAAGAGAGAATATGAAATAAGAGGTTTGCTTAAGTTCATTCGAAAAAACATTTTGTTCGAGTATTTATTTCAATTAATACAATATAAACTTTTATCATATTAACTTGGTTCTGCTTTCTCAATATTTACTTCAGTATGCTTAACGTATTTGGTTTATTTATAGACGTTCTTTAACATCTCATGGTATCAGCTTCTCATTAAATTCTGGGCGTGAAACGGCCGATAAATTTTGCTCAGCAATCTATTCCTTCTTTTACATGCCGTAAATGTATGACACGGGATCCACTGCTTTACTTCCCTTCCGAAGGCAGTCATACTTTAGATTTTTATACCCGAAAATATCCATCGACCCCAGGTGGAATTGAACCCGTGATTTTGGGCCAATGATGCAAGTACGGACACTACTAGACCCTAGCGAACACAAAGGCTAACTGACCTTCAGAGATTGCATGCTTATCTCTCATTAATGGTTTAAGATTATAACCTAAACACCATTTTGCTGAACCATTTATAGCATGAGCTCTTCGAAAGCCATTCATGAATGAAATATCAATTTTTGACATATCCCATTGTACAAACGATATCACGCTAGTGTTTTGTTGTTCTGCTATCACAATTGTTTATTTTAAATAAAAATATGAAGAAAGAAAAGTTATAGCTGCTCAAGTGAAAATATTGTTAGAATCGACAATTTAATAACAAACACTAGATGAAGAATTAAACTCCAGCTGTTCACGTTAAGTGAAAATTTAGATTCAAAATTGAAACTTAACATTTTCTGACATATTAAAAAGTTCCTATTATAATCTCTAATAGATTATAATAGGAATATCTACTATAGTGATACAACTGTAACTTGCAGGTTGACGTCAGCAGTGCTACTCTTGCCATTAGCCAGTGGACGGCCAACGCCTCTTTTTCTTAGTTAAATCAGTTCTAGGTTAAGTGGTATGTCCAGATATCCGATCCTGAAAAAGAACCATCTTCTACTTTTACATCCATGACGGCAATATTTCTCTTTCCTTTTGGTTTGTAATTAAGTAATATTTTGCAAAGTCTGTCATTGTTTTATATGTATAAATCAATTATCTTCCAAATTATAAAGTCTGTCAGTTGAGTTAAATATACCTTAAATCTTTAGTATTTACTCTTCGCTGTTAATAGCCATTCCCTGAATTTAAAAACCTCATCTCCGATTCATCTATTATCGGGCCTTATTATTGTTTAATTTTCACTATCATAAGTGGACATGGGAACTGCCATCATTTATTACGGGATTATTCTTGTTTTACCTTTCAGTATATGGGCACCAAATTAAACTTATTAATTGTGATATTGTCTTTATTCCTGCAATGATACACACTCTTTCGTAAATAATTAAAATTATCAACTAGTTCTATAACCTGTCCATTTATAACCATGTTGCATCTTAAGTGGTATTTAAAAACTGGCATTCTTTTTGAAATGAAGAATCAAATTTGAGGAATTTGCGCACGTTGAAACTTCCGTGCTGACGCTCTAACAACTGAGCTACCGTGTCCTGCTCTAAGCACGTAATCTCTCTCTCATTTTATGCTATATGTCCCTGAGACCTCCGCAAGGTTTCTGATTATAAGAGATTAATTTCTTAAAAAATTCTAGTAAAGCTGCGAGTATTTGTGACCATGGTTTCTAGTTTAACCACCAACTATGTAGGGGTTAATTTATATAAATAGAAATTGTTTTTTTCACGCTAGCTGTGTGTAGGACATAAGTTGGATATGAAGAAACAGGCTTGAAAAATTTAGATCACGGCAGGGGTTTGAACCTGGTGACCCGAAATTTTCAAGGCAGTATCTTCGTACGGTAGTTTTTGTTTTTGTTGCGTTAATTTACATATTATATTGGGTTATGGCTTCATGCAATTTGTTGACTGCACTTTGCAGTTGGTATTGTCTCCCAAAATAAGTTCTGATGTATTTAAACTGATAAGCAGTATTTAATATTACATTTTCTACTTTAAAATTTTTAGTTAAACGTTCTTGTCATTGTCGAATAGCATTGTAACATAAAAACCAGCTGGGGACAAGGGACGTTCTTGTTTAACCCCTAGGTTTGTTTATATTGTATTTCCACCTGGTATGCCACCTTTATCAACATAATGTTAGTTTCTAAAAGGAGCCATACTAACTAAAATTCGGCGATATACGAGGGTAAGTCCATAAGTTTCCGGCCTTGCCGATAAGAATTCTCGCCTTCAAAAAATCCTCATCTGGTATCATAACATGTATTAAGTAAATAATCGCATTTGTAACTTTCGCTCCGCTGTGTTCATTATTCACATATAGTTGCATAAAGAAGGCTATGTGTAGAAGATTGTAACATGTTCAAAATGGAGTATCGCGTTGTTATTAAGTTCTTAAGCAAAGAAGGACTTACTTTAAATGAAATTAAATTGCGACTGGGCGGTGTATATGGGGAAGCACCTCCCTCATATTCTACCGTAAAAGAATAGGCCAAACATTTTAGAATGGGTCGAGAAAGCATTGAAGACGAAGAGCGTGCAGGTCGGTCCTTGGAGATGCTCTCTTCTGAAAACATCGCTCGCTCTTGTGGAAGGAGAAATTATGAAAGACCGGCAACTCAAAGTTGCAGAAATAGCAGCAACATTGGGCCTTTCTAAAACAACAGTCCTTTGAATTATTCATGAACATTTAATTATGAATAAGGTTAGTGCAAGATGGATGCCTATACTTCTTTCCTCAGTCCAAAAGCAGTAATGAGTCATCTGTTGTCAGGCATTTTTGTAGCTCTGCCGTGGCAACGAAAGAGAAGTTCTGCAAACCATTGTTACAGGAGATGAAACTGTGATCCTTTACTATGATCCCTTGTCTAAAAGTAAATCAATGGAGTTGCGTAAACCTGGCGAAGGCCAAGGCTACTCAGTCAACCAAGATCATGTCCAAAATCTTTTGGGGCCGTGAAGGAATATTCTTCATTGACTTCAAGGAGAGGAACACTACAGTAAATGGGGAGTACTGTACTGGCCTACTGCACAGACTACGTGCTTCCTTGAAGAGAAAAGGTGAGGAAAGCTGAGTGATGGTGTGCACCTTCTTCACGATAACGCGCCTGTACACACAGCTCTTGTTGCAAAGAAAGCTGTGAAGAAATGTACCCTCAAAGAAATCGACCATCCACCCTACAGCCCAGATCTAGCTCGCAGTGACTATTTTCTCTTCTCAAAACTCAAGAGGAACCTTCGAGGAAGGAAATTTAAGTGTTACGAAGAAGTGATGGATGCTGTTTATGCTCATTTTGCAGTCAATGCTTCTAAGTATTTTGGAAGGGGGATCGAAATGTTAATTGAAAGATGTGAGAGGTATATAGCAATAAAGAGTAATATATTGAAAAGTGAAATATAGATTTTGTTTTTATCATAACTAGAAACTTCTTACTAGAAGCAATTCAAAGGAGATATAGCACTTAGTTAAGAAAACGATGAAGCGCCTTGATGGAGGTGCCAAAATTGTTGGTCAGTTGAGGAAATAACCAGATTTCTACATCGAAAATTAGGAAGATAAAGGCAATCTAAAAGAATCTTGTAGAGAAAGGGCGCTATATCTTGGAGACTTGGGTTTGAATTTGCTTTCATTTAGTTTATGTAAAAGTCGCGCTCATTTATTGGTTGTTCATGCATGTCCTCCACGCTACATACGCAAAGGTTGTCAGGTTTACTGTCTTTTCAATGAAACGTGGTTTCGATTCTGAGCAGTAGTTAGAGGCAAAACTTTCGTCTTCTACAGTGCATAGGAAAACAATCAAATGTACGGGTTCAAAATGCAGTGAACTTCCCCTGTCTAAACTGACAACTCGCTCAGATTCTTGCACGTATTGTTAAGAAATATGCGACGCTCCAATAATCTTAATATGGTACAAATGTTTGGTAAGTTAATTTTCTTATTTTCTAAATGTTCGTAAATGTGTTCTTGATATTCAGAAATTGAATAGCGTTTCTATTATGTATGCCAATCAAAGACTAACCAAAGTTATTCATTATTCCAGTAATAAATCAAGAGAAACCAAAACTAAAAACTGTCATCTCTGCAGCGCTTCACGCTCTCGTTACATTTCAACAGACGCGCCGCTCCGGGAGAGAGGTCACACTTTCTCCTTTCTATTGGCTTCTCCACATGTTTTTGCTTGCTGTCATAGTAGATCATTAGTTCATTATCTTTCTATATATCCCTGCGTGTTTTGCGGTTTATCATTCAGTTTTCTCCCCTTAGGCTTAGATATTTTGGAGTTTTTAAAACGTTTTTGTCTTTACGTGCCTGTCATAGCTGTTTCTGTTCATTTTTACATATGCTAGCGTTGTTGATTTGGTTTATTTACGGACGCTGTTTAACATCTCAGGTCGTCAGCGTCCCATTCAATTCAGGGCGTGAAACGTGCGACAAATTTTGCTCAGAGGTTCCTTTTATCGGGCTTGAGGTTCTTTATCGTGCCGTAAATGTACGACACGGGACTCGCAGCTTTACTTCCCTTCCGAAGGAAAACATACTTAGGATTTTTAAGCCCGAAAAAATCCGTCAATTTTGGTCGGGTTTGAACCCGTGATTTTGGGTTTAGAAGTCAAGTATGGTTACCTCTACATCACCAGGACCGACTTATATTTTAGTGTAAATAAATTATTTTGCCTTATTTTTACATATCCATCTAATTCTCGTTTTATCACTATATCCCGCCTCCTATCTTTTACGTAATTTGTTGTTCCCCATTCACTGTTTCTATCCTTGGTCCTTCATTCTTCTTGGCGGCTCTGATAGGTTGCAGTAACATTGTCTTCCAACACCGCAAGTAAAATCTCTCAAAATATTTCAATATGCCTCAAGTTTGATGTTTTTCTTGTCAAAAATTAGATAACAGCCTATTCCTTGGCCAAATTGATTTTTGAACTGATACGCTTTGTCGGGCCAGTTTATGTTTTATGACGCGATTGCTATAAAAAGGTCGATGAAAGTGCGTCATACAATAGCCGAGGATATATTGCCAACATACTAAGAGGATTTGAAAATGGAAGTAAGAGAAGAAGGAAATAAATGTTGGAAGCATATGAAAAGGAACACATGTTTAATAAACAGGAAGAATAAAAATATAATGCACATTGGTAAGCATTGAAAAAAACAGGAGAATAATAATGCAAGAAATAACATAAGAGATAACAATCGTAATGGCAAACAAGAAAAATAAAATGGCGATAAAAGTCAAATACAAACAAAATATAGCAGCTAAGAGTGTTAATAGTTTATACATGTAAGGCTTGAAAATAAGTATTTTGGCTATTTACTTCGGTCGATAATACACAATAATGATTACGGTTGTTACCGTCAGAAAAGTAACCGTAAAAAGAAAAGCTGAAATAACAAGCTTTTTTAAAACTACACCTAAGCGAACACCTAATGTAATGTAACCTAACCTACAAATGTTCATTATTATGAGTGTTCTCGTTAAACTGAAACAATCTTAATTCCGAGTTTAATTAACGAATGGAATATGAGGACTTGATTATAATTTTATAAGCATATTTCATCACCACATGGCATGTAGTTAAATTATATAACACTTGGAGCCTTGAAAAAAATATTGGAGAATTCTATGAAGGCGATGAAAGAAAAGTGGGGGAAACTGCATTTCACATAGGCGAACAATGACTTCTATATGTTATGATATATATTGCACAAAGTAAAGGAATAAATAAACACATTTATGGTATGTACAACGTGAAATGATGAAACAAAATGAGTGTATTTAAAGTTAATAAGCGCACGGTGTCCTCGACATCAGAAGAAAATTCCTAAAAAAGGCGTTGGTCGTAAATGGAAGTAGTAATGCAGACTTTGTGTTACTTTCAGCAGGCTCTGGTATTCCTGCGCACTGAAATAGCCATCCAGACCAGAAATCAGCTTAGTAGTGGTAAATAAGACGATGGGCAAATGTGTTTCAACTAGGTATAGCAGCATCTGTTGCCAGAAGTTATGTATAAGTCTACCCATTTACTTCCGTTACGTTAGCTGTCCTTTTTTCTAAGTAAACTTGCAAGATGATGACGCAGTTTCTGTAGTTCTGTTAGAACGCATTAAATCTTAATTTTATGTAATATCGTATCTTGCCTGTATTTTTTCTACCTACGAGGGCTGGTCCATAAGTTTCCAGCTTTGCCGATAAGAATTGTCGCTTTCACAAAACCCTTATATCGTACCTTATCTAATAGGTAAATAATCGCAGCTATAACTTCCGCTCCGCTGTGTTCAATTGTTCAGATATAGTTGCATAAAGAAGGTTATGTGTAAAAGATTTGCTATTTTCAAAATGGAGTTTCGAGCTGTTATTAAGTTCTTCACAAAAGAAGGACATATTCCAAATGAAATTAAATAGCAATTGGACGGTGCATATGCGGAAGCACCCACCTTACATTCTACAGTAAAAGAATGGGCCAAACTTTTTCCAATAGGCCGAGTAATCATTGAAGACGAAGAGCGTGCAGGTCGGTCCTTGGAGGTGCTCACTCCTGAAAACATCGCTCTTGTGGAAGGAGAAATTATGGAAGACTAGCGGCTCAAAGTTACAGAAATAGCAGCAAGATTGGGTCTTTGTAAAACAATATTCCTTCGAATTATTCATGAACACTTAAACATGAATAAGGTTAGTGCAAAATGGGTGCCTAGCCTTCTTTCCTCAGTCCAAAAGCAGCAACGAGTCATCTGATGTCAGGCATTTTTGGAGCTCTGCTGGGGCAACGAGAGAGAAGTTCTGCAAATCATTGTTACAGATGAAACTATGATCCTCTGCTATGATCCTTGTCCAAAAGAGAATCAATGGATTGGCAGGCGTAAACCTGGCGAAGCATCCGCTCTAAAGGCCAAAGTCACTCAGCTAACCAAGAAGATCATGGCCACAATATTTTGGGACTGTGAAGGAATACTCTTCATTGACTTCAAGGAGAGGAACACCACAGTAAATGGGGAGTACTATGCTGGCCTATTGCACAGACTACGTGCTTCCATCAAAGAGAAAAGACGAGGAAAGCTGAGTGGTGGTGTGCGCCTTCTTCACGACAATGCGCCTGTGCACAGAGCTCTTGTGAAGAAATGTGACTTGAAGGAGATCGACCATCCACCCTACAGTTCAGATCTAGCTCCCAGAGACTATTTCCTCTTCTGAAAACTCAAGAAGCACCTTCGAGGAAGGAAATTTAAGTGTGACGAAGAAATGATGGATGTTGTTTATTCCCATTTTGCAGACAAGACTTCTGATTATTTGGGGGGGGGGGGGGGCATTGGATTGAAATGTTACTTCAAAATTTTGAGAAGTGTATTGGAATAAAGGGTAACTATATTGAAAAGTGAAACATAGTTTTTGTCTTTATCATGCCTAGAAAATGGTTAGGCCGGAAACTTATGGACCTACTCTCGTACATTGCATAATGCGAGAACACTTAGGTTTAGTGCTCCGACGTTTCACATCACTGACACAATGAACTCCGTAGCAACGTGATCATATCAGTATTACCTACCTGTTAGACAACACATATTAGAACCCATCCATGCCAAGGTGAGATTCGAACTCTCGTCTTTCAGGCTGCAAAGAACATAACCACTAACTCTGCATTCAAAATAATTACTGCCCCTTTCAAGTTTGCTATTGTTAATTGAACAAAAAGAAAAAAGATTTCATAAAAATGTCAAAATTAAAAAAAAAAAAAAAAAAAAAAAAATCTACTCAAATAATATTTCCAATGAGCTCCTTATCTCCCGCTATTTCTTTCCCTTCTTTGAAAATATCTGGAAGTATTTCACTTGTTTACAACGGCTAATGCAGTAATGTCAAGCACTGGGTTTGGTTTCAGATCTTCAGGTTCTTTTATTTCGGTGACTTTTGCTTTATAAGAGGGTCAGTTAAAAAGAGTAGAAATGAGTTTATTTTGTACCGCCCAGTGGATAGATATATGGCGGTAAAACAAAATTTCGTGAGAAGCACGAGTTTCGTAGGATCTGCGGGAGAAAAAAAATATTACATGCAATGAAAGCATTGGACAAACAAGCACGAGTGATGAACAGTCGCGTTGAATTTCGTGAATGTCTGCACCAGCACGCGGTAAATACGTTCTTCCACATCAACCACATTTTGGTGGTTCAAATAGCTTAAGCAGGGTCACGTCTTAACCAAAAACCAGCGCGCCACTGCTTTATGAATAAGACTCATTAACAGTTATCATCATTTATTGGAATGATTGCTCAATAACGCTAGACTGGCGGATTTTTAAACTTTTCCCAAGTAGTACTTGCATATGAAAACTGCATGCGAGCGGACCCCCCCCCCCCCTCCGCGGGTTTAAAACAAAACTTGGAGGATCGGTTCGGAAGAAGGCTGAGCAGTTCTGAAGACAATGTAAAAAACAGATGAGTTCCAGAACTGGCAGGCGCTTTGGGCCAGTGGGGACTGTTTCAAAGAAGCATATACTTCACAAGTAAAAAATTCATCCTAATTTTTTTTACGTAAAGTAACATAAATCTCCGTATCTGGCATTATTTCTGAAAATAGACAACTGTGGCACAACGATCTGTTGTCAAACAATGTAATTGATGCGTTATAAAGATATTCGCCGCTAGGCTAAGTTTGTGTGCAATCTTGCCCCATTAGGAACCTTGCCTTGCTCTCGAATCTTAGAGATCTTCCTTCCTTCTCCTTTCTTTATTGCTCTACTTGTAAACAGTCTTTGGAATAAGTTACAACTTTTCCTTTCTCGAGATTGTCGTCTGCTAGATTAAAACTTGCGTTCTGCCACGATATCTTCCAGCAAGACATACGCACAAAAGATTTATTGTAAATATGGAACCTGATTCATTTTCTGTGAAGAGAGCAATGTCCTCTAATTTATAGTATATATTTTTCTTGTAATTGTGTGTAGGCTTTTAGTCTGGTTTACTCTTGTTATGCTCCATATTGGAGCTTAACGAATTTTTCCACCATATTTTGGTTTTTAGAGAAGGTTTGTAAGAGGATTTCGTATGTTAAATAGTTGTTAAAACATTGATTATTCTGAGTTACTTATATCAGGCGTAATGTATGAAAACTTGAATAAATGCTTCATTCATTTGCAAATTTATTGAAGAATATTCAAGGACATCTTTTCTGACTTTTTTATTCGTACACAACTGACTTATCTTGAAATTGAGGATTTCATATTATATTATATTATTGTATATTTGTGATTGCTAAATCCTATAACATATTAAATATATTTAGTACTTGTATTTCTACGTCATGCATTATATTTAAACTCAATCATATAAGAAGCATTCAGGTCTTTGTATCGAGTTCCTTATCCACTTCCTAAACCGCTTGTCCACATACACTTGTGGCTTAATGATGACTCATTATCGGGTATAATGTTTTCTATTGAAAATATTGATATCTTTATATCCATTTTGTATATGCTAGAGTCTTTCAACTGAATAAAGCTGATTTATATAAACAAGATATAGTTAACTGTAACTTCCATATAGGTATTTTTACAAAATAAACATCTATCGTCTATTTAACTACTGAGTTTAAAAGTGGTACCTCACTAATAAGGTAACAATACCAACTGTGAGTAAATTTTTCTACGTCCACAACAAAGAGGTTTGTTGGTTACTGCCGCAAATACTCCCATATATCAAAACAGTAAGGAAAAAAAACTTAGCTGTTTTGCAGACAGTATGCAGTATCTCAGAGTGAGAGATCTCGGTTTTCAAGAACTATCCACTGGCCACTCCAAGATGTATGCAAGTGAAAAGTTCGACGTCAACTTTGATGGTTTTGCTAGTAAGCAGCAGACTTCTTTGCGGCGATATATAAAAACCTGCTGATCGTTGAAATCGCCGTCTAAACATTGACGGCCACTGCTCTTTCTCGTAGGTAAACAGTGGATGAATATATTTTGTATCTTATGTTCGAAAGAATAGTCTCTGTTTCATTATGACCCATAGAATGAAATTTATGGGAAGTAAGTGTTTGAACCACTCTATTGCCTTACATCGTTTTAAATCTTACTTCAAATTAGATTTGTAAGCGTAAATCAAGGTCTTCTGAGTCTATAAATGGAATTAATGAAACTACACAATTTAACACAAAGTTCTTAGCTTATAAAACTTATCCCAACCGGAGAAGCCAAATTTCTGATTAATTTCTTGAAGAATATCAATGAATGATTAGATAAATAAAGGAAACGTCTAAGATGTCAAAATTCACGTATGACAAAGTGAAATGGAGGAAACGTTTTACAATAAACTTGTGTTTTGTCATTAAGTGTGTAACCTACTGCTCTAAACTGTGCCACTTTTGCACAGAATGTTACTCTGTGCCAGATCCCTGTTCCTCCTCTCACCCATAATGTAACCGACTGCCCGTGTCCTTTCTTTTGATTGGTCGAGATCAGTATCGAAGCGTCCAGCATGATATCCGAGCTTTAATCCCGAGTTACTCTGAGCACACCTCTTACTGAGAAGGAATAGCCACTTCGAGAGGTGAAGATATTTTCGGCCACTATGTAAAACTTCCCTAGGCCTCACCCACCGACGAAGCCAATTGTGTAAATTCGTATTATTCATTGTAACTATCTTTAATTTCATTTTTTACAATAATTGTTGATATATTTTTAGGTTTAAGTAGTTGGTAATAATTGCAAGGCAACATGTTTTTATATTCATGTTTTACGTCACCTTCTAATTGTGCTTTGCCATTAGATTTCTTTGTTTGAATTGAAGACAAATTCTTATTAACATTAATCATTTTCTTACTTCTTATTGCATGCTTAGAGCAATTTAAATGCGCTCTTGTTGAGTAATGTAAGTTGATTATTTGTTTGTTACATTTTGCCTAACTCTTCTGCCTTTCCCGACCACGTTTAGGGTGCCTTTCTTAGCGCGTTTCCTAAAATTGACTCAATGCGCAGGCATCAATGGGAGGAAGCGTACAACATCTTGTTATAATGTTAAAGAAGGAAAGAACTGCAGCTCATGCGGCAGAAAATTTTGGAACGAATTAATGACAGTGAAAATGAGACCGCAATCCTCAGTAACTTAGCTTTCCTAACATTTACTTTTTCAAAGAAACTCGAGGAGGGGGGCCATCCAGAAAACTTGCTCCTGTTGGTAATGGAACGTAAGCCCGCCAATTTAGCTCTCTGGTGGGAGAGTTTGTCACTTTTCATCCCAAAATGAGTTACCACGCCGGCTTACAAAGATTTTCTGCATTAAAATTTGCCATTAAATTTTATTTTTAGCTACATATAAAGAAAGTGTTATATTTCATAAAGGTGTATAAATGCTAAATTGTAAAAATGATGCATTTTCCAAAATTTTAAAAATACGACCAAAATAAGAAACAAAACAAAACAAACTAGTTTTTAATGAAATTAAAAGAAGAGAAGATCATAGACAAACACACAAGGATATAAACATTTATTATAAGCCCCTATATGACATTCATACTTCTAAAATTTATCTCTATCGAAATGACCCAAACAAGATCAGATAATTAGTAGCACCAACATTCTTCAGAAAAGCGTCTTACCACATAAACTGCAAATTGTATGATCACTTTTCTCTTCAGTGCAAAAGGTAATTAAAACCTGTACTTGTACCGCTATTCCCCCGAGGCTGTTAAGGCGCGGACTCGTGAGCATGAGGTTTGGGGTTCAAATCCATCAGGACCGTCCTCGCTGGTTGAGGTTTTTCCAGGTTTTCTTCAGTCCTCATAAAGGCAAATGCCGGGGAAGTATCCTAAATTTAGGCCTAGAACGTTTCCTACCTTAATCCTTTCCCAATATATCATTTCATCTCATGTATTATCAGTGTCCACCGCCTGTGGTGCCTCAATAGTAAAAACTGGCGTTAAACACCATTGAAAATTGCCTATATTATTAATTATACTATTATGATGATACCTATGTAAATTTTATACAGATTTGTTTTTAAATTGTCTTCTCGCCTTTATTTATTTCCAAGGTTATTTTAATTTTTTTTCTTGTCCTCTTTGGGTCTTGCTTTTCTATTCTTTTTAATTAATTGTATTTATTGTACCTGAATGTTACATAAACATATAAACGGTACATTTACAAAGATTATTATATATTTTTGTCATATTTCAAATAATACGCTCAAATGGGGAATAATGTTCATTTTAGACATGTCACATAAGGGAGAGGTGTTTTGTTCTTCAGACATCGCTATATGATTTGCAATATTAAACGCAAATCGGCTGTTTTCTTGTCATAATTATTTGTTCTAAGAATAAAATCGATATGTAAGTCAGCAATAAAAATTAATTAAATATAAAAAAAATTAAGAAATTAGTGTACACTTAACATTTAGTCTCTGCAGTCCTCCCAATTAGCACTTTAAATGTTGAACCATTAACAAATCTGTGTACACTTTCTCATATATTCAAAAACAGAGAATATTTATTTCATAAAATAAAGTTGAAATTGCAATGCATCAGGAAAGATATAACGAATGCTAAAGTGTCAAGGAAAGAGTTGATTGTAATTTTTTTTTTTTTTTTTTTTTTAAGGACGCTCTTTAACCTCTCAGGTCATCAGCGTCCCATTCAACTCAGGGCGTGAAACAGCCGACAAATTTTGCTCAGAGGCCTCTCTTTTAGGCTTGAGGTTCTTTTTCGTGCCGTAAAAGTACGACACGGGACCCACGGCTTTACTTCCCTTCCGAAGGAGGTTAAATTTTACGCCCTAAAAATCCATCGGTTCTGGCCGGGTTTAAATTTTTCTTTTTATCCAAGCAATTCAATAGGAAGGGGAGTAAAAAGAATTGTAACAAAGAAGCAAAAGGTCGTTTTGGAATAAATCAGGAATCTCATTATTCAGGATAGCAAGATGACATACTGGTTAAATAAGAAAGTGTTTTTCCTTATGACATAATACATATTACACATATATATTATGACAACCCTCAAGTTATGGAGGGCATTAGAGTATTAGTAGCGTTATCATAAATGCAATAGAGAAATGATGCACATTTTTTAATTTAACAACTGTCCACAAAATGATTTATGCTAGCGCTATACTTTTATTTTCAGAAGGCTTTAGAAAACGAGAGACAAATATATGAAAAGGCGATTAAAATGCATCATAAGGCATTATCAATTATTTAAATTAACCACTCTCTGCAGATAAATTGTTACAAGACGATTTAGATAATTTGAAAGTACATGGAAGGTATTTTGTGATGTTTAAAATAAATGAAGCAAATATGATTATAACGCACTAATCGAGATCAATTAAGTGTTGGTGGAAAGAACAATAATTATTTGGAGGTAAATAATCAAAAGTTGGAATTATTAATAATTAACAAATTAAAGAACAAACTATAAAAGTAAATCATTTTGCGTGGTGGGAATATGAATTCTAAAAGCAAATCTCATGTGCACTATGCAGTAGTTAAATGTGTAAATCAGAAGTACTAAAAGTGAGATATAAACGGAAACAATCTTTTTGTGACGCTCGGCGAGGATTTCAAATAAAAATAAAAGAACGATCAAACACATAAAATAAATTAATATCACGTCTCTTTGTGCAATGTATTAAAACAAAAACAAAAAAAAAAAAAAAAACGAGAATGTAAATCATATATACATGAGCAGGGAATGGAAGAGATCAGATAATAAAACAAGTGACAGAATGATTGTTACAAGAAAGAAATTTGAATATAAATTAAATTAAACTCAGTACCACCTACAAAGTAATAAATGTATTTATTAAGACTTTTAGAAGCAACGCACCTATAACTTAATTATAATTAAATAACAAGTTTTTGTAGAAAACCCTGTCACAGTTTGAAAGGGTTTTTCGATTAGAACAGAGCATTTCTAAGATCGTTACTGTGTGAAATAGAACGTCATTGTCTAACATTGAATATGTAACACTTAATTTGTTTTACACAATAATAAATATATTTTAATTAATTCTCCTGCTATAAAGATGATTTTATTGTTGAAAGGAACGTTAAATAAAATTTTTATTTAAGAGAAAACCAATTAATTCTGATGATTGCATAAGTGTAGAAATAGTGGTAGAAATTTTAATAAAGTTTGTACTTCGCTAACGCCAGGTTGTACGTGGACGTCTAATTAAATATAAATTTACTCTTTAAATTCTAAGAAATTAATTTCACCGAAAGCTAACTGTTGTACTGAATTTAAAATGTCAAATATTCAGTTAATAAAGTTATATTTGAATCCGTTTGTCATTTGTCGGGAACTTAAATTAAGGAATGTTTCAAACTATTTTAAAGAATTGTGATTTTCCAAGATCATGCATTATTAAGATTTTATTCTTCATATGATGTGAAAGAAGAACATGGTAGCATTTTAAAACATTTTCGATGAAGTTCTAATGGCAAAATAATTTTAAAGCATTAAATGTTTATGTGTCTGGGTGTTTTCAAAATGACGGTTTTATTTCATTTTAATTGAAATCACGCATTATTTGAGAACACTATGTATGTGAATTCCCTGTCATTTCCCCTAAACTTTAATTTTTAATATGCATTTCTTCTAAACACATTATTTATAAAATATGATGTATTCCTAATCTGTATGTCCTAATATTTGACTTTTCTAAATACAAACTTCTTAATATTTTACTAAATTAAGATTCTTACAATCTTTTTCCTGATGATTTGTGTTTCTAAATATATAATCACTTTACGCGGCGTTACTATAACATTTGTGTTATTAGTTAAATTATAAATACGAATAATTCGGACTTTGGGATAAATTATGAGCCAGAAATCCTATTTTCTACAATAGAAGGAACTAAATTAGCAATGGATTTGTTTACTACAAAGCGCGCATACACGCAGAAACGATACTGTGGGAATGTAAAAGAACAAAACAATTGAATGTAGGTCAGGGCAATATCAATTCAGGACAGTGATCGAATTACAGTGTAAAAAGAAACTGCGAAGCAGAAAAGGTAAATTTAAAGAGAGAGAGACCTGCACATTTCTTAGAAATGTTGACGAGATTTGTCATTAAGAGACAATTTTAGGAATCACTTAGGTTAGAGGGTCGTTGTGATAGTCAATAGAAAGGCCTGAAATGTTTTTTATCTATAATTCCCATTAAAATTATACTGAAAATCGAATATTAACACTAGAAGAAATTTGGAGTTGCTAATGAAGAGTGCTAATTTCGTTTCTTGACGGCTCATTTGAAACCTCACTGAATATTTCCACGCAATTTTCCAAAGACATAGGAATAATTAGAAGACAAGGTTAGAATCCTCAAGGTGACTAAATTCAATTACTATCTACTCTTATTGTACTCTTGTTACCTGGAAAGCGACAACACCTTTATACTATGCTCCTATGAGAAATAATAATAAATCGTTTTACTTATAATATGAAACTGATTTTGGAAACTAATAATAAACAGTGCTCTTGAAGTTTTTCAAACAATCTTCTGAACTGAGAGAAAATGTATAGGAAGACCTAGATATCATAGTTGACTATTTTGCAGAAAATAATGTGTCAAGTTGTGGTAGAACTGGATCCAGGACATTTTCTACTTTGCTATCCAATTGAAATGCGGAATCAGTAGCAGCACTTCAAAATGAACACAGAACCAATAACTCAGTGAGAAATAGTACAACACATTTCAAATTATCATGGGAAAGTATCGTGCCAGCTTGTTACAATCTTAGGACAACTGTAGAAAGAACAAGCAGAGTTCCAACTAGGCCAAACGTGAAATTAAAACTTAAAATTGCAAAAGAGGCCACATACAATGATTCAGATATATCGGAACTATAAATGATAGCAGAATGTCTCCGAACAGTGAATCTTCATACGTAGAAATTTCTTGCACTCAGTAAAAGAGGAGAAAAATATTTTTGCGAAACATATCTGTGGAGGATGTATGCAATATATAGTTGTTTTTGATTGATTTATTTATGGACGCTCTTTAACATCTCAGGTCATCAGCGTCCCATTCAATTCAGATCGTGAAACGGCCGGCAAATTTTGCTCAGAGGCCTCTCTTTCAGGCTTGAGGTTCTTTTACATGCTGTAAATCTACGACACGGGACCCACGGCTTTACTTCCCTTCCGAAGGAAGCCATACTTAGGATTTTTACGCCTCGGTCGTGGCCGGGTTCGAACCCGCTATCTTGGGTGTAGGAGGCTTGTATTGTAACCACTACACCACCAGGACCGACGCAATATATAGTATATACCGTACATGTAGCATACACAGAGGATATCAAAAAATGTATACACACTTCAAGCAAAGAAAAAACTGTGTTTACATAACAAAACTGAATTCACACAAACAAAAAATGATGAGCACTAATCATCTTACACTTTTACAGTTACAACAGTTGCTCAAAATGCCCACCATCGACGTCGATACACTCTGAGTACGTTGAACTACTGATTGAACAACGTTTACGAAAGTGTCTTCAGCGATTGTAGCACATGCCGTTTCAATTTCTTCCCGAAGTGCTGTCAGTGTAGCTGGTTTTCTACGGTATACAACATCCTTAAGAGTTCCCCCTAGGTAGAAGTTCAATGGAGTTATGTCCGAGAATTTGTTATGTACACACGTCTCTATTGCCTTTGAATTTCAACAACATTCTCGGTTTTCCAATACCACTTCAAAGTTGCTTTCCGCTGTTCAAAAGATAATCTTGGCTCCATTTTGTTGTAGCAACGCTAGCGTAACGTAATGTGAGTCACATCTGTTTAAAAAACCTCATAGGATTGACTTCATTTGTTCATTGTTGATTTACGATAATCTTGACTTCATTTGTTCATTGTTGATTTATCTGTCACGTAGCAACGCTATCATAATGCATGTGAGTCATATCTGTTTACAGAACATCATATTACACATTACTGTTGTTTATCGGCCAAACTTTGAAATATATTAAATAGATATCTACTGTGAAAGTGTGTGTATATATTTTTGGTGCTCTGTATATATATATATATATATATATATATATATATATATATATATATATATATATATATATATAGATATAATATAAAAAGTGCACTAATTATGAACGTGGTTTGTTTAAGGTCCACAAAGAACGTCTTAATCTTACATTTAATAAAATTGTGGTGTTGTAGATTAAATGTTATATTTCAGTCATAACGTTATAAAATAACTCAAAATAACTTAAATAAAAATTCACAAGTCTTTCTTAATTTTCTGCGTTATAGCCCCCATGATGAAGATGTTGATAAATAGGGGAAACGTAAGAAACAAAGCATTGCAAACGCTTAGCTGTCAAGTTAGAAAACAATGGTAGTCCCTGTAAAAGAGCTCGATGCTCAATGGAAGTAATGAATCTATATACAATTAGGATTACTGAAAGGTACAAACACAGCCTAATGCTGCGTTCATCGTTATCTTTTAATCATCACATTAAGCTACAATAATAAGAAACAGCTGTCACAGAAAGCGCGACTAGGAGATGGTGTTAGCTTGACAGACATCTCAGACAAGCTTAACTTTGGCTTTCCAGACCGGATAAAGTAGCTCCTCAATGCTCACGAAGCTGACTATTACATGCCAGATAAGCTTGCAGAACAGGTATGAATATAGAACATTACAAACACATGCTTCTATACTATAACTTATAGTTATTAATAGAATTGTGTTCCACAAAGGTTCTTCTACACTTGCATTTTATAACCCCATACTTACAAGTGAGTTTTCATTGTTTTGTTCGACAGCAGTACCGTGCGATCAGTGATGCTTTCCCCCGCTCGATTGGTTTTGCCTAGAGCAAGCCCCCACTCGTTTACGGCACGATGGAGCGGGTTGCAAGCCTGTTTTCTTACTTGTTGACCTTTTGGCGGTCGCAGTCGTAGCGCAGCTGTTCCCGGGTGTGTGTTGTGTTGTTCATTTCTTAATTCGACAGTATACATAAAATGTATTATGCCTCGTGTGTTTACAACGGCACAACGTGCCTTTATGTGTGTTTACCACCATATTAGCCCCTTTTTCAGATAATTAAACATCAGGGAGCGTGATTGTGCATTTTTTCAACAAGGCCCTGCCACTACTCACACGGCGAATAATTCCACGAGAGCAATTTACGATGTATTTCCACAACACAGAGTTATCTGTAGGGATTTGTGGCCCCCTCGATTCTCCAATTTAACAACCTGCGATTATTATTCTGGGGTAAATTTAAAAAATGCGTGCACAAGATGAAAAGAAGACCATCAAAAACTCCAAGATAATATTCATTAGGAAATTGTCCGGATTTCTGGAAATTAATTACAGCAATAATTTACTAAAGAGATGCGGAGAATGAACGTGGGCAGTTTCAACTCATTTGATAATTTTGGGTCTTAAAGTGATTTGTTATTGGATAGTTCCTTTGTGTTATTTTTTTTACGCTTTTCACGGAGACCCAGCTGGCCGACTAACGAACGGAGCGCCCGCCCATAGATAAAACATTCCTGGGGAACACAAAACTGATTGCACGGTAATTTTATTATTCGTTCTCTAATAACTTGTATTAGATTTCTCTACAAGTGTAAGAATGTTAGTAAATTCAAATATTAGCGCAATTATAAATTTATCTTTAATTATTTAGGAAATAATTAATTAAATATGTGATCTACAGTAGTAATGAAAGCGTATAAATAAATAGTTATTCATTATATGAGTACAATGAACTGAATTATATTTTCTCTAAATGTCACAAATAATTGCCTTCTTTGACTCATTTTCTTTTAAAATAATAAGTTTAGCTTCTTTGGACACAATTTTCACAATGTTAGTTTGTAATAAAAACGTGTTTGCTATACAATATAAACAAATTACTGCTACTGCTACTACTAATTAAAATAATAACGACAGCAAGGGGTGTTTCTGACGTGGCGATGAAGTACTGGCAGGTTTCTTGTACAATTCTGTACATCCCGACTTGTGCTGACCAGATGAATGCATGTGTTTGAATTGTGTCCAGAGGGCATATAGCATCCGTAATATGTGCTTGTGAATCCTGGAATGTTCACACCTTCTGCAGTTGGCTGGTCACGGTTGGCTGGCTGGACCATTATGACACCATACAGCAGTTAAACAATAATTTTATCTCACTCCCTCTCCACTGGCACAAAATGTTTACCTTGACAAGGAAATGTAAACACAAACCATAGCTAATGGGCTTGTGCATTCAACATGTTACAGCACTTCAAAACAATCTGGCATGAAGCGTTCTTTTTAACCCACTTCCCAATTTAACAGACAGGCTTCTGGCTAACATATTTTAATTAACTAACGTGTGTATTTGTTTACTTTTATTTTTCGTTTAAAGTTACATCAGCACAACGAACAAGTACAAGTACAAAAAGTAGACAAAGTAATACACGGTTCCTTTTTACGTTGAAAAGATTAAAAAAAAAAAAAAAAATTATTAAACTTCATTATGTGCACGAAAGAAAAACATGGTTACTATGTCAAGAGCAAGTCATACTTAATAAAGTTGCGTTTTATGTTCTAGCTGTTCGTTAAGCTCCATCATTCAGTATACAATTTCCACTGATTTAATATTAGAATCAGAAACTTGACCGTTTATCATTACATACCTATTTTTGGGTTTCACAAATAATGTGTAAAATGCAGGCTTTCACTGACATTGAATTTATTTACGAAGCTTTTTTATACTTAGGTCAAGGTCCGTTAACAAGAGGTATCGTCTCCAGCTGCAAAAACATGGCCTAAATACCCGAAATTGTCTTCTGTTAATTTAGAGATAGCACGTTTTCAAAAAGCGTAATTTCTTGATTCTATCATCTGATGACAATTTTTAGTTAGAAAAGTCGTAATATTTAATTTTACAAAGCTACCGAATGTAAGGACAATGATGCGTATCGCTTCGTACTTATCACTGCAATAAAAATATTAAGGACAAATCCAGACAAAATCCTTCGGCTATAGGAAACGCAATGTCTTACACTATCAGTATACAAAAGTTAAAAGCATCCTATATATTTTTAAAAGTTTTTCATCACGAATTTAAAAATTTAAATATATAAACAAATAAATAATTGCATTTTTTCCAGTATTTGTCTTTTTGCTTCCTTACACAATAGTTACAATAAAATAATATTAAAATCAAATATACATTAACACATAAAGTATTAAAATTAATAGTTAACAACATACGATGACACAACACTACACATTAATTAATTTCTCAACAGGAGGGATGGTGTTGCATTTCACTTACAAGTTGTGATATATTAGGATAAGAAGGATAAATTTGTATTCTAGTAATGATTTTATGTTTTAAACTACTACTATGCTTTTGATTAGGTAAACGAGTGCAGAGAATGATTTTTCACGTAAGTTATTAGAAAACACACCAATGCTTTCATGGCCTTCCCTGATAGTCCGGGAAAATCTCGCCTGGCCCAGCCTGTGGTGTTTGCTATCCTATTGCCAGGGAATCTATGACGGGACATACGAGTGTTGAGTCTATTCCATGTTTTCGGGTTATCTATTTGAAAGCTCCCTCGGAACCTTAATAGCCACCTTAACATTTTTATCGTAATACTTTATTTCAATGAACACATTAGTAAATTAGCACAATCTTTCGTTTTCTTGTAACCCATCTGTACATTCAAGAATATAGGCTATTAAGTGTATATAATGTTTGTGAAGGGCCTCGCGGAGTAGTTTGAGAACCGCTGCATTAGACTTTTAAAAAGCAACTTATTCTAAAGTTGCGATTGTAATATTTAACCGGCCAGTTATATCGCTTAAATTTGACTTAACTTTAAAGTAAATCCCAATACATCTTTGGGATTCAATGTGTGCCTTCAGAAAAGCATCCAAGTGGCAACTACTCGAAAAAAAAAAAAAAAAAACTGCATCCTTTCAGACAGTAATGCCATTTAACGCAAGTTGAAGTTATTCTATGAGCAGCCAAGAAGTTCAATATCAGAATGAAAATAAATTAATGGATATTTAGTTTCTATGACTCTTCTTTCGGTTATGTATCAACATAACTCCCGAATGTTACTCTTAATAGTTTGTTTGTTGCCATTATTTATATTTTATAAAACTTACTTAAAGAAATTAAAACATTATTCAGTATTTACGTTCTGGTTATTCATAACAGTAAGTACACATTTTCAAGATATATATTCGGATTAATATGTATGTTTAAATATGTTTAAAATGTTTATTTTATTCAGAATTAATAAGAAATGTAAATTTGCGAATTTTATCATCACATTATATAATATACTGCATTATAATAAAGTACTAATGTATAAGAAATCACAAAATTAAAGCGCCTGTCAAACATTTGAATGTGTTTTACGCAGCGGTGCAAAAAATCCTGGAAAATTAGCAAATTATCTTTAGAAGGTACCATTGATGTATTTCAATCCTCCTCCCCCCCCCCCAAATATTCAGAAGTCTTGCCTGCAAAATGTGCTCCCTCTTGAGTTTTGAGAAGAGGAAATAGTCACTGGGAGCTAGATCTGGGCTGTAGAGTGGATGACCCATCTCCTTGAAGCTACATTTCTTCAAGTTTCCTTTGCTGTGTGCACAGGAGCGTTGTCGTGAAGAAGGCGCACATCACTAATCAGCTTTCCTCGCATTTTCTCTTTGATGGAAGTACGTAGTCTGTGCAGTAGGCCAGCATAGTACTCCCCATTTACTGTGGTGTTCCTCTCCTTGAAGTCAATGAAGAGTATTCCTTCACAGTCCCAAAAGATTGTGACCATGATCTTCTTGGTTGACTGAGTGACCTTGGCCTTTAGAGACGGTGCTTCGCCAGGTTTACACCACTCCATTGATTCTCTTTTGGACAAAGGATCATATTAGAGGACCATATTTTCATCTCCTGTAACAATGGTTTGAAGAACTTCTCTCTCGTTGCCACGAAGAACTCCAAAAATGCCTGACAACAGATGACTCGTTGCTGCTTTTGGACTGAGGAAAAAAGTCTAGACACCCATCTTCACTAACCTTATTCATGTTTAAATGTTCATGAATAATTCGAAGGACTGTTGTTTTAGAAAGGCGCAACCTTGCTGCTATTTCTGCAACTTTGAGCCGCCGGTCCCCCATAACTTCTCTTTCCACAAGAACAATATTTTCAGGAGTGAGCACCTCCAAGGGTCGACCTGCGCGCTCTTCGTCTTCAATGCTTTCTCGATCCATTGGAAAATGTTTGGCCCATTTTTTAAGTTATAATATGAGGGGGATGCTTCCCGATATACATCGTCTAATCGCTGTTTAATTTCATTTGGAGAAAGTCCTTCTTTTCTGAAGAACAGCTCGAAACTCCATATTGAACGTATCACAATCTTCTACAAATGCCTTCTTTATGGAATTATATCTTAACAACTGAACACAGCTTAGCGGAAGTTACAGCTGCAGTTATTTACTTAATAGACGTGCATACATACAGATATACTTAACAGACAAGGTATGACACCAGATACTTTGTGAAGGCGATAATCCTTATCTGCATGATCCTTGTACTGTACACATCATAGTATTACATTTATATATCCAGTGAAATGAGTGACTTTTATTGATGATCGGTGCGCAATATATCTTCATTTGTTTCGGAAAATCAGCGCCTTTGTTGAATAATTTGAGAACTAATTCTAAAGTCACATGTAATCGAAAGTGCCCATATTCTAATGTATTTTAATTGTTGAATGCATGTTCTTTGTTGTTATTTTTTGGTTTCTACAAAATAATATTAATACTTTTTGTATTTTATTCTGTGCTTGCTTCGAGTAAGAAAAACAACATGAAGTATCTGAGAAAGACGATCAAAACGGTTAATTTGATTCAATTACTTACGCTCATGCAGGAATTACCTCTGTATTGTTACACAAGTCTGTGTTTGTGTTTAGTGTTTTCTGCGCTTTTTGAAATGTAACACTGACGTTTACAGTATATAACTTTATGCTATATAACACATTTTTACGCTTCAGATGGTTTGATTAGTAAAAGAAGGAACTCGAAGGTTGATGTTGATTACTAAATTGTTTCCTGGAACATTTCTTCTACCCTGGTTTAATACAAAATGGAACTGTGTTAAGGCAAGGATATTGGCACAGGGCCTTATTATTTTGATCCCGATGCATTCATTACTGGCAGCTTCAAGGCGAAAGTAGGCTCCGGTGCGACAAAAATGCAACGTCATTATCGCGTCATCGGCCGTGACCTCCTCTGTGTTTTGACGAGTACATGCATCCAACAATGATTAATAGTGAAGATTTCTCTAGTTGAAGTGATGATACGGTACATGTGTGCTCCAGGAACTTGACGTCAATCTAACAGCTATCATTTTCAGGCAACGGTAATTTGCTCATTTCTACACTGACATCGATTTATTTTCCGTAGCTGATACTTTCATCAGAAACAAATTTTAAATCTATATCTGACTACTAAGGCTTAACCTTCTTAAAGTTTTGAAAACCAGAGAAGCTGATAATAACACATTTTAAATATTTTTATTTTATTTTTGCATCTTTCATATAGAAACGATAAGGTTCGACAATTTCAAGCCACTTACGAAGAACTTCAAGGAATAAAAAAGAAATTCAATCACAGTTTATTATGTAAATAATAATACTACACATCTGATCTTTGTTATCCCTACGGTAAACAAGACTTGAAAATAGTGCCTTTAATTATTGACATTTTTTCCCCACTAAAATTCGTTAATGAACACCATTTAGGCTTAGACTTACAGTTGTAGTTATACGTAACAGGAAAGAAATTAAATTATTAAACACATATATTAATTATAGCTTGTATAAAGGGAAAAAATATTTTTGCTGTTCACCATAGATACACATGTAATGAGTCGGCTTTGTAACGAAAGCGTGGAAGGAATTGTAACGTTGACAAGATAAAATAAGAACATGATATTGTATAAGAGCACGCTGTATATCCTAGTTAGTGAAATATGCTGTATAAACCCAAACATAGTAAGACGTAGAGGTTATAAATATTAGGGGTGACTTGCCTTGCCACCCAGAGGTGATGTGGTCCTCAGAAAAACACTTACATAAACCAAAGCAACCCTCTTTTCCACTCGCATAAAATGTTATGTCTAAGTGTGCATGTTATAGATAGACAGAATTATTGTGCTGACGAAGTATTGTTTAGTTTTAAGCTTAACAAGCCCAAACCATGAACCTCTTAGAACTTATGATGACAGAACCTGGTGACTGTTAACCTCATGGTGTTTTAACAATAACTTTGTGTCAAGATTAGCTGATTATTACCCCTCCTTGGGCAATGCAATGGTATAAAAGGTACCTGAATTTAATTAGAAATAAGAGAGAATCCTTGCTGCTTGGGGAATCCACATTCATATGTATAAGAAAACTCTTTAATAAATACTTTTACTTTTAACGGAGTTGGTTGAGTTATTCAGCATTCGTCTGGAAACACCTCGTCTTTCCTGGAGCAGTCGACCTAGCTCGATTCCCCGAAGTGATGCCTATTATCCCATTATAAAATCCCTTCTCGTCTTAGTCATCAAGACTGAACAGGGAAATTGTAGCACCGCATTAAACAGAAGAACATTGCCAAGTTGTCAGTCGACGAACATCACACTTAGTTTACTAACATCCTGGTGCCATCTCGGCCGGCGATACTGCACACATTCTAATAATTCTGTCCTTTTAATGAGAGGTATGAATGATAATATCTTATAATTAGGTCCCAGATTTCAAACTCTTTTGTTCCTTATTAGACAACTGTGATACTTAACCTAATTATCCGTTTTATTATGATGGGTCACATAGTCGAATCATATATAAGTGGGTCAATAAGACTTTAAAGTCTAAAAATGCTAAAACTGTTAATAGCATTAAAATGTATCATGATACGATAAATGAAATAGCTAACAAATGAACAGTTGCATCTTGCTCATTGTTACAGAGAAAATGTTGCATTTAACTATTTCCTTTACCCTGACAATGTAACATTATCATCTTAAAGAAACTGAACATTTGCAGTTAGTTAATTGATCTATCATGATGCCAGATGAAAAGTGTTCTAAAAGTAGGTTGCTTTGTCAATGGATAGACGTTAATGTCAATGCCATTGCGAGGAAACCAAGATTCATCTCCAACGAAAAATTTAGATTTTTCTGGCCCTTAAGAACACCATATTAATACAGGTTTATGTGAGGCGCTAATGTCAGCAAATGTGCCATGGCATGTGCTATAGAATCCAGTATTCAATACATTTCTTGAATTCATCAGTGACCAAAAGATACCAGAGAATCATCCTTAAGGAAAAAATATACACAGAGCGCCCAAAAAAAAAAAAAAAAAAAAAATGTATACACACTTCAAGCTAAGAAAAAAACTGTGTTAACATAACAAAACTGAATTCAGACAAACAGAAAATGATGAGCACTAATCATCTTAGACTTTTACAGTTACAACAGTTGCTCAAAATGCCCACCATCGGCGTCTACACACTTCTGAGTACGTTGAACTACTGATTGAGCAACGTTTGCGAAAGTGTCCTCAGCGATTTCAGCACTTGCCCATTCAGGGTCATCTTCATTTAATGCATGCAAAAGTCTTTGGATGAAAACTTTCAACTTTGCTGTTTTAATAATACGACGTACGCTGGTTTTGCTAATCCCAGTCTCACATGCACATTGCTTTGTAGATTTCTGCGGTGAGTGCTCAAAACGTTCCAAAACCATAGCCGAGGACGCGGGGCTTGTTGCTTGCGAGGTCTCCCAGATCTGTCCTTGTGAACATCGCATACGGTACCATGAGTCTCAAATTTGTCTCAAATGCGTGCAATTTTTACTCGTGTTGACGGTTCTGTTCTGTTCTGTTCTGTTCTCCATTGCCTTTAACTTCAACAACATTCTCGGTTTTCTAATACAATTTCAAAATAGCTTTCCGCTGTTCAAACGACAATCTTGGCTCCATTTTGTTGTAGCAACGCTATCATAATGTATGTGGGTCACATCTATTTACAAAACATCATACTACACATTAATATTGTTTTTCGGTACAACTTTGAAATATATTAAATAGATATCTTCTGTGAAAGAGTGTATATATTTTTTGATAACCTCGGTATACTGTAACTATACTAGAAAGAGATTGAATTTATCAGAACAGAACCATAAGACTGTAATCTTGCTTGCAGTAGACGAGACCGCAATACTGGTCGTTTCATAGCTAAGGTCGTGTTGGGCAAGTTACATTCCACAACATCTGCTAAACTTAATCTCATATTATGCAAGATGCTGGGTAGAACAAACCACAACACCATAGCCTGCAACGCCAGAGACGCCACAAGCAGAAAACTGAGATGAGAATATTCTGCTTCCTGTTTCCGGTAGTGCGGGTTACGTGATCAAGGCGGGAGAGACTTGAAAAGTTTCTACCATTCACATGCCTTGCGGCTTACACCGATTGGCTGAAGAGGTTAGGTTCAAGTTTCCAGAAGCAAGTCTTTCATCCGTATAGAAAGTATTTCTGAAAACTCCCAGTAACTTTCAGATTTTCAAAGAAATGCTACCATAAACATCCTTTCCACTAGCACCCATCATCACGCGGGAACTTGGGTGATGGTAGCCATCTTATATGCCGCCCATTTTGAAGTTGTTCCAGACACTTTTGACGTCAACAGTACAGTCTGCATAAGCCGCTCTTCAGAATAAGCTGAGACCATATTTATGAGCTGCCACCCTCATATTTAATTAGATTAATTATAGCAAGTAATTTTGTGTAACTTTGTTATAACCATGAGTGCAATGTCATTTTCATGTACACGTTTTCAGTTATGTGTAAAATGTTATTTTCTTGCAAGTGTGCAGAAAGCTACCCCAGTCATACAATCTGACTGGGAATTTCTGTAGTCTGCTGTAACAATATTTATAAACAACCCTTGAGCAAGATGTTTATTTGTATTCTGTTAGAGAATTTCTTAAGCAGGGTAGGCACCATAAACCATTTGGCGACTGCAGGGATGAAAAGACAGGCCGATAACCTCTTCAAGGAAAGAAGCCAACCGCTTGAGTTGAATCTACATGGAAAAAGTCACGTAGACCATGTTTATTTAGTTTGTAACTTTGAGACCCGCAGTCAGTTTTGCAAGAGTGTTCAGCGGGGCAATATCAGTGGAAGGGCTTCCTCAGCTCCGTTCAATTAGCGGTAGTTAGTTTTGGAAGAGAATTAAGTGGACGAGCTTGTTGAGTGCAACAGTATATGAGGTTTCATAGTTTTCATTAATAGACTCATTATACTATGTTTCTTATATTTCTTTCTTTAATGTTCGGAACAACTTTCTGTTGCATATATTTATTCAAAATATTAAGGAACTGTAAAGGTCTTGACTCTATGTAATCAGTACACTATTTATTGTTATTTTTGTTGTTATGCCTCTTTAATATTTAACGCAGTTCCACTTCTGATAGGTTCACAGCGCACTCAGTTTTGGTTCACTGTGTCTCGGAAAATGTAACCTTGTCCATTATCGATTATCTCTACCGGACATTCGCCGCCATCGCGGAATTCAAGGATTTCATAAATACTCTGCCTTCTCCAAATTTATTCCAAGTACCATATTTCTGAGTTCTTTCACAACTCGTTTCTTCATATTGGCTATCAGCTTATAGTAGTTCTCATAATGCAGCCATAAACCGCTTTAGCATCTTAAGATTTCAAGTATATAATTATACCTCTCATTGATTTCTTACATAGATATTTATTAATTATCTCTATCAGGATTTGCTATTCTTCTTCTGCGTGTTTCAATTCCAATTGTTCCTATGTAATCCTCCGGTATAACTCGCAGAAGGGTTTTCCAACATCCTTTATTGCCTTTTTCTTTCATTAATTTTCAAAGGAACCCTACAGGATTTGAGCTTTAGTGCAAGCTGATAGTGATCAGCGATCAATATTACAGCCTCTGAACATCACCAAAGAGCTTCGCCATTTTCCGTTTGCCAGAAAACATTACTTTATATCTCGGTGTTTGTGTATTCACATATATATCTTGTTCATAGCACAAAACAAAGTCTGGGTCTAGGTACTGTACATCAATGTCCTAAAGACAGCAATTTCCTTTATATTTTTGTGAGGTTTGCAGTACCGGTATATCTTTAACATCGGACATTTTGCTTCATGTTGAATTGGTAAGAGAAGGAGGATAGTATTTCGGTACTTCAGCCTTGCTCAAGGACTGTCGTTGCTCCCAGTATGAACACCTTTGGGAGGAAGGAATGAGATGAGGGAAACAGCAGTGGCCAGAATCCACGAGCGGTGAGGTACAAACGTAGACGAGATTCCTAATATTGTTTCCAAACAGAATATCACGACGAATGCGAAGCTAACCTTCTAAGGATTTTGAGAGCTGTTTTCATAAGCGCAAGCTACCGTTACACCGCACACCACACCAACCAATCTCGTCTGATACTCTCAACTTTGTAACAGAACCAATGGGGGGATGAGAAAGCAGAAAACTGGTGAAAAGCAAAGAACCATCCATCATTCGCCTAAATTACCAGGAAAAGCAGGAAAAACCCAAGGCGAGAATGGCCAACTCTAAGGGATTCGAACCGGGAGCTCCTGAATGCGAGTCCCATATTTACCATGTAATCCACTCCTTTGGATAAGTACATGTTACACGTTACAAATTTTCAAACGATCATGTGCGCTTCTCCAGCCATTTTATTTTTCCTTCCATAGAAGAGAAGGAAAAGTCCATTAATTTTGCAGTATGCAAACTAAAGATTGTGATTTATATGAAATAGATGACAGTGTTTAAACCAAGTGGTCACACCAATTGACCACAAACGCCTCAACTCAAACAAGCAGCTTTTGAATTAGGGCATTAAGATTTTTTTTTTTTTGTTTGTTTGTTTACGGACGCTCTTTAACATCTCAGGTCATCAGCGTCCCATTCTATTCAAGGCGTGAAACGGCCGACAAATTTTGCTCAGAGGCCTCTTCTTTCAGGCTTGAGCTTTTTTTTCGTGACGTAAATGTACGACACGGGACCCACGGCTTTACTTCCCTTCCGAAGGAAGCCATACTTAGGATTTTTACGCCCGAAAAAATTCATCGATCCTGGCCGAATTCGAACCCGCGATCTTGGGTTTAGAAGGCAAGTATGGTAACCACTACACCACCAGGACCGACTTCGTCATTGTGAGGCAACAACTGTCTTTTGTTTGTTCTTCTCGGCGCTTTTGAAAATATGGGCTACAGAGCAAGCGCAAACATGTTTTGTTATACAAACCTCTTTCAGAGACGAAGGATTCTTGAAGTAGTAACAATGAAAATAACGCAAGTTAATGTCTAACAAGCATTTTTGTGAAGCCCTTGCGATGTCGGTCCTGGTGGTGTAGTGGTAAGCGTACTTGACACACACACCGAAGATCGCGGGTTCAATCCGGGACAAGGTTGATAGATATTTTCTGGCGTCAATAATCTTAAATGTGGCTTCCTTTGGAAGGGAAGTAAAGCCGTGGGTCCCGTGTCGTACATTTACAGCACGAAAAAGAACCTCAAGCCTGAAAAAGAGGCCTCTGAGCAAAATTTGTCGGCCGTTTCACGCCCTGAATTGAATGAGACGCTGATGACCTGAGCTGTGAATAAATAAAACAAATCAACCACGTGATAGTATCAAAACCGACCAGCGCAGCAGTGGATCTTCAGCTACGGAAAACGCAGCATTCATGTCCGATGAAAAACTACTGAAGGTATATCAGCCAGGTTGAAATTTTACTGCAAACATTTTAAACGTGCATTATGTTTGTCAAAAGTGCTCCCCAAAAAGTTACTTCTTGAATAGACATAAACAGTAATTTGGTTGATTTGGTTTATTTATGAATGCTCTTTAATATCTCAGATCGTTGAGTCCGCGATCTTCGGCTTAGGAGGCAAGTATGGTTACTATCGCAACACCAGGACCGATAGAAACTCGAAGGAATATTTCTGGGGTCGAAACTTTGTGTTCATTACACGACCCGATGATAAACGTTAGTAATGTTTATGGAAATGGGAAACATTTCTTCGCAAACAAACATTCCCTTAGGATATTAGCAAAGACTTATGCTGGAGATGTTTTCTTTTTCGGACGCTCAAGATGTTGTTTACTACAAACTTAGACCTACCTCAGAAACGAATGAGAAGGAAATTTCCGTAAAATGCACATACAACTTTTTTTATTGTTTACTTGACAAAGCATCTGCAACCGACCAGTCCCGCCCGGTAAAACAAAATTATATTACTAGCCCTGGAGCATTTTCCCATATTAAAATCTTTCCCCGTTTGACTTCTTTCATCGACTAAAAATTATCTGAAGTTCCAAAAATTCCAGAGTGCTTAAGAGGTCACGGATGAGAGCTCTGAGAATTATTTCGCAAAATGGTTTCGAGAGACATTGCAGTGTTGGCAGAAGTGTGTGGGAATTTGCATCAATGAATGTAGAGTAATTTATTTTCGTGTTATTTTTGAAGCTGTATGTATTGAGCAATGGAACAGTAGACACCACGACGGGATAGCTGAACAAAGTAACGAGAGAAACAAACAACAAAATTGATATTATCGACAAAATTAAATAAACAATCTAATTAAATATCTAATGTAATAAACAAGCATACAAAAATACGCGCAAGATACTTTAAAAAACGAAAGTATCGTTACAAACTTCACTGATTTTATTTCTTTCATCAGAAGAGAATACAAACAGTTTGTTATCGGTGAGTTTAACGAAGTGAGACAAAGGTAGGAGAGAGATCATTTTCCCTGAGTAGGTGTCAAAGTTTCACTTTCCATTGCGCGCAACCCGCAGGCAGTTACTTTCTTACCTTCTTCAAAGCTTTCGTTGTGCTGGAACTCCGTTATGAGGCAGCCTTTTATTTATTTACATACATTACCTGTTTTCTTTAGATATTACCGTGATGCTGAGATGTTTACGCTATTGTCATACACATATAAAATGCATGGTTACCTATGCAAGCTAATAAACAATGTAGCTGTGCGAAGAGAGCTGCAAATGCAGAGGAAACATTTTGAGTCAAACTGCCTGATTTCTTCAGTCCATAGGATATAAACTTTAGAGCTTCATGTCCCCGGTTCATATAGTGAGAATATTATTCTTTTTTGTTGTCCTCAAAATCTATGAGAATACAAAGTAAATTTAAAAAATGCAGAAACGTATATAAAACTAATAGGGAATTTAGCAGATTCCAAGAAGCGTGTAAATTTCCTTTCTATGCTTTCCCAAAAACAAAGGAAGTAACTTGAATTTAATACAACAAAGAAACTGAAAGGTTTTCACAAAACCATTCAGAAATAAAACTCAATAGCATGAAGTGGTGTTTATTAGCTACCACCGTCAGTTAAATTATTAATTAATTTTATGCAATTCTTCCACTTTCATTATTATAACAGTGCCATTTCTATCTCCTGTAAAGTGTTTGTGATGTTGTTTTCTTACAAGAGTGCGAAAATCGCCATAAAAATCTGACCTGGAATTTCTGTTGCCTATTTTTTTTAAATATTTGTAAAATATGACCGAAGCAGAACCGATAGATTTCCTGGAGAACTCAATAGCATGGTCGGTAGGAAAGTGGTTTTTATGCAGTCTGAAAGCTTTGCGGTTATTACATTAGGCAAGGATAGGCGCAAGAGAACACATGGGTTTCTTTGACGCCCTCAAAGCACTCGTTTACCCCCTGTATGGCCTTTACATTTCTGCCCAAGCAGGACAGTTTTTGAGTTTCGGAAACGCATGGTAATTCGAGGGAGCAATATCTGGTGAGTAGAGTGGATGCGAGTCAATTCGAGTTCAGTTTATTGTTCTTGTGTGCTTGAGTGTTTGAATTTACCGGCGCACTGTCAAGATAAAACAATATCTTTTTGGTCATTCTTTCACTTTTTTCCACCTGTGTCCTCTTCAGTTTCCCTAGAAACAATACATAGTATTCTCCAAGTAGACAATCAAAAATTTTCTTTTTGTTCCAAAAAATCTGAAATCATCACCTTCCCGATGGATAGAATTGCGTATTACGTAAATTATTTAAAACTCGTGATATATACAGTCATCGTGATTTACATAAATATTTAAAATAAAAAGTAATTTTTGTGTGCTCTTATTATTGTTAAAGAAATGAAGATACATTTAAATAGGCATTAACTGTGTATTGCATTAGATTATGTAAAAGAGTAATTAATAAACGAGCTTCTAAAAAGGTTTCAAGATATTAATAGAAATTTATGTTGTTTATATAGAAACGATACATTACGTTTAAATTATGAGATTTTAACACTATGATAAATATTACTTTAAATGTAGGAGGTTAACAGACAGTATTTAATATTTCAACATACCGAGGGCGCCAAAAATATATACACACTTTCGCAGTAGATATCTATTTCATATATTTCAAAGTTGAACTTAAAAATAACAGTAATGTGTAGTATGATGTTCTGTAAACAGATGTGACTCACATACTTTATGATAGGTTGCTGCGTGACAGGTAAGTCAACAATGAACAAATGAAGCCAAGATTATCGTATTATGTTGTGTAAACATGTGACATATTACGTTATACTAGCGTTGCTACAACAAAATGGAACCAAGATTATCGTTTGAACAGAGGATAGCAATTTTGAAGAGGTATTGGAAAACCGAGAATGTTGTTGAAGTTCAAAGGCAATGAAGACGTGTGTACAGAACAGAACCGCCAACGTGAGTAACAATTGCACACATTCGAGACAAATTTAAGACTCATGGTACCGTATGCGATGTTCACAAGGGCAGATCTGGGAGACCTCGCACAGCAACAAGCCCTTCGCACTGGATGCAAGGCACTATCCAAGGCACTGAACACGACGAAGAGGTCCGATTGAGTTTCCACCGCGTTCTCCGAATCTAACTCCGTTGTACTTCTACCTATGGGGAACTCTTAAGGATGTTGTTTAGCGTAGAAAGCCAGAAAGCCAGCTACACTGGCAGCACTTCGGGAAGAAATTGAAACGGCATGTGCTGCAATCACTGAGGACACTTTCGCAAACGTTACTCAATCAGTAGTTCAACATACTCAGAAGTGTATCGACGCCGATGGTGGACATTTTGAGCAACTGTTGTAACTGTAAAAATCTAAGATGATTAGTGCTCATCATTTTCTGTTTGTATGAATTCAGTTTTTTATGTTAACATAGTTTTTTATTTGCTTGAAGTGTGTATACAGTTTTTTTGCACCCTCTGTATATACCGGCTGGAAGAAGTACAGATGTCGTCCTTTGAACTATATAGAGCTCTTGATGAGAGTAATAAAGAGGCTATGAACACTTTTCTTCGACCTTTCGTAGATTTATAGAAACTATATTGGATAAAAGAGACCTTCTTCTTGTAGCTATTGGAAGGATGCCACTATGTTAAGCATAGGGGTTGCAGGAGAGGAAATGTGACCGCTGTCTGTTGTGCACTGAATATCGGAAAGAGACCGCAATTACTTTGCAATAATATTTGGTACTGTTATTTACTTCCTAAGACAGCTCTTTCGTTTGTTTGCTATAGAAATTTCGATGTTTAATTAAATATTTTGTTAGATTCATTTAAAGTAAATGCCAAAATTAATATAATATTTGTTTATTGAACTATCAGTGGAAGAAAATAAAACGTTCATGTATCTAAGCAACTATTCAATAAAAAGGAATAAAAGTGAAATATTTTATTTAATACTTTGAAAAACGTTATAATAATAATAATAATAATCATAAAACTATTTGAATTTATTTAAAGTTTCATTGAAAGTTGCCATGATTCCATGCATATGTGCAAATGTGCAGGTCGAACTCTAGTTTAAAACGTGCAAACGCTAAGTCTCCAGCGCTCGTATTCGCTTATTGCAGTGTGTACAAGGTCAGATAGCACGTGTCTTCAAACTCTTCCAACTCCTCATGTTGCAGCATCGAAGTTCCGTTAAAAAGGAACATTTATACGAAAAAAATTCAAATTTTTGGCAAACCGAGACACTTAAGGAAAAAAATGCAAAAAAATTCTGACAGATATGTTCGATCATGTCTTACAATATGCTTTGTCATAGCTAATGACAGCTATACCCCTTCATTTTGTAGAGATGGATAAAGTCAAAAGATATCTAAATTCTTTTCATAATTATCATTTTAGTAAATAGGTATATAAATTTACTATCATTTTATAATAGATAAGGAACAATACGATAAGAGCTTATTGAAACTTTTTTAACATTTTCTTAAACTACTTCAGTCTATTTTATAAAATGATTCTTGTACAAGGTGTGCAATTATTTCTGCATAATTTTCCATTTCGTAAACATGTACAAAAGTTCAAATATTTCTATTCTCACAGTTCTAAGTATGTGGTGATACAGAAGGAGAAATTTTGAAAAGTAATTGCAACATATCTGAAAATAGCAGAATTTAACTTAAACTTGTAATACAAAATTCGCAATTTACCTACCAATAATAAATATTTATTGGTAAAAGGTTTAAAGGTTTTTGTGTATGGTGTACCTCCGCATTTTTATTTGAAATTGTTATTTTAGTGTAAGCCTTTGTAGACTGTCATTCGAAACATTGAGCACGTAGAGATTTTTTTCTTAACACTTAACACTTGTAGTGAACACAGGAGTCTGCTATTTAAGCAAACTTCCGTTGTAAAAGCGTTTTCTCTTCTTCATAGACAGTTCCGCTTATCTCTAGATTACACTTAATTACTTAATTACAGTCTTGCTGCACAAGCCTAACCAGGAAAATGATAACACAACTGTAGAATATCTAACAATTATAAATTAGACAAACGTCTCTCTTTTGTGTATTTCGGACGTTTTGTTGCAATTGCTTCTTTTTCTTCATTTTAATCAAGCATTTTAATGCAATCAGCTGACTTAATTTCACTACTCACTCTATCACATTTATTAAGGCACTGACTTGTGTACAGGAGACCTGAAGTTTGAATCCTGCCAAGAACCATTCTCCCTTAGGTTTTCCTCAGTTCTATCATGCTGGAAATTTAATTCTGAAGTTCGCCAAATTATCATTTCATCTCATATATCATCATGTATATGATGCTACAGTAGTAAACATAGGCGTAAAACACTATAAAACTCATATGCGGTAGAAGGTGACCTACTGACCTCAGCATAGAAAAGTTTATTTCGTATCCTTGGAACATGTGAAATTTATTTGTCAATTCTTTTACTTTGTTTCTTCATAAACTTTGCTACAGTACTTTGAAAAAATATTCTTTGAACAGTCGTCCTTAAAAGTAATGGTATTACTTATCTGTAGCATTAATTTTAATTTAAAATGCAAGGAAAGAATTTGATGGGATTTTTGTCATATTTCCGCTTATTTCATAATAAATATAAAATTATTTAAACGGAGTAAGGCATAGATTCTGATACGAAGCAAATTGTGTCATCTACTTAGACATTGCTTCAGATTTTTTCATTAGAGCTTAAACTGTTCACAAATCCAAGAAACGAACACGTGAAATGTGGTGTGAATGTGGGAAGTTAGTTAAAAGTTGTCATTATTGTATTAAATAAATGTACAAAGATATAAGGGTCGTTCAAAAGAAACATAGATAGCGCTAGCAACGGTGTAAATGGTTAATGAGATGGTACGCGGAATAGATTGGTATGAGTCAGGGTGAATGGTTGCGTCCAACCGACATAACTCAGCGCTGGCAAGGATCAATGCTAAGTGTCATTGTGGCACCTTACAGAAACTCTGAAGAGTCATAGAGACATATGTAACTTTAAAAGAGTCAGTTGGAAAAAATTAGTCTTGTGATTAAAACTTTAAAACTACTTAGATGAGCTTTAATAATTAAATGATATATTCCAACAATGGTTCATGACTAACCTGGGGTCTTTATTGCTCTACATGCTTTTTTAAAACTGAATTTGTCACTGAATTCAATATGCATTTAGAAAATAGCGTAATAAATTTAATAGCTAGTTCTTGCGACTCATGGCTGGATTTTGCCGACGTTTCTGCCATCTTCCGAGAAGTTTAGTGGGGCGAAACCGAGCCTTAAGACATAGTCCTCACGATTCAGCTGCTGTGGAAGCTTATGCATTTATCCCAATAAACTGATCCCTCAGATGGGTGAAAAGGTTATTTTTAGTGCTTATACTCTAGTTAAGCAAAGACTTTCTCTTCGGGCTCTTTATTTTATTACTTGAGCCCCAATTTGTATACAAATATTTATATTTTACTAATATATGCGGAAATATTGACAATTTACAGCAAAAGAATCTTCTATTTAGCTTTCATGCCATACATTTTTATATTTTTTGTATAATTTATATATTTTCAAGTATTAAACACTTTTATACAAATTTTGTAAACATTTTCTACACATGTGATTTTTATTTTTCAGTTTTTACTCCAAAATAGAAGCTAGAGTATTTCAAACGGAGACAAACAAGTCTGCTAGGTTTGTTGTTAACGATGAATGAAGTGGCTATTATCAAAACACTAATATTTAAAATGCAAAAGTTACTAAATTATTTCCCAAAAGCTGCATTCCTTATATAATGACGTCTCATCATGGGTTTCTTCCTCATCATTTCAGTTATTGTGGAACGAACTGGAAACTAATCCTTCACTAAGAGCCAAACTTCGCAGATTATTTTACTATTGTTAGAAAAACAGCATTGTGGCAATTTACAGCAAAAAGTTATGATGTCCATGAAATCCCAGCTATAATAACATCACCAAAATGTATTTTATAAAAGATGATTAAGATAAGATGCAGATATTTTCAAGGAGATATAGAAATGTATCAAGCCAAAGAGCAAATAATCATTTGAGTTCCTCAAAAAGTATCAAAGATGCCAAAGCAACAGTCCAAAAGTAATATCTTGGTTTATGTTGTGCAGAACTTTAAAATTGAGGATTTTCTCGTGTTCGTGTCGTATGCAAAACAAATGACACGTCGTTTCACAGCCAACTTAATATTGCGGGGAAAGGAGGTGCACACTTGCCATACCCGTCACTAGAGGCATTGTATTTTTACATTTTGTATTTTTTTGTTTCAATTTTACGGAAGAAAATTTGTTTTTCGCATTTTTTGCGAAATATTATCGGCCATGTCGTTTAAATTCGTATAACAGCATTGTAAAAATTAACATTTGAAAAGAAATAATTAGTTACAATACCTAAATTCTTGCTAATGTATTACTCCATATTAACTAATGGAAATTTACAAACAGTTATTAACTCTTACTTTTACGCTTATGCTTTGTAAATGAGGTCATTCCGCCGTTAGTTTCCTTTCACTAAAGGCTACTATCAAATTGTGTTGTGACAAAAACCTCTCTGCATCAACAAATGAACAATGAACATGATGTTTGTAAATTCCCCCTACACAAGTATCACAAATGACCGAATGTTTATTGTCAGAGTTTTCGTCTGTTTGCTTTAATTTGTCTTAGAGAGCAATGGCACCTAACGACCTAAGTATAACATTCAACTCCTTTGATTATTTAGAAATTGGGCAATTTGCATTCTTTTTCACAAATTTGTGATTTTTTTCCCGTTGAGGTTATATTATTAGTTGAATGAAATTAAACTTTAAACATTATAAATGTCTTAGTCGCTGCATTTGGGGACAATGTGATTTTCAACTTTGTTTACAACAAGCTATCAGTTTTTTTTACAACATATTGATATGAGTAACATATTCCCTTAATGCAGCATTAATCCCCTACATAACATACGAGGGCTGTTCAATAAAGATATCATAATTTTTTACAGGCATGACTTCTCGCTCAAAAGTTTACTTTACACTACTTTGTTAGTAACGTAACGTAATGCGTAACGTACACATGTTTGTGCACAGGGAGTTCCAAGATTGCTGATTTCCGATAAAAAGGAAGTTCGTGTGGAGCAGTTTCTTCCCTGCTGATGAAACTGGGCAATCCTGAAAGCGCACAGCAAAGGTCTTTGGATTTGGATTTGGATTTGGAAAAGGTGCGATTAAGTTTCCGCCGCTTTCTCCGGATCTAACTCAGTTGGACTTCTACTATGGGGAACTCTTAAGGATGTTGTATACCGTAGAAAAACCAGCTACACTGACAGTACTTCGGGAAGAAATTGAAACGGCATGTGCTGCAATCACTGAGGACACTTTCGCAAACGTTGCTCAATCAGCAGTTCAACGTACTCAGAAATGTATCGACGCCGATGGTGGACATTTTGAGCAACTGTTGTAACCGTAATGATGATTAGTGCTCATCATTTTGTGTTTGTGTACATTCAGTTTTGTTATGTTGACACAATGTTTTCTTTGCTTGAAGTGTGTATACATATTGACACCCTCTGTATATAATTTTGTCACATTCTAGTGCATTTGTGATGTTACATATTTAATAACATTGTGATAGTTTTATTGTATATTTATTTACACATTTTACAGAAAATGCTACATGAAAGTGCTTAACCTTCTTATTAAAGAGGGAATATTTATCAATTCAAATGCACAATATTCCCCCCAAAGGTAGTTTATTTGTATATAATTTGTTCTTTTCCCCCATAGGAATTAAATTTAAGAATGAGATTGTGAACAAGAAAGTAGTAAATTTCAGATGCACTGCATCCGTAAAGTAGTATTTGCAATCTAGAAGTGCAAATACCGCATATGAATATCGGGAGATGCTAACGAACAATTTTTAATACTACATGATAAATTTCAGTTTTCATACAAACTCTGAGAATCAAAAACGTTATGTTGTATAAAAATCTTATGCTGCAGAATAAGTTTTATGTAAAAATCCTATGTGAGAAGAATGTTTGTGTTTTATAGCAACAATTCAGTAAATGAAATACACCTATTAGCGAAAACGTGACGTATACAATGTTAACTTTGCAAGAGAAAATTATGTTCTGTAAAGAGAAAATGTTCACTCCCCGAATAATTTCTAGTAACAAAAGTGAATATTAGATAAAAAAAAATTTTTGAACTTTGCAACAAAAGTTGATGTTGCCAAAAAGAAGAAATGTTGCAAAAAAGTTGTGTTACAAAAATAGTATGCTGCAAAAAGGGGGTTATGTAGCAAAAATATATTATATGGCAAAAAATGCTTTCACTCCGCGATTGACTATTATTGAACAAAAACGAACATTAGAAACAAAAATTGTTTAACTTTACAAAAAATAAGTTTGATTAATATTTATCTAATTTTATAAAGAATTATACAGTTTTTCAAACAGTGTTTTGTATACATGTTTTTGATTTGTTTTATTTACGGACGCTGTTTATCATCTCAGGTAATGAGCATCCCATTCAATTCTTCAGAGCGTGAAATGACTGGCACAGTTTGCCGAGAGGACTATTTTTTCAGGGCTAAGGTTCTTCTTGCAGTAAATCTTCTTCATGGGATACACGATTGTACTTCCTTTCCGAAGGAAGCCAAACTACTGAAAAATCCTGGCCAGGATTGAATCAAAGATTTTGGGGTTTACGAGGCAAATGTGGTTACCACTAGAATGTAGGACCGATGTTTTACATATAATAAAACATATATCTGTATTAACATCCTCTAATTCCCAAAGCTTGAATGTAATCATCCAAAGTACGGTGTGTGCTCCGTATAACTAGAGAACGTACAATTTCATCATTTTCACTTGTACGCACCTCAACTAATACTTCAAATGGACACTATTGCTGCCAGTGAATAATTATACAATTATTAAGCTATATTTACATAAAGGGGTTGATGTTAGAAGTTCTGCAGTGCATAAATTTTCATTTGAAAGCGTGTGTAAGTAAAGGAAATAACTTAGCTGCGATTTCACACCAGTTATCTTGGTCGATGGTCGAGCTGTTTATTTTCCTGAACAATTTGCTCATTTCCTCTTCTATCTTATGGGGTTGCAAATAACAATGTTTATAACCAGAAGGTTTTAAATTACTTTTTCTGTAGCAGCCAACTATAAGTAATTCATGTTCAACAATATGTGTAGTTTTTGACAATGTTGTATTTAAATCACGCTTCACCTCACTCGCAATTAACGCCTCTTAAATTCATTTGTTTTAGATAAGTTCCTGATTTTCTTTGAATTTCAGTCCTTTGTTGCTTCTTCTAATCCATCTTGTAATGCTATCTCGGTTTCACCTATAGTCTGAGTCCACACGATTACATTCAGTAATTTATTTGTTTTTAAATTCTGAAGAGTAGCCTCTCACAACCTACCTACAATCGCGATTTTGTACAAACTTCTTCACAAACTGGTAATTCATAGAAATTTCATTTACAAGTTCAAACGCAGGAGGTGCATAATCTCTTCTCCAAATGGATGCTCGGAAAACTTAGCACTTGGCCTTATACTTTTAGCTTTAAACATAGACAACTAAAAGTTACCAAAACTTACTAAAACTAAAACTATGGGCATTACACTGGATATCATCCCTGGCAACAAAGGAATTAATGTCGCCAAAGCGGCGGAACAAAAAGTTCCTCAATGACATCTTACGTTTATGAAAATGTATGTGTCATGAGAAACAGTACCCACATTGGGTATATTTTACGTTAATATTTCGAAATAGACTAAAAGTCATGCTTAATATAAATTAAAAATACATTTACTGTAATTAAAACATAATTTACAAGGTAAACAAATTTTTTTCATCACAAAGTCCGAAAAAAATTCAATCGTGATTTTAAAGTAAACAAACATTAAGCGTTGCAATTTTCAAAACAGTTGTCTGTAGAAAAACATGAATAAAATATAAATATGTCAATTTTTTGGACCTAAGAAAGCATTAGAGGTTAGAACAACGCGTTTTAACGTCATATAAACTGACAGCAGAAGTGACACATATCCTTGTTTGCCTCCCAAGTGGAATAAAATACGATAACAATTCACCCTGAAGTAACCGAGTTGGATATCTGTTTTTTCTAAAGAAAACATAACATAGAACTCCTCACAAAGTGGCGGAAGGGCTCGGCCACATTGAAATTAACATGATATACGCTACGGGAAAACTGAAACAAAGACCTGCTGTGCTCCAAGTAACGTACGCCACGACGCACGAAATTTAATATATGTATATCTGTTTGCGAAAAAAATTAATAGAATCGGTTGGAATATTTAAAGATGTTAAGGTGTGCAAAAAGGATATATTGCAATGTTTGTCTACCGTCATTGACCTTAACATATAACAGAGAATTTGAGAAAGAAAATATTAACTTTCAAAACAAAACAAATGTTACAATATATCAACTTTTCAAAATTAAGTTTTTCTGCAATTAAAATATTTTCACTGTTCTCATTTAATTTACTAATAAAATTAATATTAGGAATAAAATATTTCCTCAAATGGGCATAAAAAAACTTTAGATTTTTCAACTTTGACGTATTCACATCACATTAACAGCCATCAGAGGTGTCATATATCCTCATTTGCTAATGAGGTGGAACAAAATACTAAAACACTTCACCTACAGTACATCGATACCATATATTTCTTAAAGTTTTTGAATTATTTCGGAGTTTACTGCCACATTTAAATTGACATCATGAGGCTACGGAGAAACGGAAAAGGCAAGGCGAGCCCCAGTAAAGTACACTTCAAGATACCAAAAGCCTGTTGTATTAAAACTACAGAAGCTCAGGCATCAAATATATACTCACCCCGAAAGTATGGTCCATAAGGAAGAAAATTTCCGCCATTTGTAATTAATATTTTATATTATCAATAAAATAATAGCCCTTCTTATTTATGTTAGTTGCGGGCTACCAACCAATGTCGGTATGGAAGCAAATTTTCTCCATTTTGTACTTAATATTTTGTATAATTATAGGTATAAATTAACCTCTATTTTGTAGTTAATATTTGAATAATTATATGTACAAAATTCCCACCATTTTGTATAAGTATATGTTTATTCAATAAATAATCCCCGACCTAGCTGACTCTTGCTTGCTGCTGTGTACTACACATTAAAACTACTGGTGATGCTAGCCGCAGAAGTAGGTAAGTCAGCTAAGGAAGAGTCTTTACTACTCAGAAACATCAGTGTCTTCTCATTGTGGTCCTTTGATATCTAACTCTTGAAATATAAATTACAGTGTTCTCTTAAAGCTTGACTATCACAACAGTGCCATAATAATAATAATAATAATAATAATAATAATAATAATAATAATAATAATAATAATAACAATAACAATAATAATAATAATAATAATAATAATAATAATAATTTCTTACAATAGAGGTAACTCATATGGTGTACTAACGAACATATTAAAGAAATGTCTATTGATTCAACTATTTATTAAAGTTTAGATTCCTAATCAGTCGAACTAGGGTAGTTTGTAGCTTCCATAAATCGAGCCAATGCTAAATGGTATGTCGCCGCTTCATTACACCAAATTTTTCCGATTATGAAATTTATCAGAATCCTCCAACAGAGCGAATGTAGGCCGAAGTAGAGCTGGCAGCTGCCTAAAATGGTGGACACAATATTTATAAACTTCTATGTTTGATTTTATTTTTATTTTGTATTTTATATTACTTTTTTACTTACTATAAGTGCGTAATTTGCCCCCTTGAGAGCATCAAGAGCCATCAAGTGGCTTACGAACGTACGATCAACAAATTTATCTCGAGCAAACACCTGTAGCCGACCTGCTTTTTATGAATTCAATATGCATGCACACATTACTGTAGATTCGTTTATGTGTAAATCAAAATAACGGCCAAAGCATTTCTTCTACCTGGAGGCGACAAGTTGATTTAACTTCCGCTGCCCACGGCTGTCTACACACTCATTCATAGACGTGAAGAATGGAGAGGTTCTTCTAAATTATAATATAACATACAACTTTAAAACTGCTTTAACTAACTGAAACAGGATTTAGATGATGATAAAAAAAATATGAGTCCTTTCTCTGGTGTGTTTCAATTACTTGAAAAGTATGTGGTGTTTCACAAGCTCTCGGTACTTATTTTTTCCTCTAAAACTTTTAAACTAATAGGTGTGATTTAGTGATTTGACATGAGCACACATTGGAGCAAAAAGTATGGCTCTAAACTCCCGTCTGTTTGTCGCGCACGTTCATGAATGCCGAGTGCCTGTTCACTGTCCTCTGCAGCAGTGTGAAGCATCTAGCCACTGTGCTATTATTGCTGGGTGGTCAATAGTGCCTTTGTGTCGTGAACAATACAGTATGCATAGTACAGCAGAAGCGACACAGTGCCAGAAAATCCTCCATTGACATGCAGTGAATAAACTGTATACTATAGGAATATTGTTGTATACATGCATTGCGTAATCCAGGGCGTGGTTTCATACAGATTTACGTCAGATCCTCATTTGAACTACTGAGAACCCTCGTCTCGTAAATTAGACACTTAGTCAGGATGAACAAAACGAAGTGTAGTGTACCGCCACGGGTGGCCGAGGTCGTTAAGGCACGGACTCGTGAGCGGGAGGTCTGCGGTTCGAATCCCGCCAGGACCGTCCTCCCTGACTGGGGTTTTTTCCAGGTTTTCCTCAGTCTTCATAACTGGCAAATGCCGGGGAGATACCTAAACTTAGGCCTGGAACGCTTCCTTCCTTAAAAAAAAAATCCTTTCCCAATATATATCATTTCATCTCATGTATCATCAGTGTCCACCGCCTGTGGTGCCTCAGTAGTAAAAACGGGCGTTAAACACTACTCAAAAAAAAAAAGTGTAGTGTGCCCTGTCGCTGTGCCGCATTAATGACCCCATCTTATTCCATAAAATGTCTATATGGAAATCGAACGACAAAGAACTCTATATTGACTATTTTCAGCATGACGAGGCCGCTTGTCACGCTGCATTGCTAAAATTAATTCCTTTTTGAAGATTGTATCAAGTACTTCGGCCATCAAACTCGCTTACCCAAGCGCATCAGGTGTTTTTTCGGTGGGACATGCAGAAAGGTAAAGTGTTTCACAGCAAGCCAGAGATTCTCAACGACCTGCAAGAAACATTCAGCGGGAAATCAATGCTGTAGCTCCTGATGTGTCGGTAATATGGGGAGGATGCGCAGGTATGCCTTAATGCCATGCTAAAACTTTCTTCGGTGTCGCTGTTGTTATCCGTGATGATAAACGTGTGGGTAATTGCCTGCTCAGGATAAACACGGTTTTCCGGACATGAGTATATGCATTCTTCCACGTTTATGGTGTAATTTGTAAATGTTTGAATGACTACGGTAGAAAGAGTATCGAGCTTGAAGGGAGGGTTTTCAAACGACTTTATAATTTCTTGCTACTTGTCAGTGCAGCCAGATCATATTATAATGTTGAAAATGTACTAAATAGTTAGTTGGTTTGTCGCTGTTAACTAGAAACTATGAAGTGTTTGTAGCTGAACGCCCCCCAACTCCCTTGATTGCCGGCCTCTACTTTGGACATGACTGGACGAAGAAAATAAAACAACATCAATCATTTTAGCACCACAATGGCTCTGAAATTACGAGTAAATACACTTATTGCATCTTCCCACTCATAAAGGAAAGATTACAATTCATCCCAAAAAGAGTTTAGTGCGTTATATAACAGGACACGGTCCATGTTGTTCATATCTGCAAAGATTTAAATTAAAAACAAACAATACGTGTACGGACTGTAACGTGATCGATACACCGGAACATGTTTCAATTGAATGCCCTAAATACCAGCCAACTGTAGCTGAGGAAAGATGGCAACTTTTTTTTTTTTTTTTTGAGTAGTGTTTGACGTCCATTTTTACTACTGAGGCACCACAGGCGGTGAACACTGGTGATACATGAGATGAAATACTGGGAAAGTATTTTTTTTAAAGGCAGGAAACGTTCCAGGCCTAAGTTTAGGGTACCTTCCAGGCATTTGCCAGCTATAAGGACTGAGGAAAATCTGGAAAAAACCTGAGTCAGGGAGGACGGTCCTGGCGGGTTTCGAACCCCAGACCTTCCGCTCACAGTCCGTGCCTTAACGACCTCGGCCACCCGTGGCGGTCACGTCTACTTGCTGGGAACACATCTGGAACATCATGAGACATGAAGATGATTATAGGTTATTGAATAAACTAACACATAAAATATCATGCAAAATAGCTGAAAAGTTTGTAAACAGCAAAAATCAAACAAGAGAAAAACTACAAAGGTCAGAAATCGTATATTCCCCTAGAAGATCCCAGAGAATCAGGAAAAGTGAGAAAGATATTTACAAGTAGAATTAGTTGAAAAAAATATGATAGAGAAGATATACCTAAATTCAGTTAGAAGAAGGGAGCAGAAATAACAGAAGAAGAGAATAATTGCAATTTTCGGGAGGAAAGGAAGTAGTTAAGAGAACAAAAAAAGGGGAGAAGCGAAGGAAACTGAACCATGGTCCAGTAAGCTGCTGCTTGAGACCGGCAGCAACCTCATTGATGTCCAGGTCGTGATGCGAGGAATTCCGTAGGGGAGCAGCCCGGATACCGAGCGTCAGCAGAAATGAAGATTTTAGACATTAAATTGTGTAAAACATTTTAAATTAATTAATTCTAATTGTACCAGTAGAATTGTAGATATAATTATAAATCACAGTTAAAATAGCAGTAGTGCTGGATTCCAGTACGGTTTAGTTTATTGAAGTTTTAGTTTTGTTTAGTTATAGTATTAGTAGTGTAGGTTTTGTCCTGATGTAGAAACAAGATATCAGATGTGATCATTGCAGATTAAAAAAAAACGTATTGCATATTCCAGAGATGAAATCAGCTTCAGAGCCGTGCTAAGTTGAGAGCATCAAATGTTGCCATAGAAAACATCTTGAATTCCATAGCGCATACCAGTCTAGAGACAACACATGAAGTTCCGGCTCAGAAGATTTTCCTAAGTGATGTCACCTTTGTGTTTGTATAAACTATATCACAAAACACACTAACCATCCACAAATCATTGATAACAAAATGTTGAATAAAAAATAGGTTTTATGCCTTACCTTTGATATAACCGGATTTTTGTGCTTAAGTGTAAAATATGTCATTCTCACAAACAAATGTTAAACAGCTCTTAGAATGTTAATAGAGAACCCAGGCAGTTTTTCTTACTTAAAAAACAAAGCACACTATGTTTTTCTGTGTAAAGGCAAATAATTTAAAGGTAATTTAACTAGTTCACCTTGTCTTTAGTTCATGATTAACTTTTTGTCCAGGTTACGTCAATTTCTGTTTACTTTCTTTTGGGGGACAAGATCGATGGCCCAGTATGGTCAATTCCTCAATTATTTTAAAATATACTTTTAAGGCTAATTTAAAGTTGCTGTATCTTCCATCTGAAACTTAATAGCTCTCGCCGTATGCTTAGTATTAGAATTTTACCTTTCTCGCAGTGCTTTTTCCATGAAAGTATTTTAGCTGTTTTAATGACTTGATTATAGAATCTCCTTATTTGGCCTTAAAGTCGCCAAAGGATCGGTGTTGATGAGTTAATTACCCCTGTAGGCAATTATGAAAAACAAGTTAAGATAATGGTCTGTTGCATCTGATAAACGGCGCTCTCAGTGTCTAATTTTAAACTTATAATTTTCGTATTAATTTCTCCTGCAAATTTTGGACATCCTTCTTAAAACTAGGGCCGAGATTTTGAACAATTGTTTTTTCTTTTTATAATGATGCAGGGTCAATGCTCTGCTGAAAATAAACATGGCTCATACCACCAAGATTGAAATAAAACTTAGTAGGCCAAATTTTAAAACAAATAGGGCATTTTAGACGTACGCATTTTTAACTGTGTCTCAAGTGATTTGAGGGCGACATCCTTCTGTTAATGTCGGCCAGTTCATACTTACGAGGGTAGGTTCATAACTTTCCGGCCTAATCATTTTCTACGTATGATAAAGACAAAAACTATATTTCATTTTTCAATACAGTTACCTTTATTGCAATATACTTCTCACATCTTTGAATTAACATTTCAATCCTGCCCAAAAAATAGTCAAAATGAGCATAAACAGATTCATCACTTCTTCGTCACACTTAAATTTCCTTCCTCGAAGCCCCTTCTTGAGTTTTGAGCAAAGGAAATAGACACTGGGAGCTAGATCTGGGCTGTAGGATGGATGATAGATTTCATTTATAACAAGAGCTGTGTGTACAGGCGCGTTGTCGTGAAGAAGGCGCACACCACCACTCAGCTTTCCTCGCCTTTTCTCTTTGATGGAAGCACGTAGTCTGTGCAGTACACCAGCATAGCACTCCCCATTTGCTGTGATGTTCCTCTCCTTGAAGTAAATAAACAGTATTCCTCCACCGTTCCAAAAGATTGCGGCCAAGGTCTTCTTGATTGACTGAGTGACCTTGGCGTTTAGAGGCGGTGCTTTGCCAGGTTTACACCACTCCATTAATTCTCTTTTGTTCAAGGGATCATAGTAAAGGATCGTAGCTTCACCTTCTGTAACAATGGTATGCAGAACTTCTCTCTCGTTGCCAAGGCAGAGCTCCAAAAATGCCTGACAACAGATGACTCGTTGCTGCTTTTGGACAGAGGAAAGAAATCTAGGTATCCATCTTGCACTAATCTTATTCATGTTTAAATGTCATGAATAATTCGAAGGACTGTTTCAAAGAGGCCCAACCTTGCTGCTATTTCTGTAACTTTCAGCCGCCGGTCTTCCATCATTTCTCCTTTCACAAGAGCGAGCGATGTTTTCAGGAGTCAGCTGCTCCAAGGGCTGACCTGCACGCTCTTCGTCTTCAATGCTTTCTCGACCCATTCGAAAAAGTTTGACCCATTCTTTTACGGTAGAATATGAGGGGGATGCTTCTCCATACCGTCCAATCGCTGTTTAATTTCATTTAGAGTTAGTTTTTCTTTTGTGAAGACCTCATAACAGCTCCATACTCAGTTTTGAACATGTCACAATCTTCTACACATAGCCTTCTTTATGCAACTATATCTGAACAACTGAACACAACGGAGCGGAAGTTACAACTGCAATAATTTCATAAATAGATAAGATATGACACCAGATAAGTGTTTTGTGAAGGCGATAACCCTTGTCGGCGAAACCGGGAACTTGGCAATAATATAATTTCTGAAATAGTGAGCAATAATAACAAATTATAATAAATAAAACTGTACCAACTTTGACGAGCTAGTAGTGCAGGGAGACCACATATACAGCAGAAAATACTTAAGGAGGAAGTCGCTGATACGGATACCTTTCTGAAATGAATGATTTTTTTTTTTTTCAAAATCATCTTGAGACTGGGTTGTACATTAAAAGGCTTGCCAAGTAGCAGGTCACTAACTCAAAACCCATAAAAAATTATTTCGATTTCATTCTGAAATGAGCTGTTCATGTGTAAATATATTTTAATATGAGCTCCAAGTCAACTGATTGGTATGTTTATAAGTGAGGCTGGAACTTACTGAGCTAAATGCTTTATAAATGTTTACTTAATGACCTTAAAATTAATTAAGGGGCCTAAAGAGATGAAGAAACATGACCTAAAACATAATTTATTTTTATTTTCTTACACAATCACAAAATCATTTAAAATTAGGTACCTGAATAGAAAGAAAAAATCTAAGGATTTAAAAATTAACTTCATTTTTACTGTCGTATGTCATCTCTCATGCAGTAATACATTGAAATAGTTATAAACATCTTCCTTATGACTAACTAGAGATTATCAACTAATATATATACACGAGAGTAGGTCCATAAGTTTCCGAGAGAGAAGTTCTGCAAACCATTGTTACAGGAGATGAAACTGTGGTCCTGTACTATGATCCTTGTCAAAAGAGAATCAATGGAGTGGCGTAAACCTGGCGAAGCAACCCCTCTAACGGCCAAAGTCACTCAGTCAATCAAGAAGACCTTGGCCGCAATCTTTTGGAACGGTGAAGGAATACTGTTTATTGACTTCAAGGAGAGGAACATCACAGCAAATGGGGAGTGCTATGCTGGTGTACTGCACAGACTACGTGCTTCCATCAAAGAGAAAAGGCGAGGAAAGCTGAGTGGTGGTGTGCGCCTTCTTCACGACAACGCGCCTGTACACACAGCTCTTGTTATAAATGAAATCTATCATCCATCCTACAGCCCAGATCTAGCTCCCAGTGTCTATTTCCTTTGCTCAAAACTCAAGAAGGGGCTTCGAGGAAGGAAATTTAAGTGTGACCAAGAAGTGATGGATGCTGTTTATGCCCATTTTGCAGACAAGACTGCTGACTATTTAGGGGGGGACTGAAATGTTAATTCAATGATGTGAGAAGTGTATTGCAATAAAGGGTAACTATATTGAAAAGCGATATATAGCCTTTGACTTTATCATACCTAGAAAATGGTTTAGGCCGGTAACTTATGAACCCACCCTAGTAGTCTTGCTTGACACTAATTCAGTTTGTCCAGCAATGCTCCAAAGTGTTTATCCCAATACTAAAGTCAGCCCTAAACTCTTCATGGGACAAAATGTCGTTCCACCACGGAATTTTCTAAGTTTAGGGAAAAGAAGGAAAGTCCGATGGTGTTAAGTCAGGAGAATAAGAAGGATGTGGCAGCAAATCGTGTCCCAATTCATTGACTTTGACCAATGCAATGACACGTGTGAGGGCGAGCATTATCTTGATGCAAGGTGACATTCTTCTTTGATAATTCCAGCATTTTCACGGTTTTTTTTTTTTTGTCTTCAAAAGTTAGCATAAAATGCACATGTAAGAAGGTAATGCATTAGCAGTAAACGCTTTATATCCCAGAAAAGCTACGCCATTATTTTCCCACCCTTCTTTTGCGGAGGAGAATAACTCTCTCTGAAAACGTGCCAGACTTTGCTGAGATTTGCACTCATCCGCATTTGATCCTGAGCAGCAGTTGCGCCATCAACCTTTCCGATACTTTTACAAGCGCAATTCGTCTTTCAAAACGCGAAATACGCTTAGCCTGAAATGCCCGGAGCTTCTGCAATTTCGGACACATTTAATCGGCGATCCTCCAAAGTCGTACCTTATCGACAATTTCTGATTTAACGTATTTTGGTCGTTCCCTGCGTGAAGCATCTTACAAGCTTTCACGGCCGTTTTAAACTCCGTGGTACACTTAGAAACGGTAAAAATGATGGCGCATAGTCCTCTGAGGATTTGTCATATCTTCATACGCTTCTTTACCAAGTACTTAATAACCGCGTGATGTAAGATATTTGACGTTTTCCTTCACTGCAATAAATAGCTATAGCTGCTACAATTCCCAATCAATCCACGTTTTATTGAACAGATTGCGGGTTTTGATAACAGATTTGATTGCTTTGTCGTTGTGAGAAGTTTTCAAATCACCTTCGTAATGTGTCTCATCTGAGTTCAGAAACGTTTATTGACAAATAATTCATATACATAAATGTGAATATTCTTTAGTGTTAAAGATACTTTTGAGCTTGTTCAGCTCCAAAATTTGTAGGAATTGGCATTGCATTTCAAAATGCTCTTTTTATACGTGAGTTGTACTGTTTTACTTTGTTTTGGACATGAAAATAGTGAAATGAATGTACCAATGAAATGGAGCACTTTCACTTTCAATTGTATTGCAGAAAGGAAATTTTGTCAGCAATTTTTAAATGCATTTTTTTTGGAAGTGAAAAGACTAAGATTTTAGTTTTTCTACACCAAAGTACTCATTGTACCATTTTAACCAAAAGCTAAACAGTTTATTATGTTTTTTTTGTATTTTATCAAAACTATACAAAAGTAACCCAGGCCCCTTTCTGAACTAACTTGTTCATGAATAAAACTTTCAAAAAAAAAAAGACAATAATCACTTATTCAAAAAACCTGAATTTTTTGTATTTAAACTAATTTTTTTTTAATTGGACTGATTATTTGGATATAATTGCAAAGTTATCTTATTGGGTCGTCGATGATTCTTCGTTTGTTCTTTTTCACAAAGTGTGATAAGCATGTGTTAAATTACCTACTTTAGCATTTCCTAGAGCATCAACTCCTCCACTTACACATAAGATATTATTGTGTCCCCAGAATAGCTGAACACTTTTGCTTTTATTATGCGGACTTGTTGAACTACGTCAATGTCAGTTTCTTTCTCTTCTCTTTTTTATATGATAACTCACATCAACAGATGTTTACCAACATCAAATTGATAGTTCACCTCAAATGTCCGATTTTACATGAGAACGTAAGTATCACGTCGCTAACGTATATTTGCACCTGGTCATTGAGATTCATTCAAAAGCTGTTTTAAATATTTCCAACCTCGGTTTTCATGTATGTGAACAATTTATTTGCCATTCTTTGGGCATTTCTGTGACTATTTTTTGTAGCATAACTTTCAAATTACTTATGATGTAATTTTTTTTTTTAAAATATCACAAAATACAATTTATAAATGAAGGAATTACTAATTAAATTTGGTGCAAGTGTACTAACGCTTCCAATAATTTTACCCGAAGAAATACATATACTACTCGTAATAATCAAGTCCTTTCCAATTAGCAACAGCACAAAACCTCTGCCCATTTTCTTGATTTCCTCTGGACTCTTAAATAAGGCAGTTCTATATCTTAACTCAAACATTTCTTTTGAATGAATACATTTACAACAAACGTGCTTTTCCATGGTTTGAATTTCACTTTCGTGCATCATGAGAAAAACTAAGCTCTATATTAAAATGAACTTTAGAAAACTTTCCGACTTCGTTGTGAGTTTAGGAACCAAAGGAAAGCTATTATGTGAACAAGTAAGCTTGCAGAATCTGTATTTTATCTGCAAATAGATATTATGGGGATTGAATCATTAATTAGATGAAAACATAGTTTGATCATTATTTATAGTCGGTCCTGGTGTTATAGTGGTAACCATATATGCCTCATAAACCCAATATCACGGGTTCGATCCCGGCAAGGACCGATGGATTTTTTCGGACGTAAAAATCCTCAGTATGGCTTCCTTCGGAAGGGAAGTAAAGCCTGGGTCCCGTGTCGTACATTTACGGCACGATAAAGAACCACAAGCCTACAAAAAGAAGTCTCTGAGCAAACTTTGTTGACCATTTGCCACTCTGCTTGAATGGGATGCTGATGACCTGAAATGTAAAAGAGGGTCCATAAATAAAACAAATGAAGAACAAGAATGCTCATATATTAATCCTAGAGCTGCTCTCACTGTTGCTACGTTCTTCAGTTTCCACCTCCATATTAATCATCATCACTTTTTCTCCCCATACGATTTGATTAAATGTTACAGTTGCCTATAAATGCCAATGTAGGTTGCAAGGTGTGTCTCTTTAATTGCCTTTACGAGTTCTTGGTCAATTAAATTTGTTATTATCTCTCCCATAGAATCAGTTGTCTATTAACTACTTTCTAGTGCTCTACTTTGAATGCTGGATTTTACAATTGCGATCTGCGAAGTACCATCTTACGGTTCTAATTTTTACTATTACTTTCACAAACCTTGGAAGATTCTTTTCTGGAAGTACTTTCAGGGTGTATTTATCCTTGAGCTTCTATACCGAGGACGGCAAAAAATGCATGCACACTTTCACGAAATCTATTTAATATATTTCAAAGTTGAACTGAAAAACAACAATAATGTGTAGTATGATGTTCTGAAAACAGATGTGACTTACATACATTATGATAGCGTTGCTACGTGACAGGTAAATCACAATGAACAAATGAAGCCAAGATTATCGTGTGATGTTCTGTAAACAGATGTGACTCGCATAATGTTATGCTAGCGTTGCTACAACAAAATGGAGCCGCGATTATCGTTTGAACAGCGGAAAACAATTTTGAAGTAGTATTGGAAAACCGAGAATGTTGTTGAAGTTCAAAGGCAATGGAGACATGTATACAGAACAAAACGGTTCTCCGGATTTAACGTCGTTGAACTTCTACCTATGGGGAAATCTTAAGGATGTTGTATACCGTAGAAAACCAGCTACACTGTCAGCACTTCGGGAAGAAATTGAAACGGCATGTGCTGCAATCGCTAAGGACACTTTCGCAAACGTTACTCAATCAGTAGTTCAACGTACTCAGAGGTATATCGACGCCGATGGTGGACATTTGAGCAACTGTTGTAACTGTAAAAGTCTAAGATGATTAGTGCTCATCATTTTCTGTTTGTGTGAATTCAGTTTTGTTATGTTAACACAGTTTTTTCTTTGCTTGAAGTGTGTATACAATTTTGGCACCCTCTGCATATTAAAATTACACTGTTCTTTTCAATGTTTCCACCCATATGCATTCGGACTTCGTGAGATTTTAAAACGAATGGTGATTCCAGTGTAGTTCATTTATCCTGACTGTAATAAGTAATTATTTTCCATTTAATTTTGTATTAGTTACGTTCATTTTTGTGAAAATTAGTGCTGTTAATCGTCCATCATGGGAGGTATTTACTTAATAAAATTCATAGAAATTAGATCTCTGCTATGCTGCAATGCCATGCAACTGATTCATGTTTCCTTTTTTCAAGAATAAAGAATTAAATATACTGGCCAAATTGCAGTTACAGCAACTTACACAGAAAGTACTTGATAACAATGTGAGGTTAACTCAAAACACCGTGTTTTCATTTTATATCTTGTGACACAAAAATTTTAATTTAAACTTATCCAAGCTACTGAGGAATAATTAAGAGCAACACAAATTGAAATTTTAAGTAGGTCGGTCGGCTATGGAATTTCCAAATAAGGCAGAAACTGTAATAATAAAATTAGAGAATAATAAAAACCGATTAACAGTTGGTAATAATAGAATATGTGAAAATACAACAAACTACATGGAATGGGCACGCTGAACAAGTTGGCAAAGGGACAATATGTAACTTATTTTTTACCCTGTGTATCTTGCTGGTTTAACTCTAGTCACTGTTGTTGAGGCAAGAACATTTTTAAATAACTATCACAAGTTCTCGAACTGCCCTTTTGTATATAAATGTTCCTGTATAACCGCATAGGATTAAACTTTTCGAGGGACTGACCTTAAATATAGTGTCGGTCCTGGTGGTGTAGTGGTAACCATATTTGCCTCCTAAACCCAAGATCGCGGGTTCAAATCCGGCCAGCATAGATGGATTTTTTCGGGCGTAAAATTTTTTAAGCATGACTGCCCTCGGAAGGGAATTAAAGCTGTCCCTTGTCGTAGATTTGCGGCACGATAAAGAACCTCAAGCCTGAAAGAAGAGGCCTCTGAAAAAAATTGATCGGCCGTTTCATGCCCTGAGTTGAATGGGACGCTGAAGACCTGCGATGTTAAAGAGCGCCGTAAATAAACAAAAAATCAATTCGAAACGTAATACGATGACTTGTTTGCGTTGTCCTTTGGAGCTCCTTAGTAAAGCTGATTATATACCCAATTCCATACTGAGCGTATGATCACACAATACTGCAGTCTATGGGTGAGCGAATCTACACGACCAGTCTGGATAAAGCGGAGAGTGGCAGATTATTCCGTACAGGAAATGTACGTACAGCAAAACCTCCATGGTGTTCAATTATCAACAAACATAGACATCCACGCTCTAGGTATAAACGCGATATCGCAAAATCACTAAATGTTTCACTTTTAGCCCGCATATTTGAGCATAATATAAGGTGAGGTCTCACATATTATACCGGAATTTAAATTGTACCGGCCACATATCTGATAGACTATTTAAGCTGTGGCGCTACAAAAAGGAGAGGATGTGTATTAAGAAGTAAAGAGAACACATAGGAAAAATGAACGTGGCAGACACGCAAGTCGTGTTGCAGTTGTTTGTTTGTTTTATAAATTGCGAAGTAATTTTCGTCTCGAACAGATAAACTTCTGTATACTCACAGGCATGTATGATTTCGTTTTCACGTTTCACACAATATACTTGTCACTTACCTCAATAATAGCAGGTAATAATATTTTAAATAATTTCTGCTTTGGAGGGAAGGTAATGTTAAACAAACAAAATGGCCAAGTCACATAAATTGCACCGTTGCATTTCTTCTATTTTGGGCCGATACAATTTATAGGAAAGTCTTTGCAACATTTACAGACCCCAGTTACTACTGCTGGAAACCAATAGGTAACGAATAAAATTGTTTGTGACAATACAGCTGAAAATGACTTACTATTCTTGTTGTAATAGAGCACAACAATATTAACGGTATACTTTGTTACGCGTTATAAAACAATGTACAACATTGCAGCAATAATGGCTTCGAAGTGCTGTTTAAAAAGAAACAACAATTTGAAGAAAAGGTGTGAAATTCTTATGTTAGTTTCCAAGTTTTACACCATTAACATTATTAACTTTGCTGGGTCCTTGGTTGTGCAACATGCTAATATAACTTAAATTTGCTTGAAATAAATGCTGTTTACTCTATCAAGGGATGCTGTGTTGATAACCTGTACTCGTAATGGTCCAATTTAAAATAATAATGGTACATTTATAGTACATGATTACATTGTACCATTTGGTATCGTCACACATTTTGCATTATAGTTTTTGAACTATAACATTCTGCTTTTTCTCATTTGGTACGGGGATGCTTAAAGAATGGAGCTACAATGAATTCTTATCAAATCCTGCTAATACTTCGTGGAATCCGTGGCAGTCTAGAAATTGTTCATAGAGGTACAACTTATGAAACCTTACCTTATGGTAATGTCTTGTATGACGGAATACTTATAGAGCAGTTGTCGTTCAGGAAAAGGAATCAACCTGAATGCTCTCTGGTAGTATTTTCAACGCGTGCACTGTGGGAAGAAATTCTCCAAGTGGTGCAGCATTTCCTAGTATCTCATATCTTTCTCTTGATCAACCCAATACCACCGCCAAATGTCCTGCTTTTCACTGCAACGTCCGGAAGGCTTAATTCTCCAAGTCGAATACTGTGTTCCAGCTGCTGTCGAGATTTCTAAATGTACGTGAGTTCTGCACTGCAATTGCAAGAACCTGTACTATATACCATAGTTTAGCTAAGTCATTCTCTGGAAAATTTTGAGATGCGGCACATCTGTCTAAACGATATAAAAGATATCTTATTGATGATAATTTTCCAGTTATGACGGACCATTTCTCGCACTGTGGGGTTTAGCAAAAGCTCAAGTACAATCATAGATTTCACAATGGATATAGATGCAAGGGTACATCGTATGGGCCGAGCACCCAAAGGCAATAAAGACGTACTTTAAACTTGATTGTCAGTTTGGGGAATAGAGCAAAGTCTCAGAGTGCCAAATCAGGCAGTATGGGGGGTGGGGGGACAACCGTCATGTTGTTTTTCGTCAAAAAGCTCCTGGTGAACAAGAAATTGTGACAGGGCGCATTATCGCGATGCAACAGCCAGTTTCTTTGTCGCCAAAGTCTTCGCACATTTTCACGGAGCTGTCGCAAAACGTCACAGTAGTACGTGAAATTCACCGTTCGATTTGGTGGGACGAATTCTTTGTCCACAATCCCCTTGGTATCAAAGAAAACGAGGAGCATGATCTTGACTTTGCTGTTCACTTGTCTCGCTTTTTTGATATTGGTGAGTTCGGCCTCTTCCACTGGGAGGATTGTTGTTTTGTCTTAGGGTCTTAAGCGTACATCCAGCTCTCGTCGCCGGTGATGACCCTGGACAAGAAGGTTGGGTCATCGGATACGGCCTGACGCAGTTCCGTGCAAACTTCAACACGCTGCGCTTTCTGACCGGCAGTCAGGATCCTTGGCACAAATTTTGCGGCGACACGATGAAAGTTCAATTCATCAGTTAAAATTCGTTGGCATGTCCCATAATCATTTCCTATTTCATGAGCAAGGTCTTCAATGGTTTGACGTCGATCCTCACGAACGAGGTGTTAAACTTTGGCAACAATGTCAGGCGTTGTGCAGCTGACCGCCTACCGGTGTGAGCATCGTATTCAATAGCTGTACGGTCGGCCCTGAACCGAGCATGTTACTCAAACACACGAGTAGGGCTCATGCTTTGCCCCCCAAATACTTGTTGAATCATTGCGAGGGTCTCCGTAGCATTTTCCCCGAGATTTGCACAGAATTTGATGCACACTCTCTGTTCTAATCTGGGATCTATCGTAAAATCGCCACACACTACACACAGAGTATCATGAAAAGTACTATAGAATCTCAACACATCTATCCAGCTGCATGAAACTTTAAACGTTCACTCATCAGATGTGCTAGTGTTGCCACCTAACGGTACAAAACTACTGTCGAGATGGCAGCACCAGTCCCGAATATTGTGGATACCACCTCGTATTTTGTTGTGAATAGCAAACATCTTGGGGTTCGGTGTAATATCAGACATGATGATACACCATGCAAATCAAAGGTGCAATACATGGAGTTTTTTTTTTTTGAATGATTTATTTATGGACGCTCTTTAACAGCTCAGGTCATCAGCGTCCCATTCAACTCAGGGCGTGAAGCGGCTGACAAATTTTGCTCAGAGGCCTCTCTTTCAGGCTTGAGGTTCTTTTTCGTGCCGTAAATGTACGACACGGGACCCACGGCTTTACTTCCTTTCCGAAGGAAGCCATACTTAGGATTTTTACGCCCCGAAAAAATCCATCGGTCCTGGCCGAATACATGGAGTGAAAAGCAACATCGATAATGGATAACTTTGTCTAACTGACCGCAAGATGTAAACAACCCAATAACTCGCACCCTCGTGGAGGTCAAGGTGTATAAACTTTTGATCAATGTTATAAACTGAAGTCGGAATTGTTTCTCAAAATTCCCCATTTTAATACAAATAATGGTTTCTGATGGCAATTATAATAATTGAATTAAATTTCAGGCATTGTTTAACAAAGTTAAGAATGACACAACAATCAAAGTTCCAATATTATGACCATGGTTTTAATGTTATACATATGTCTTTTTGACTAATAAGTATTATTCAAGGTATCTTTCTGTAATACTATGATTGACATTATAGGTTAGGATAGGTTAGGTTAGGTTAGGTTAGGTTAGTACATATGTGTTTGTTATGTTTCTGTGAAAGGGACGGACATGCTGCCTGTAGAAAGTCTTAAGACAATACGATTTGCCTCTAAAGATTTTCTTCCTTTGTTAAAGAGGGACGACCCCCCCCCCCCCCCATTGCCGACATCAGGACGCAAATATTTTTATTGCCTGGACATGGAAAACCAAGAAATAAGAGTTCAATCGGTAACATCACTTGTCATCAAAAGAAACTCCGCATACAGAAACAGGTGTTCTAGCTGTTTCCGACAGTTTCAAAGATATACCGCTCATATGGCCGAAACGTACCCTGTCGCAAACCTTTAGTATGTGAATATATGGTAAAATTAAAAGAGTAACGAACCAGTCATGTTCAAAGTCGCCGCGAGGGAATATTTATTTTAGAAAGCAGTTGAGCCGGTTCGATCAATAAATATATTTCAAAACCTAACGAATAGCAGGGAGCATGTAATATAAACGATGTTTATTGTGGCCCAATAGGAACGATAAGTGAACCAAGTTCAATAATATTTAAAACAAATAACTTTTCGTGACGGGCGGAGCGAATCCACATATTGGATTTAATATCAAATATAAGAACATAGGCTGAAGAGGAGGAATGAATCAGTCAGTAAGAGAACCAGAGAGAGTAAGTGACGTGAAGCAACGCCGAGTTAATGCTGAGGTTATGGCAGCCCGTGTAATATTACCATAGAATCTTCACGGCAAAGTGATTACTATTATTATAAAATGTTATCGCGAAATTATAGGTGACTGACTGTCGGATTTCAAAATTGTATGAAGTTATAGATCAAAGTTAAATTGAGTAAATTGTGTCCATAGAATCACCAGTGAAGGTAGTGAGTTTTAACTCGAGGGTAAATTATACAGCACATATAGAACCAGAATTATAAGCACACGACAGACGCACAGCATGTTCCTAAACCCTTCATTGTCAAATAAATCGAAAGTCCAAATCGAGACGAATTTATATTATTCTATTGAAGAACCCCTTCCCACCCTACTGATATTACAACATTAAAAACAGTTCATATTCCCCTGAGATTCCTATTCTCTGCATTGGAACCAGAGAAATATGAAACAGAAAAGGCGAGGCAAGACAAAACCGTTCCAAAACCTTTCCGGGTGGTTGAACTTGCGTAACTCCTCAAACAAATTCTGGTGGTAAATTCAGTTGAAAGCCCTCCGAAAGTCCAAACTAAATACTGCATCTAGCTCAGTAGGGTTTGCTTTATAATACAACACAGTATCCCTCAAGGCGTATAAGTTGCAGATGAGGATTTCCACTAGACAGACCCACTCCTAAATATACCAGCAAGGAGATATACTGATAAAGACCTGTAGAGTGCTCTAATTTAGGAATTAATGTAATAATGCCATTGCTGAAGTCATGTTCAGTCTCAGTTGCAGATAGTAAGATATTCGTCACTTGAAGCAAATGTTCTGATTAAAGGTCAGAATGTTCAGGAGTGGACGTGCATTTGGTCTGAAACACTGCAGGTGGAATCTCAGCTTCTAAGAGGTCACTGTCTTCGACACTCATATACTTTTCAATGTAAGTGAGCAAACTCATCCGAAAGTGTATACAAGGTACAAGGATGCGTGGGAATATACACAGAGGTCTGTGCAGCGCAGTGCTTTATTTACATTTAGGACGGTACCTAGAAGCTAAACCGACCCGCCTTTCGGCTGTAAACGATTACATCGCTCAAGCGAACTTCTCACTGGTGGATAGGTCATGTCTAGTACAGGCCTACTCAATTTAAGAGGTGAGGCACCCCAGCATTAAGGTAGCCACCACCCTCCCCACGACAACCACAGATTCAGTAGAAACCTGCCCCCAAGGTACATGCCTGAGGCACTCCCTTGGGACACACTGTCCATGTGGGTACTCCATTTCCCGTGAGTTCGGGACCACTGCCAAGACGAATCCAATCCGGACGGAGACCAAAAAAGTCCGGCCCGGCTGCTTCTAGTGACGTCATAAGTACCACGGGTGCTCAGGGTCCGCATAGTCCGCACCTGAAGAGCAATGACTGAAGTTCGGCCCCCCTTACGGGAGTATACAAGGTATAGAGGTATCTTCCGACTTCTTGAAATAAAGCAGCAGCACTTTCACTTCACCTCCACATGCAAAGAGACTCCCTAAATAGCAATGTCCGCGTCCTTCTTCGTAGCATAAACCCGGGATGTCTCTTTAAAATATTTAATTGTAAACTTTATTGTATTATATTCTGTTGGCTTAAGGTTTCATTGTTATAAATTTTTTCGGTGAGGAACATAAGCCAAGGTATCGAAGTCAGGATATTTCAGGCACAGCATTAAAATCCTTTATTCTTGGTTAAAGCAGAAACGTTTTGACAGGCATGTGTTTTAATGTTTGCTTGCCAGTACGAGGAGTGTTCTAAAAGTTCTCGGCCTTAGAATATATATTTTTTTCCAAATACCCACCTTTTAAATAAATATTTTTAGTCCAACTGTGAAAACAAAAAAAAAAAAAAAAAAAAAAAATCACTGGGAGCCAAATCCGGTGAATGTGGCGGATGTGTAAGCAATTGGAATGGAAAGTCATGCACTTTTGCAGCAACAATCCCAGACATGTTTGTAGACGAAGTATTGTCCAATAATGAAGCGTAATACTGCCTTTCTGGGGGTTCTTTACGTACACCATACAATGAAACCGTGGTCATGATTGCAGATGGAACCCTTTTGCTTTGTTTGGAGCACTTACACCATGTTGCCATCCCCTGTTTGGACTGTTTCTTCGTCTCTGGGGTGAATTAATGAATCCATGTTTAATCTGCCGATAAGAATGCTTTTTTTGATCCATTTGTTAACAAATGCGCTACCTATCGAGCTGAAAGCTTTCTCATACCCAAAACTTCGTGTAAAATACAGTGGACACCACCTATCGAGGTCTTCGCAATTCTACCAATTAGCACACCTTCAATCGGCGATTATTGAGTGAATTTTTTATCACAATTTCTTCGGTCGTAACACTTTTAGGACGCCTGAGTGCTAATCACTTCGAATGGATGTACCACAACGCTTAAATTCAGCAGCCCACTTTTTGACCAACGAAAACGAAGGGGTAGAATTGTTTAATGTGGAATCTTACTCCCGTTGTATTTCTGTTGGGATTAAACCCTTCAAAACGAAGTACTTTTTTCACAGTTCGTATTTCAGTTACATCCATTTTGTAGAAATTGTTAACAATGTTAACATTAATTTGTTGAAACAAGTGATTACACTTACGCGTCTGAAACTTCATACAACGCGCCATCTAAAGGATGTTATTTAACAACCATCAAAGTAATTTGATCATTTTTACGACATCTCTGAGCCAGGCAAAAAACTTTTAGAATATACCTAGTAATTTTATTATTTATTGTGTGATATATGTGGCAGTCTTTTGAAGATTTACAGCTTAAAATTTAAAGATTCGAAGCTTGGAATTTAATATCGCACAGCTGCTTATCAAAGGTATTTACTATTTCGTTTTAATTTGCTATTATTCAGAATTCAAAATCATTATCAATCAGTCAATCAATCAATGCCATATTCTTCTAAATTTCTACAATTCTTTATTGTTGGAGCCAATGTACAAGGCATTTCAGTAACCTATATGCTTTGTTTCTCTCCGCAGCGTTATGACACGTGTCCACGAAGAGATATCGTGTAATTCTTTCAACCTGGAGAGGGATTAGCCCGCTTCTAAGGTTGGGGGAAGTCATTTGTATTATTCCAAGGATAAGGATGCCATGATAATTTTTTTTGGGGGGGGGAACATCAAATCTAGAATCACTAACCAACCAGACTATATCGTTTGGTTAGTGATTTCCATTCAAGGAAAAACGCTGATCAATAGACCGTGGATATGGTCAGTAATGTTTAATGGACAAATTCACGAAAAGCTTGTTAATTCATAATAATAATAATAATAATAATAATAATAATAATATGTGTATTAAAACAACAATTTTAATGTATTACTAACAAATGCAAAATATTGATATGAAAGAAATATTAATAACACAATCACAGCAAATGTCACGTGTTCAAGAACATACTAAACATGAAATCTTGTACCTGTACATATTTTCTTGTTTTTGCAAGTGCTTCAGCGAAGTTTTCAACAGTAGTTCTGATGCCGCTAAGTGCAACTTGCCAATGTTCTCTCAATTAAGTGCGAATGTGAGGAAAAGCAACACACTCCAGCTCAATCTATGAGCTTATATATGAGTGTAGGTCCATAAGTTTCCGGCCTGCCGATAATGATTATCGTCTTCACAAAATCCTATATGGTGTCATATCTTATCTGTTAAGTAAATAATTGCAGCTGTAGCTTGCACTCCCCTGTGTTCAGTTGTTCAGGTATAGTTGCATAAAAAAGACTATGTATAGAAGATTATGACATATTCAAAATGGAGTATCGAGCTATTATCAAGTTATTCACTAAAGAAGGACTTACTCCAAATAAAATTAAACAGCGATTGGACGGTGTATATGGGGAAGCATCCCCCTCATATTCTACAGTAAAAGGATAGCCAAACTTTTTCGAATGGGTCGAGAAAGCATTGAAGACGAAGAGCGTGCAGGTCGACCTTGGAGGTACTCACTGGAAGGAGAAATTATGGAAGACCGGATGCTCAAAATTACAGAAATAGCAGCAAGATTGGGCCTTTCTAAAACAACAGTCCTTCGAATTATTCATGAACATTTAAGCATGAATAACGTTAGTGCAAGATGGGTGTCTAGACTTCTTTCCTCAGTGCAAAAGCAGCAACGGTCATCTGTTGTCAGGCATTTATGGAACTCTACCGTGGCAACGAGAGAGAAGTTCTGCAAACCATTGTTACAGGAGATGAAACTATCGTCCTGTACTATGATCTCTTGTCCAAAAGAGATTCAATGTAGTGCCGTAAAACTGCCGAAGCACCGCCTCTAAAGGCTAAGGTCACTCAGTCAACCAAGAAGATCATGACTACAATCTTTTGGGACTGTGAAGGAATACTCTTCATTGACTTCAAGGAGAGGAACACCACAGTAAATGGGGAGTACTATGCTGGCCTGCTACACAGACTACGTGCTTCCATCAAAGAGAAAAGGCGAGGAAAGCTGATTGTTGGTGTGCGCCTTCTTCACGACAACGCGCCTGTGCACACAACTCTTGTTGCAAAGGAAGCTATGAAAAAAAGTGATTTCAGGGAGATCGACCATCCACCCTACAGCCCAGATCTAGCTCCCAGTGACTATTTCATATTTTCAAAACTCAAGAAGGACCTTCGAGGAATGAAATTTAAGTGTGACGAAGCAGTGGTGGATGCTGTTTATGCCTATTTTGCAGACAAGATGTCTGACTATTTGGGAGGGGGTATTAAAATGTTAATTCAAAGATGTGAGGGTTGTATTGCAATAAAGGGTAACTGTATTGAAAAGTGAAATATAGTGTTTGTCTTTATCATACTTAGAAAATGGTTAGGCCTAACACTTATGAACCTACCCTCGTATCTTGAGCCTGGATTTTAATACGCATGCTTTATTCCTAAATCAAAATCACATGTTATCATTTAAATGCGTTTTTAGCCATGCCAAAAGTTACATAAAAGTAAACTATTTTTTCATTTAGCATTGGATGTTTAAACCAAAGTGCATATAAGCAGTATAGGAAGACGATAACCGGAGACATTTCAGTTCTGAAGAAGCTTCTAGAGTGGTAACAAAGAATCTCCAGTTGTCACTGAACCCTTATTAGGCAGCTCCATAGCAGTTAGCAAAATACTCGTAATTAAAAGTGCGGAGTGCGTGTTCCTAAACGTAATAGGTTGCAAGCAAAGCAAGTAACAACGAATAAGATTATTGTCATTTGTCGAGTTTGTAATACAGTTTAAGTATTGTGGTTTTTTGTTATTTACTAGTATAATTTAATTTCAGAAACATAAATGTATACATTTTCACCCAGTTTTAACATTTTCGTGATTATTACTATTACCATGAATATTACCTGAAAAATTATTTCATAATGAACAGTTTCAGACGCAATGCATCATAGACTATTGCAAATAATACATTTAGAAATTGTTACCGCATAGGAAAAAGATAAAACACAAAACGGTGTCTTTATGAAGGATTTGTACGAAGTCTTAATTTAATTAAATAATTAGAAACTTCGAAAACTTCTAAAGAAGCATTTCAAGAGGGAAAACTCCTAACGAATTTACTTTATTTAGATGTTTTGGGGATCATTAATATCGGAGAGTTCCTACATTGTTATGCTAATGAAAACACCGACTCATGTGTAAGGTACGAACGCTATTAAATAATGAATTATTACTTTTTGACATCACACCTTCACTCATCCTAAGTTTAATAATTTTTCTCAAAGCAGTCCCCCTTGAATGCTGTGCATCTCTCTCGGCGTTTCTGCCAGTGTTCAAAGTCATACTGGAAACCATTTTTTTAGTCGCCTCCCGAGCCTTTCTGACTTCTGATGATGGAAAATGCCTCCCCGAAGGTGGTTCTTCAATTTGGTGTAAAGGAAAAAGGTCACGCGGGGCTAAATTTGGTCTATAGGGAGGGTACGGTACACACTTAACATAGATATTAGTTATACAGCAACAACATTTGCTTTGTGCAGCTGTACATTATCGTGGTACAGCATCCAGCATGTTACACAGCAGTGCTTATGATGTGGCATCACTGAGTTTTCTGCACACATTAAACCATTCCTTGCAGATCGGAAAATGAGATGACCACGACTTTCCCACTTTTGCAATTACTCGTGCTGGCCATGATGAAGATTTCCACACAGAACTTTGCTGTTTGCTCTCAGGATAGTTTCATCAGCAGTGATTAGCGCTGAAGGAATCTCCGTATCTTCCTGTAACGTCATGCATGCAGTGAGTATTTCTTTGTTCCTAAATCAGTAGTCTTGCAACCCCATATGAATATCCATGTGTGCAACAGGGAAACTTTGTTGCTATGAAAATAAACACAGTTTTTGTGCTTGGTTTAATACAAAGGAAGTTTAAGGAATTTATTTTACACCCAAATAATTAAATGTGTATCAATGACGGTGAAAGTTCTCAATATAAAGGCTCATTGTTAACAGTGTGTGCTGTTTTTGTTGCAAGTATTCTGGTTTTGAAAGGAAAGCAGATCGGGGCCTGTTAAAAGTTAAAAGTCCGCAGGATGAGCTGAGTTTTCATTTATAAAGTTAATTGTTTGTTATGAAAGTGTAAAGTTTGTTAATTTGGATTTATCGCGTGCTTTGTGGCCATAACCATAAGTGTATGTTTAACATCATGAAGGAGGAACACTGCTGTGTGCTGATTTAGCTAGGTCGATAACTACGCCCATTGTTCCAAAGGTTAATTAGGGTCCAGTAAGAATTATGCCAACGGTATAGCTGCCAGGTAAGAAGGTTTTTATCTTTTTGAAAATATCGCATTAGCAGGAAATACCGAGGGTGCCAAAAAGTATACACACTTTCACAGTAGATATCTATTTAATATATTTCAAAGTTCAATCGAAAAACAACAGTAATGTGTAGTATGATGTTCCCTAAACAGATGTGACTCACATACATTATGATAGCGTTGCTACGTGACAGGTAAATCAACAATGAACAAATGAAGCTTAGGTTATCGTATGATGTTCTGTAAACAGACGTGACTCACATTACGTTGTGCTAGCGTTGCTACAACAAAACGGAACCAAGAAAATCGTTTGAACAGCGGAAAGCAATTTTCAAGCAGTATTGGAAAACCGAGAATGTTGTTGAAGTTTAAAGGCAATGGAGACGTGTACAGAACAGAACCGCCAACGTCAATAACAATTGCACGAATTTGAGACAAATTTGAGACTCGTGGTACCGTATGCGATGTTCACAAGGGGAGATCTGGGAGACCTCGAAAGCAACAAGTCCCCCACTCACTGGACACAAGGTACTGGATAGGACGAAGAGGTCCGATTGAGTTTCCATTGCGTTCTCCGGATCTAACTCCGTTGGACTTCTACCTATGGGAAACTCTTAAGGATGTTGTATACCGTAGAAAACCAGCTACACTGACAGCACTTCGGGAAGAAATTGAAACGACGTGTGGTGCAATCGCTGAGGACACTTTCGCAAACGTTGCTCAATCAGTAGTTCAACGTACTCAGAAGTGTATCGACGCCTATGGTGGGTATTTTGAGCAACTGTTGTAACTGTAAAGTCTAAGATATTAGTGCTTATCATTTTCTGTTCGTGTGAATTCAGTTTTGTTATGTTGACACAGTTTTTTCTTTGCCTGAAGGGTGCATACATTTTTTGGCACCCTCTGTATTTTGAGTGCAGTATACACATATAAGTGTTCATCTAAAATGTATATAACAAACCGTTAACTGAATTAACAAACCTCATTAACTTCAAAAAGTGAGAATTTTCAGGAGAGGCAGATAAAAATAATTTATTACAAAGCAAAAGTCTTACTTGATTGTGTAATAAAATCTGTATTAATTATTGGTTTTAATATTACTTTAATTTTTGAATGCTTTATTAATGTTTCAAGTTATGCATTCTGTATGTTGTGAAAGGCATTGTTACAATTACTTTTTTGTTATTGAAAAAGTTAATATGTTCCAGTTTTCCAGAAACAATACATATAATAATCTATAATCATTTATGAAAAATAGCAAACTTACATGTTTAATATTGAAATGTTGTGGAAATTATAAAATAATACTAACTATGTGTTGACAGTGCAACTTACAACGTATTTTAGCGTTATTATTAGCAACAAAGTGTAGGACAGTTTGTTTGGAAGGCTAACCAAGTCCATTAAAAATAACAATAGAAAGGAAATAGTGATTGGTTGATACATTATGAGTAACGGTTGCCTTGGTTTTTGCATGGCAGTCGAGAGGCATCCTTCAACGGCGGATGTGCCCTCCTCCAGGTGCCTATTCGCCGACGTAGGTTTGTAAGTAATTAATTCCTTTCCCTAACAAAATGATTAAGATATATTTAAATTAGTTATACCCCCTCAGGCCAATGTAGGTTTTGAGAAGGTTTTGCCCTTGAGGAGGCATGGGTTGTGAAAATATACATGCTATTTTAAGAATCGTTCTGTTATTGCGGGATCTTATAATGAAAAAATCGAGAATAAGTGTCGAGTATTGGATATCCTATATTTCTAATCATATTGGAGATATTTTGTGAATATGCACAAGAAATTTCCCACCAGATAGTTTAAAAGCGAGGTTTAATAAATGGCTAACGATACCACCAAGTCAATAACAGTTCATACTTTGTTTTATATTTTTAATTAATTAGAGAATGCTATAAAGAAGGTATAAACTTTTGAATATGCATAAGGCGTTCATCAGTTCTCTCTCTTTCTATTTATTTATCTGTCCATCCATCTGCTGCCTGCCGGCCCACCTTTTTTTTTTTTTTGAGTAGTGTTTAACGCCCATTTTTACTACTGAGGCACCACAGGCGGTGGACACTTGTGATACATGAAATGAAATGATAAAATGGGAAAGAATATTTATTTATTTTTTTTTTTTTAAGGAAGGAAGCATTCCAGGCCTAAGTTTAGGTACCTCCCCGGCATTTGCCAGTTATGAAGACTGAGGAAAACCTGGAAAAAACCCCAGTCAGGGAGGACGGTCCTGGCGGGATTCGAACCGCAGACCTCCGCTCACGAGTCCGTGCCTTAACGACCTCGGCCACCCGTGGCGGTCCTGCCTACCTACCTACCTACCCTATAGAGCACATTTTACTTAAACGAGGAATACTCCTGGAAGAGAGTTGGAACCTTTGCCTCCGGACCTACAAATGAAAGTCGTGCTGGCGGTTTTAAACTTGCGTTGAAGTGAAGTCCACGCTGAAGTGAGTTCTAAAGTCGACTCACTTGTTAGCCAGGCATTGAAGATCAGCACACGCACGGCAGAGGCAGCGCAGTCTTCACTTTTAAATCGCCGATTACTTTACGCTGAATGATTGTGAAGGTGGTGGTGAGATGATGAGTGGCAGGGGAAAGCAGTGAGCCCGGAGAAAATCTAAGGCGACGCTTTGTCCGTCACAAATACCATTGTGATTGAACACGGGTCGCCTTGGTGGGAACAGCCATGGTGCCGCAGTTTGGTAAAAGCCATGGAGATATTCCTGTTGTTATAACCAATCTATTACCTAAACACAAATTTGGTGTTGTGCTTTCACTTCCATCAACGACATAATACACTCTACACGTAATTTAGTGTTCTAGTATTTCTCTAGCTGGGATCGAATATTCTTCTAGGTACAGTTCTTTGTACGGCGGGAAAAGGCACCCAGTGCTTCCCCTTACCCCCCCCCCCCCGGGAGGCTCATCTGTGTCATCACATGTGACAGTTGGCATGAGATGTTACAATCCAAATTCTGTGAAAATTGGAGAACCAGAAAGAAACTTCTCAAGTCCCAATGGAAATAATAATTGTAGTGGGCGTGAATACTTCACATCTGCAGTCTGAATGCGTGACTTCTTGGAACGTGAGTCACGACGAATGCAAACCGTGAGCGGTACGTGAAATCTCTCGCCATCTCGGTAGGGGTGAACACCTCACCTGTAATTTAACATTTTCAGTGACATCTTCTGCCTTCACAATGTAATATGAAAACTAAATAAACATGCTATACAATCTACACGTGCTAAGTGATTTAAATTATAAGTAGAATTTTCATATTTGCTGACGTAAATAATTTCTTATACAGAAATGAAATTCCTTCTTTTTTTGAAATGCTTAAGAATGGAATTGTGAAATTTTGGTACGATAAAGCGTAAAATAGTTGTACTCACTTTTATATTGGAATAATTTGAACTGAAACCGGATATTTTAAAATGAATGAACGTTGTTACGTAAAGCTACATTTGATGCTTTTACCAACTGCTAATGTTGAATAGTTGGAAAGAAGTAAATCCGCCCGTTCACAGAGATCTTGTGATGGAATTGATGAACTTTCGCTCTTTTTTTTTTTTTCTCAAAATCTAATAACTTTGATTGGTTGGTGTAAATGAAAATGTTATTATCGTGCCACTATAGTATTTTTTAATAGTTTTTAACGTCCCTTTTTACTACAGAGATATCAGACGGTGAACACTGATGACACGTGAGATGAAATGATATATTGGGAAAGGATTTTTTTCAAAAGAAAACATTCCAGGCCTAAGTTTATGGTACCTCTCCGACATTTGCTATTTATGAGGACTGAGGAAAACCTAAAAAAAAACCTCAGTCAGGGAAGACGGTCCTCTAGTCTCTAAAGGCTGTATGACTGCAGGAAATACCTTTTAATATGCCGACATTTACAAATGTTAAAATTCTCATAAATGTCTTCCTTTATTTTGATAGGTTTCAGACAGTATGTTACTAATACAATTCCTTTATAACCCTACGGAGAAATGTTTATCGTTTGTAGGCGACCGCAATAATAAAAGTTATTCATTCCGTCTTATCGCTCAGTTTTATCTTCCGTCACATTTTGAATTTGAGGCTCTCCCTTCTTCATTATATTGCAAGTTTAAACTGTGCCATTGTTATATAAAATATTAATCGACATTTCAGAGCTCATCTCTTTCCTTGGCACTTGCTTTCATTAGACAACATCTAGTCTTCAACGCTCGGGGATTATTACCTCACTCCATGACAGTGCAAGGGAATTCTCTCTTGAGCTGTTCGAGTAATAAAACGCAGACACGAGTTGCTAGGAAATGAGACCTTGTTTCGGCTTTCTCTACAAATTTAATGCAGCTGCTTGATTTCTTTGTGACCAAAGTTTATTCACAGTTAAAATTTAAATTTTAAAATGTTAATATAAGCTTTCTTGAGAGGAATTCTGCTATTTAGCTTTTACAGTAACTGTCTTTTAAAGAATTTGTTTCGTTTACTATACGATATGTTATGAGGGTTATTTGCTAACTGCTTAATTGAATTATATAATTTTGCCTACTATGAGGTGTATTTAAATTTTGCTAATCCAGTCAGGCAGTTTTCTTTATCTCCCATTTTAGGCAATTTCATAGTGGAATGGGATTCTTTGGGAAAAAGGCTTAAACTATTTTTGTAAAATTTTAGTAACTTATTAGGTGCAGTGTCATATTTAATCCAACATTTATAATTAAATTCAGGGTTTTGATCATTAACTGTTCATAATAAAAGGAGTACAACTAATTCAAGTTGCTAGAAGAACTTATTTCCTTGTACCAAACCACACAAACTCTAGGCCTATAATTTTTTTTTTTTTTTGATACGCTATGTGGCATTAAAGATGCTAAAATTGGCAAGTGTCAAAGTGGTTGCTTCAAAGTACAAAGCCAAATTTTCCTTTTGTAATAGAGAGAGAGAATGAGAGGGGGGGGGGGGGCTATGTGTGCTAGCTGGAAGGCGATTAAGAAAAAATTAACAGTCACAAGTTGAATAAATTAATTAATGTAATTTCAGCAAATAACATTACAATTAAATTTGCACTTTCCTCCCTACCTTTATAACTAGTTTCATAACTTCATAATTGTCATTTAGTTTTGCTAATTTAACTGATTACTGAACCCTTGCTTGTCTTCGGCTCATCGACAGATTCCTACTGGAATATCCAGAAGACTTGGGTTCAACTATTTTATTGAAATTGAAGTTTATTACAAACATATATCAACAAACTACATAATATACTACACTCAAATATACATATATTTGAATGGATTAATTATTTTATTACAACCAATTTCATGCAATTTTCACAAACGAATAAGCCTGTTAAAATCAAAGTAAACGATTTACATTGCCATGTTTTCAACACATGTAAAGTAACTGTTATTGAAGCATTTAAATTTATCACTTAATCACCCTGACTTTATGGAGTTACTTCATTCCCATTACAATTAAATTAACATCAGGTTTATTATGTAATGCCGATATATATATAATGCAATTGTTGACATTTTTGTTCCCTTAACGATTTTTGCCACACTTTGCCCATGTATTTCCAAGTTTCTTAATATTCCGTATGATTTTAGATTTAAAATTCTTCTGCCTCTCATTTCATTTTGTAAGTTTTCCCAATTTCGTCAGTCAAGGTTACAAGTGCTGTAGCAGATCGCAGTATTAACGTTACGGTTATCCCAAGCCCCTACGTCACAACATATAAACAAGTATGCCTACCCTTGAAAGCTCAGAAACCTCAAGGCAGTACAAAACTCCTTAATGAACAGATCTTAGGTTCTTTAATTATTGCTAAAGAGTGCATGATTTACAGACAACTATAACTTTCCGCGTCTACAGAGTGTGCCAAAAATGTATACACACTTCAAGCAAAGAAAAACTATTAACATAACAAAACTGAATTCACACAAACAGAAAATGATGAACACTAATCATCTTAGACTTTTACAGTTACAACAGTTACTCAAACTGTCCACCATCGACGTCGATACACTTCTGAGTACGTTGAACTACTGATTGAGCAACGTTTGCGAAAGTGTCCTCAGCGATTGCAGCACATACCGTTTCAATTTCTTCCCGAAGTGCTGTGAGTGTGACTGATTACAGCATCCTTAAGAGTTCCCCATAGGTAGAAGTCCAGTTAGATCCCAGTCTCACGTGCTCATTGCTTTGTAGATTTCTGCTGTGAGTGTTCAAAATGTTTCAAAACCATAGCCGAGGGCGCGGGGCTTGTTGCTATGCGAGGTCTCCCAGATCTGCCCTTGTGAACATCGCATACGGTACCGTGAGTCTCAAATTTGTCTCGAATGCCTGCAATTGTTACTCGCGTTGACGGTTCTGTTCAGTACACACGTCTCCATTGCTTTTGAATTTCAACAACATTCTCGGTTTTCCAATATCACTTCACATTTGGTTTCCGCTGTTGAAACGATAATCTTGGCTCCATTTTGTTGTAGCAACGCTAGCATAACGTAATATGAGTCACATCTGTTAACATGGCTTCATTTGTTCATTGTTGATTTACCTGTCAGATAGCAACGCTATCATAATGTATGTGAGTCACATCTGTTTACAGAACATCATACTACACATTACTGTTGTCCAACTTTGAATAGATATCTACTTTGAAATTGTGCAGACATTTATTGAACCCTGGTATAGTTGCAAATCTAACAAAATGAAAATATAATATAACTGTCTATCATTGTACATTAAATAAAATTTCACCAGGTATAATTGTCCTGCTGCAACTCCTTGTGCGCGTACTCTGCGTGAGTCATCGCAAATAGAAATTTTTCCTATTAACTATAAAAAAAAAAAAAAAAAAAAAAAAAGGTGGATAGTTTTCGTCTTAAATGAAAATGAAGAATGCTTTATTGGCCTTCACAATTGATATTCAGCAATTTCTAAGAGTATTCCGCAGCGATAGTGGTTATTATGATATTTGTTAAAATCATTGAAGACAATAATCGTGAAAGAAATCTTACCCTGACGTTTTTCCATGATGCACTGGTTTCAAATTCAAAGAGGGATGAATGCTGCTATTTTAACTTTATTTCCTTTACCTACTTGATAATGAGCATCAGTCCAACATTGAGTATTGTTAACTTATATACAGAATATATCCGTTTTGTTGATTTGATTTATTTATGGACGCTCTTTAACGTCTCAGGTTGTCAGCCTCCCATTCAATTCGGAGCGTGAAACGCCTGATAAATTTTACTCGGAGGCCTCTTCTTTGAAGATTAAGGTTATTTTACATGCCATAATTCAAGGCACCAACGGCTTTACTTTTCTTCCGAAGGAAGCCGTACTAAAAATATCACCCTGGCGATTTGAATCCGCGACCTTGGGTCTACGAGGAAGGTATAGTTAGTTACTACTAGAACATATCCCTGAGATTATTACAAACCTTTTGCAGTGGTAAAATGAAAACTCCTGGTAAACTCCAATTATAAGATGTGCTGCCTTCTGTTCATAGCGCAAACAAAGTTGTTTTTTATGTAGTTCTTTACTTACCTGTTTATTAATGCTATAAGCTCATATGGACACAGAGGTGTACTGAACTCCTGAAATCTCACTAGCCTAGCCTTCATTGATGGCGTTAGGCTTATTAGGGTCAAGCATTATATACTGATATTTCATTTATGAAATGACAAATGAAAAATCAACAAATGTTGAAAGACTTTATTAGTTAACATGACGGCAAGTAACCTATTCCACGTTTATGAGAATGCATAAACATTTGCAGGAAATAGGAAACCTACACCATGTATTAGTAAAAAATAGTGCAACAGCACTGTATCGTATAAGTGTAGTTTTCTAAAAGTTACAAACAGAGGAGGTAATTCACACATATCAATGTGGGGAGTTTAAATAAAATTGTCATGTGTTCATATACAGGATGGCGCACGAAATGTCACATACATTGGGAGTTTTTATATAACTTGTAATAAACAAAGCATGTGAATTTTTTCTTTTTTTGCATTAATCATCAGAATGTGTATGCTCAGCGAGCGTGCAGTAATGTCCACCTTGTTGACGTAGCAGCTCTTCGAGACGAACTGTGACGTTTCCGACCACCCTACGACACAAGTCTTCTGTTACTCCCTGGAGAAAGTTTGTGATAGCCGCTCGCAGTTGCATTTGATTGCGTGTTTGTTGCGGTAGACTCTCCTTCAAATGTTCCCATAAGAAAGAATCACAGGGATTAATATCGGCCATATTGAACCACCCTGGAAACGTTCTGGATATCGATGGGACGTCACACGGAGCCCGAAATGTTGGTGCGGGAAATCCAGAATAACGTTTGTTGTATGAGGACGAGCTCCATCTTGCATGAATCGTTGTGTCTCCATTGGTAATCCTGTTGCGGAAGAGAATTATTCTGCAACATGTCCATGTAGCGCGCACTGTTAACTGTGTCGTTGAAAAAAATTGGCCCAATGATTCCATGGCTGGAAATGGCACCCCATACGCTAAAATTTTCTCCGTAATTTGCAATCTCGTGTACAGCACCAGGAGATTCTCGTGCCCAAAATCTGATATTCTGCCTATTGACGCTACCGTTCAAATGAACGCAGACCTCATCAGAAAACCATCACGGCATCATCATTTGCAAGAACCGAAGTCGCAAACTGTAATCGCCGTACCTTGTCATTTTCCGTCAGTTTGTGCTACACTGTCATTGTGTATGGAAATAAGTTCAGTCAGCATGGAGTATTCTTTGAAGAGAACGACATGAGATGCCCAACTCGGCCGAAGCTCGTCTCGTGCATTTCCTGGGATTTCGGGTCAAAGTTACTCTCACAGCCTCGATATTCTCTGGAGTACGGACTGCGTTAACACGAGGTCGTTTTTGCTCTAAAATACCGCCGTTAGTTTCAAAGTGTGTGGTAGTCATACACTGTCTATCTACAGGGGGCCCACCTCGTACCAAAATGAACACGAAAATGTCATTGCTACACTCTCCGTTTCCGCGTAAAACAGCACAGTCTTCACTTTCTGTTCCAGCGTCAACCGGCCTTTGTCCCCATTTTACTAAACTGAAGCCGTGGAGTGATATTGACAACTGGTGTCTTCTGTTGAACCGTGCACGAACTACGGCTAACATTTCAACTTTGCCAACCTGCAAATAACATATTTATTACACAATTTCAACCTATGACATTTCGTGCGCCACACCAGATGTAAGCTCCTCGCTTAGAATTCGATTAGTTGCGGTCCTCAATTGAACTTTATCAACGTTTTTTGCAGAAGTGTTGTTGAAGAATAAGCCCATTGTTTTCTAATGCGGTGCATCAATTTTTACAGAGTTGGTGTAACGGAAAATCTTTACTTCTTACTTCCATATTATTTGTAAACAGCAAATAAATTTTGCACCCAACGTGGAGGCTGGAATGCTGCAGGATCACTTGGTACAACTGCCAAACTTCCGGGTCGTTTAAACGGGTAAGTTCATTACAAGGTTATTATTGTCTAGTACAAAGGTATTAAAAAGCACTGATCTACATGTTAATCTGATTCCATTCTAACCTAACCTAATCCCAATTATTTTTTTCCCCTCAGTGGCCTCTTTTATGAGACATGCATTGAACAAAATTTAGTGGTCAGGATTATATTTATCTGTATCACATACCAGGTAATATTTGAATCCATGCAACAATCGATGACCTGTGGTATTTCCTTGTCTTTATTCCATATTGTTGATATGAGTGTTGATTTACAAGGGTAGGTTCATAAGTTTCCGGCCTAACCATTTTCTAGGTATGATAAAAACAAAAACTATATTTCATTTTTCAACATACGCTTCTCACACCTTTAAATTATCATTTCAATCTCTCCCCAAAAATAGTCAGAAATCTTATCTGCAAAATGGGCACAAACAGCATCCATCGCTTCTTGATCACACTTAAATTTACTTCCTCGAAGGTCCTTCATGAGTTCTGAGAAAAGGAAATAGTATCTGGGAGCTAGATATGGGCTGTAGGGTGGATGGTCGAGCTCCTTGAAGCCACATTTCTTCACGGCTACCTTTGCAACAAGAAATGTGCGCATAGACGCGTTGTCTTGAACAAGGCTCACACCACCCCCAGCTTTCCTCGCCTTTTCTCTTTGATGGAAACACGTAGTGTGTCCACTACGCCAGGACAGTACTCCCCATTTACTGTGATGTTCCTCCCCTTGAGTCAAAGAAGGGTGTTCGTTCACAGTCCCAAAAGATTGTGGTCATGAGGACCATAGTTTCATCTCCTGTAACAATGGTTTGCAGAACTTCTCTCTCGTTACCACGGCAGAGCTCCGAAAATTGCCCTGACAACAGACGACTCGTTGCTGCTTTTGGACCGAGGAAAGAAGTCTAGGCACCCATCTTGCACTAACCTTATTCATGTCTAAGTGTTCATGAATAATTAGAAGAATTGTTGTTTTACAAAGACCTAACCTATTTGCTGTTTCTGTAACTTTGAACCGCCGATAAAAACTGCAAAAGCAATATTTTCAATATCCCTAAATTTTGAAGTGCTCATTATTTGTAGGATTAGATAATTTATTAATATAATTTTTCACAACCAGACGTTTTTTTCAAGTTGTTATCAAGCTTGATATAAAAACTCTTTGCATAATTAATACTTTTTTTAATTGATAGGAAAGCACGATTGCATGCTTCTTATATAAATTCTAAGAGGAAGAAACGCCATGTACTGACAAGGTTAATTATAGCATATTAAGAACAATATTCTCAAAGCTGTGTAAGAAATTTAAAATGCTTAGGTTGTGGCTACAACATTTAAATAAAAGTTCAAATAACAATTTTTAATTTAGGTATTTTTTTCTGTTAGTATTTCATGCGCTACATTTCACAATATAGATTAGTTAATACAGCATTTGAAATTTCAACTTTTACAAATTCTTAATTTCAATTAATTATTTCTGAAATGTTCGCTTCTTAGAACAAAAGTACAGGTTGAGAAAAAGTTCTTTATGCATTGAAAAATCAAGTTTAAAGAAAATGGGTTTCAACATCCAACACCTCCTACAACGTTGCTTGCAATCATTAATAATAAAATAAAATAAGGATATTGAAATAAGTCAAGCACTATTTTAAAATGCAGATTCTGAATTATTAAATAAGACAAAAACATTTTGATCCCAAACATTGATTTACTCTCTATTAAACAATTTTGTCAGAATACAATATTTATAATAATTCATTTCGAAAAATAAACTTTTTGTACCAGCAAGTGAAAGCGAAGTCAGTTTGGATTATATTTGTAATATTTCCTTTTTTTGGAATATATTTAAATAGAAAAAAAAATCTTTTTTCAAGATATTTTATAACCTTTTATCAGTTTTGTTAAATGAAAAGCCTTATCTTTAAAGCAGCTGATTTTCGTATTTCTGAAAATTCTTTTTGGAAAAAAATGTTAACAATGCCCGATAAACACAAAACAAGACAAATTTCTCAATCCTATTTGACCGCCGCGGTTGACCGAAGACACGTGAGTGGGTGTTGTTGTTGTTGTTGATTTGGTTTATTTACGCTCTTTAACATCTCAGGTCATCAGCGTCCCATTCAATTCAAGGCATGAAAAAGCCGATAAATTTTGCTCAGAGGTCTCTTCTTTTAGGCTTGAGGTTCTTTATCGTGCCGTAAATGTACGAAACGGGACCCACGGCTTTATTTCCCTTCCGAAGGAAGCCATCTTTACTCCCGAAAAAATCCATCGATCCTGGCCGGGTTTGAACCCGCGATCTTGGGTTTAGAAGGCAAGTACACCACCAGGACCGACTCGTGAGTGGGTGGGCTGGAGTTCGATTCCCGCCCGGACCGCCCTTCCTGACAGAAGTTTTTCCAGCTTTTCCTCAGTCGTCATAAATGGCAAATGCCGGGAGGTACCCTAAACTTAGGCCTGGAAAGCTTTCTTTCTTTAAACAAACAAACAAACAAACCCTTTCCCTATTATTTATCATTTCATCTCATGTATCGCTAGTGTCCACCGCCAGTGGTGCCTCAATAGTTAAACACTATTAAAAAAAATTGAAGTGGAAACGTGCAAAGTGTCTATTGCAGTTCTCATTCCTCAAATACTATTAGCGGTAACTTATTCGGGCTTAGAAGTAGAGAGGCAACCTCAAACAGTGCTACGCTTCTTGGCTGCAAGTAGAATGGAACATTTCTTTTGTATTAGTGAAGTACATGTGAATGGACTTAAAGACGAAATTTTAAACATAAATAATGAATTGTTTTGATAGTAAGAAAGAGACAGAAGGGAGGAAAAAGGAAGGAGGGTTAAACAAATCGTAGATAATTCTTTCGTTTCAGAAGTTCGGTTACAATTAAGGCACTGAGCAGAATAGCTCAGACGGTAACGTTTGGGACTTGTATTCGGAAGGCACTATTCAAATTCCTTGGGATGTTTTGAGGTTTCCTCTGGTCACTTACCCGAATGCTGAATTGATATTTACTTTCCTCGAGTTTTCCTATCCCTCATTTCATTTCCTTGTTCATGTTGCGTCGTTGCTACGCGAGTTAGCGGTGAGCGGTGTGCAGTGGAGGGAGTTATTTGTTTATTGTAACTCGACGTTACAATCTGGATCAATGCAGCACTATACTGCTCTTGCTGCTGCAGGAAGGAATCTCTTACTCTCCGTGCCCGAGTGCCGGCGGAAAGAGACGAAGGTAATTCACAGCTATAGCTAGATAATGACGCCACAATAAACAGCGCAGTAACGTAGGCTGTTAGAGCATTGTGCTACACTTGTGAAAACAGAATGGAGGGTTCAAATACTGCCACCTTATGCTTTTTTTTTCCTGCAGGAGTTGGAGAAAATTTGCCACAATTACAATGATTTACTCGTTAAACTACCGGTTTCTATGATTTGCCCGAGGTTAGCCGACAGATTAGGTTAGTGTGTGTGTGTGTGTGTGTGTGTGTGTGTGTGTGTGTGTGTGTGTGTGTAAATTTGTTGCGAAATGCAACAAGGCCACATTTTCCACCTTTACAATATTTCACCCGCCTAATAATGTGGACTAGCAGCAAGAGATTCGTTCCTTCAGCAGCAAGAGAAGTATAGTGCTGTATTGATCCAGTTTGTAACGTCGACTTTCATTGTATAAACTCTCCTGGCACCTAGTGCAGCAACAACTCTTCCTAAGTACTCGAATTCCTTGGAGTTGTAGCAGACCAGCAGTACTTTGTATTTAATAACGACATTAAAACTGCAAGTTGTATTATATTCCTTGGAATTATAATGAAAATAGGGTAAGCACACTGTAAATGTAATAAAAAAAGAAAAAACTTATAGTATAACTGGGTATTAAGGAATTTAGCAAACAAAGTAAATATTGATGCACTTAGAAGTGTTTATGTTGCTTTTGTTTACACCCGACAAAAGTACGAAGTCTTACTTTGGGGTAGCTCTCCCCCATTTGTAATGCAGAATAATAGCTGGTGTAAATCAGAAAACTGAGAAACTTTTCACTTCCCTGCATGTGCGTGTATGAGACAACACTATTTTAGAAACAGGTTGCCCACTTTCGCATCTTAAACCTGACCACTCTTCGTATTCCTTAGCACTTCCCTTCCTCCGGGAGTTCAAAGGACACAAAAGATCCTCGTTGGGTTTCTTAATCTTAATTACTCAAGGTGGAAGCTGAAATTTTTACATCTTTTATCACGTCAATCTGTTTTATGAATTCGCTTGTTTTCGTGTTGTTTGGCTATTGCATATAACCAAACAGCAAATTTTTTATCCAAGGCGTTTCTTTTAATGTTTATGTCCGTTCATATTTTCCAAAGGTAATCATATTGACAGTGCAGCAACGTCAAAAAGAAGATTTCTTTATAACGTGCCTTTTACAATCATTAACGAAAAAAGTGAAACTTTTTAGAACAGATCAAAACTCCACGTCGATCGGTAATGAAAAGTTCCCCGCGGGTCATTTAATTATGATTGTTTTTCTGTTTTCGTATATTTCAGCCGATGTTCTACAAGTAGTTTCATCACACCTCTCGAACATAACTTTTTTTGCTCAATCATCTCTATACCAGGTGCACTTAATCCTTTGTTCGGAATCTTTAGATGTGGTATAAGAACTTAGTATCTCATAAATGTCACGGTGTTCGGAAACATTTCATTATAAACCTTGATGTGGGTGCTAACAGGTCAATGAGTAACACTGCAGTACAATGTAAACCTTTGATTATTTCATTTTAGGCCTTGAATTAACGAATGTTACATTTCACTTGTTTACGAGGGTAGGTAAATAAGTTTCCGGCCTCGCCGATAAGGATTATCGCCTTCACAAAATTCTTATCTGGTGCATTATATTATCTGTTAAGTAAACAAGTTCAGCTGTAACTTCCGCTCCGCTATGTACAGCTGTTCAGATATAGTTGCATAAAGAAGGCTGTGTGTAGAAGATTGTGACATTTTCAAAATGGAGCATCGAGCTGTTATTAAGTTCTTCACAAAAGAAGAACTTACTCCAAATGAAATTAAACAGCGATTGGACGGTGTATATGGAAAAGCATTCTCCTCATATTCTATCGCAAAAGAATGGGATAAACTTTTTCGAATGGATTGAGAAAGCATTGAAGACGAAGAACGTGCAGGTCGGCCCTTGGAGGAGCTCACTCCTGAAAACATCGCTCGCTCTTGTGGAAGGAGAAATTATGGAAGATCTGCCGTATTTATTGTGTAAAATATTACAAGCGTTTGAGAATGTGAGAAATAATGCTTGAGGAAACGCTAGACTCAAGTTAGTCATAGATTTAAGACCCTAATGCAAACAATAAATATCTTCAGTTGTCTAAGATGTTAACATGCCAACATTGGTTCTGATTGACATGTATTACTTTTGGGCTTCTTGGAAAATATGTCTCATTTACTAAATCTGATATGCTGACGATATGCTTGAAATTTGCATAACTCTTTTTTTATAACACATAAAATATTTATATCTAGCACTTTTATTCACAATGTTCTGTAAATAGCTATAGCAAAAACATTTCATTAGCAATAAGCTTAAAAATATATTACAATAATTTATATTAAGGAATATCTCACAAATTGGCCTACTGGGCAACAAAATAATTCTCATTGGAGCAGAGTTTTATGTCAAGAAAACTGTTTTACGATAAATAGAAAAACATTAACATAGCTCTGATATTTAATTAAAATTTTACATGTCCAGGATTTAAATTTGCTAATAGAAAATACATTAAAATAAAATACTCACAATTTTAAAAACTTAAGTCCACTTAGGTTCGAGGTGTTCCAAATTTCTAATTAATTATCAGAAATAAACTCCCCCAAGAAACCCCCAATATTGCTACTTGCTGTAAGGCTAGCGAGAAGTGTACTCTCCCTCTGTCTGTCCGTCTTTGAGTCTCTCCACTCCTCAATACCAACTCAGTCTTGTGCACCGTCCCTTATGACAGACCTCAACATGCTTTAGCCGGTCAGCTCAGCCTTAGCATAGTCAAAATAATGCAGAAGCGCGGACGTTTTTATATGACATACAAATAACGACCGTGCGTTTGGTGCAATACCATCATAGTCATAATCATAATCATCAAACCAGGTCTAAGGACTAATGCAAGCTCTCTACGGAACTAACTAGACAGGAACAAAATGTCAGGACTTTATTAGCCTAGTTATTAGATTAAAAAAAAAACAGGACAGCAAATGTGAACAATTGATATTTAAATTCAGAAACGGAATCTGTGATTGTTCATAGCAATTAACATAAAAGAAAGTTAATCCTATTATTTTTATTCACGAGTAAAAGGCTCCTTAGATTGGGAAATGTTAAATATTGTTCCCGATGATAGGAGTACAGAGCTTTGACAATGACCAGTAATATTAATCAGGTAAAGAGAACGCCCAAGAAACTAAAATGGTAAAACTTCATAAATTTCTTCATGATTTTGAAATAACAAATTATGTGGTCATAAACCAAATACATAACTACTGGCACGGACTATACATGAATATCTTCAAGATATGGTAGAAACAGGTTGAGATAATAAAGTGCTGCATATTTTATGGTTTTAACAAACCAAGAGCGGCGCAATTTAGGCCTCCTTTCATAGCCCATGCTGTGAAGTTAAGTACATTTTTATATTGAGAGAGAGGTCTGATGTATGCGAGAGGTAGTGTCTCCTAATTTTTGTGTTACTGTAAATATAAATGGAAGTGATAGCAATAATACATTGCATTTAGTAAACTTTTCCCATTTCGCTGTCGTAAATTTGGGGCTCTGAATTACGGTCTGAAACATGTCGGTGCGTCTAAATAGAAAATGTGCCCCCGTTTAACATTCAGGGAAGTTCAAGACTTGATCTGGTGCAACTCTCAACTTGTGTGACAAAAGACGCAGTGCTCATCGGAATCATGTCCTTGAACTGATTAGAGCGAATCGTCGCATAACACAGGAATATCGAGGGAGGTGGTAATTGCAGAATTGGGATTCCGGGATACTGCAAAATCTCCTTGTTGACATGAAACAGAGGAGATCGGACATAACCAAGCAATTGCTTCTGCGCCACGAATGGGAACGCGATGCATTTTTAATGAGCATTGTCACATGGGAAGAAAACTGGGCATATCTGGATCCCTGTCGGTCCTGGTGGTGTAGTGGTTACCATACTTGCCTCCTAATCCCAAATCGCGGGTTCGAACCCGGCCAGAACCGATGGATTTTTTCGGGCGTAAAAATCCTAAGTATGACTTCCTTCGGAAGGGAAGTAAAGCCGTGGGTCCCGTGTCGTACATTTACGGCATGATAAAGAACTTCAAGGCTGAAAGAGAGGCCTCTGAGTAAAAATTGTCGGCCATTTCACGCCCTGAGTTGAATGGGACGCTGATGACCTGAGATGTTAAAGAGCGTCCATAAATAAATCAATAAAAAAAACCATCTGAATCCCGAAGATAAGTTCCGCCACAAAGCTTCATCTGCATCCCCAAAAAATTCAAGGCTGTGCCATGAGCAGGCAAATGCACTTACAGTCTTTTGGGAAGTATGATGTATATGATTTTTTTTTGTTATGTTTAACGCCCGTTTTTACTACAGAGGCACCATAGGCGTCGGACACTGGTGATACACGAGATAAAATGATATATTGGGAAAGGATTTTTTTTAAGGAAGGAAGCGTTCCAGGGCTAAATTTAGGTTACTTTCTGGCATTTGCCCTTTATGAGGACTGAGGAAAACCTGAAAAAAATCTCAGTTAGGGAGGACGGTCCCAGCGGGATTCGAGTCGCAGACCTCCCGCTCAAGAGTCCGCGCCTTAACGACGTCGGTATGGTGGATATGGAATTCATTCCTAAAGGCACTAGCATTAATTCTGTAAGATACTGTGAAACCCTAAAACATTGAAAGCAGCAATTCGAAGAGTTCATCGCTTCCTAAAGCATGATAACGCTCGTCCGCACACTAGCAATGACAACAGTACAGATTCAGCGACTTGGTTTCGCTGTTGTTGATCATCCATTTAGTCCGTACCTGGCGCCATCAGATTTTCATCTGTTTCCTAAACTTAAAGAACAACACTTTGATTGTATCTGCAGTACAGACAGAAGTAAGGCTGTGCTTTCGTGTCAAAGTGAAACGTTCTACAGTGATGCTATCGAGAATCTGCTCCCCGTTGGCGATTATTTGGGGGGGGGGGGATTATGTAGGTATTAACATCTCGGTTGCAGCAAATTTTCAGTTTTTGTTTTACTCAAATAATTCATGTTCAAATGAAAATTAGGGACATGACTTTTCAACATACCCTGCCTGGTACTTTTTACTTTCTTGTGCGGAAAAAAGTCTGTTGTTAAAGAAGATGGTCACATTTCACATTTAATTGCAGCAATTCGTAGTTGATAAGGAATAATTATCTTAAATAAAATAGTAAATAAAAGATGTGAAAAGAGATGCCATATACAGAATGACAAGTATTTCCGTACATTTTCCCGAAAGACTTTCTCATGAATCTAATTTTCAATTGACTTTTCCCGAAATAAAACAAAACAAAACAGCAAAAAACCTAAAAATATCAAAGGAAAATAATAATTCAGTACTTCACGCCATATATTTTTGGAAAAAAAAAAAATTAAAAGGATATAGACAATGAGAAATTGCATCCAAAGCGTCTCGGATAATGTAATGTATTATTTTTCTCTTTATGATCATTGTGATTGTGTTTAATTGAGACACACTGTACGCGCACATCTCAACCAAGTCCTATCTCTTCTCCGTCGCTTTGTTCCTTCTGTAGTTCTTTCAGCGCTGTAAGAACTCTTGCATGATGTTTTCCGACCGCGAGTTGGAATTTGTTAACGCCCAGAGCGGCACTTCATTCGTGAGATTTTTTTTTTTTAAGCCTGGTTTCGTGCTGACTGTGATGTGTCACGTTTACTAGTACATTATTAAGTTCATAATTTTCAAAGTTTAGCAACATGAACAGGATGTTTATATCTTATGCTTCTGTATAAAGTACATAAATATTTCAGAGGTTTTAAATTAATGACTAATATACTATCTGGAGACTGAATTTTTGAAAATATACATTCCAAAATATTTTTCCTGGTTGTGTTGCGTTTACTTGTAAACTTTTAAGTGCATACTTTTCAAATTCATTGCAATATCAACACAATATTTATATCTCATGCTTTTATAAAAACAATTACATAAATATGTTCATCAGCGTTTTAAATTTGTGACAAATAAACTATCAGGAGACCGGATAAATCATTCAGGAAAATGTCCAACCTACAAAAATGATTTCCTGGTTTTGGATTCGGGAAAATTTAATCGGAAAATTGGTCATGAACATTAGAAAATAAGAAAATAATTTACGAGGATATATAACCCTCTATTTGGTTAAAAAGTAGACAGTGATGGAATAATCTCAAGGTTAAATTTAATTTGCTGATTTTAGATGTTAGTTGATAGCACCTTTCAGGCATTAATAAACTCGGTTTTCAATTGTTACCGGTAGGAAAATATATTCAGCAATATTTTGCCAGTGAGCTATTAAATACAAGGCGCGGTTATAATTTCACATAGGTAAATGGTTAATTCTTCTTCTAGTTTAAATTAATTTCTTATATAATGTATATATATTAAGCTTCATGTGGGCTAAATAGGTTTTACTTTCTTAATTATATTTTCTCTAGTAAACAACATGACCTCATAGGCAAGATATTAAATGATAATGTTACTTTAGGCATATTTATCAATTTCAAGGCATTAAGTCCGAAGAGGCATTTGGGCTCAAATTGCACTGGAGATAGCAGCAGAAGCTGTTTCTTAAAAAAGATCTTATCTATAAAGTTCAATTAATATGGTGTTCCTCAAAGGATAATACCAAGATCTATATCAGGATACGCTTTTAAAGTCAAACTGGGAAGTAAATTGACAATTTCCTGAAAATCAACAGAATTTATCTCTCAAATTTCTAAATTATCCAAAAAAACTGCAATCTTCTACTCCACTTCATAAAGTTCTATCTTTAAATCAAATTAAAGATAGATAGATAGATCTCCAACAAACAAAACAAACTGAGAAGAAAGAAACATTTCCACAAATAAAACTCGAAAACAGACGAAGGAAATCTTGTATTGCTATATTGCAAAGAAGACATAAAATATTTACATGCAGCCTCTGTCGAAAAGATCAATTCACTGTCAGTTGTTTATATGACGATCTTTAATTTTGTAAATAGTTAAACATTTGTAAAAAATAGCATATCTTATTATTAAAATATTATTGTTAGTTACAAACTGAAAACTCTAATGTATATATTTTGAGATGTATATTTCTGATTGTGTGTACATACATTTAATATGAAAAATAAACAGACCATATTGATTAAACACTATAACAATATGCTCTAAGTGCAGTTTATAAAAATAAAACTTTAATGTAATGTAAGTAATGACATTTTAGATAAGCCACGCTGGCTGAATGATATTGTAAGCTAAAAGCAATAATACAAGTATACTGATATTATTTTATGGAACCAAACGTAGAAATAAATTAAACGAACTAAATAAAAATATGTTAATATGAATATGATGTAACATGCAATAGCGCCATATTTTTGCCTCATGTTTGATCTGATGAAAGCTCAGACAAATTTCCTGTACGTTAATGGACAGAAAAGTGAATTAATTGGTGATAAAAATTCCACAAGGAAGAAACTAAAAAAGGACGTGTATCATAAACAGCAGTAGTTAAAATGGGAGCTTTGGAAACATGTACCTGGAGTCAGGGTGGATAGAAAACTGTTATAAAGTTGATAATGATCATTAACCGTAGCAGCAACAGACATAGGAATTTTGGGACAATTCCAACCTCGCCCACTGTTGTACACTGGAGAGATTGAAAGAGTAGAAAGAGCTCAAGTTGAAAACTAAACACAAATCTTGACGTTCAGATCTCTCGTCGTCTTTCATTTCATGTCTTGGACTTTTGCTTTTACTTGACATGATTAATGCGCTGTAAGGTCTCGTTCCGGTAAAACCTGTTACATTAGCAATGATCAGTGTACGCACTGCTAGGTAAGAGGAATCACTTTATAAGCCAATCTACAGTCATGGGAAAGTGCAATTGCTCCAGTGCGTTGAATTACGAAAGGAAAAGTTCCTATACGGCCCTCTAAAGCAAACAACTGCTTCTCTTCCTTGTTTTATAGACAGCTGCAACTGTGAAACGGCCTTCAGGTGTACACTTGTTTTATTTCCCATCTTCCCCAATAACTAACACTGAATATTCGTTTCGCTGGTGCTAGCTTGCTCGGAGTGATGTTTACATGCAGTGCTTCGGAGATATTTATTCTTTGCTTGTTTATTCTCACAGACTAGTGATGTCGGTCCTGGTGGTGTAGTGGTAATCACACTTGTCTTCTAAATCCAAGATTGCGGGTTCAAACCCGGCCAAAACCGATAATTTTCGGGCGTAAAAATCCTAAGTATGGTTTCCTTCGGAAGGGAAGTAAAGTCGTGGGTCCCGTGTCGTACATTTACGGCACGATAAAGAACCTCAAGCCTGAAAGAAGAGGCCTCTGAGTAAAATTTTTCGGCTGTTTCACACTCTTAATTGAATGGGGCGCTGATGACCTGAGATATTAAAGAACGTCCGTAAATAAACCAAATCAACAGACTAGTGATGGAAAGGAATATAAATGTTGTATCGGGAAATCGTCTAGACTTAGAATAGTGTCATCATATTTGTATTACTGTCGGCCAACACTTACTGACTTTTATAACTGAATTTTCAAAAACACTTACATTTTATTTTTTAAAACTCGCCATAATATAATAATGTATATTTATTTCAAATGTTAAAATGGTGCACGTGTTGTAATAATCAGGAAACCAAAAGGTACACTTCCACTTTTGGGTTCTTTATATACGCTTTCCAGTTACACTATAATTAAAAGAGCTGTAAATGTGAACGAGAACTACAAAACGGAATTTTCTATGCTTCTAAGCGAAAATATGGCGCCCTCTCGCCTGCATCTATCAGCAGCGTTCGGCCTCCTGTATTTACAATATATCTTAATAATATATGTCTATGCTTCGATGTTACACAGCCATTCAGAATCAGAATTGGAGAACGATCCGATTAGATGGCAGAAAATTCACCTACTCTACCGAAAGACCTTCAGGTTTTCTTTACAGGCGGTTGATGAATAGGAAACGCTCGAGGAGCTGAAGTTTATGGATTATCTCCAAAAGCCAATTTATCCTTAAGTCTTTGGAACTTTCATTCTGTTCTTTTGGACAAAAGTAATTGCACGCAAATCGCATCAAGGGAACTTCAGACTTGTAAGAGAAAATTACCAAGCTCTCACAAATCTTTTGACAATTAATCCATTGTTTGAGGACAAGAAAGAGTATCAGATAAGACGGATGAACTTTTTCAAGCACAAATTGGGAGAAATTCTTATTAAAACATTCGTAGCATTCTGGGCAAGGACCTATTGAGTAGGGATAAAAAAGCACATCAGGACGCTGGCCATTCACCTAAGGACGATGGGACTCTACCAAGAAAATCCCACATGCCGTTTATGTTAATAGTCTGGAGAGAATGCAAAACATATTTTACTAGAGTGTGACGCTCTGAAAAAACGAAGAATATTTCTATTAGGATATAGCCATTTAATAGTAATTCCTAAGCTCCTAGGGAAGATTCTAGAACTTACATACGAGTAGGTCCATAAGTTTCCCGCCTAACTATGTTCTAGCTACGATAAAGACAAAAACTATTCTTTACTTTTCAATATAGTTACCCTTTATTCCAATACACTGCTCGCATCTTTGAATTAACATTTCACCCCCCCCCCCAGGTAGTCAGAAGTCTTGTCTGCAAAATGGGCATAAACAGCATCCATCACTTTTTCCTCACACTTACCTTTCCTTCCTGGTTCTTCTTCTTGAATTTTGAGATGATGAAACAGTCAATGGGAGCTAGATCTGGGCTGTAGTGTGGATGGTCGATCTCCTTTAAGTCACATTTCTTCACAGCTTCCTTTGCAACAAGAGCTATGTGCAAATGCGTGTTGTCATGAAGAAGGCGCACACCAACACTCAGCTTTCCTCGCCTTTTCTCTTTGATGGAAACAAAGTCTGTGTAGTAGGCCAGCATAGTACTCCCCATTTACTGTAGTGTTCCTTTCCTTGAAGTCAATGAAGAGTATTCCTTCACAGCGTCAAAAGATTGTGGCCATGGTCTTCTTGGTTGACTGAGTGACCCTGGCCTTTAGATGCGGTGCTTCGTCAGGTTTACGCCTGCCACTCCATTGATTCTCTTTTGAACATGGGATCATAGTAAAGGACCATAGTTTCATCTCCTGTAACAATGTTTGCTGAACTTCTCTCTCGTTGCCACGGCAGAGCTCCAAAAATGCCCGACAACAGATGACTCATTGCTGCTTTTGGATTGAGGAAAGAAGTCTAGGCACCCATTTTGCCTTATTCAGTTTAAATGTTCATGAATAATTCGAAAGGACTGTTGTTTTATAAGGACCCAACCTTCTGCTATTTCTGTAACTTTGAGCCGCCGGTCTTCCATAATTTCTCCATCCACAAGAGCGATGTTTTCAGTAGTGAGCACATCCAAGGGCCGACCAGCACGCTCTTCGTCTTCAATGCTTTCTCGACCCATTCGAAAAAGTTTGTCCATTCTTTTACGGTAGAATATGAGGGGGGTGCTTTCCCGTATACACCGTCCAATCGCTGTTTAAATTCATTTGGAGTAAGTTCTTCTTTTGTGAGGAACGTAATAACAGCTCGATACTCCATTTTGAACATGTTACAATCTTCTACATACCTAAACAACTGAACACAGCGGAGCGAAAGCTATAGCTGCAATTATTTACTTAACAGATAAGGTATCACACGAGGTAAGGCTTTTGTGAAAGGGATAACCTTTATCGGCGAGGCCGGAAACTTATGGACCTATCGATAAATGCTCGATTAGAAACCAGGAGCGCACAAAAGACCCTTGTGGCCAAATCAATCAACCAATGCCTCGATGTTTGATTATTTAATACATGATACCACTATCCAGCGTTACTATTTTGTAGTTTCTTCTCTGAAGAGGCTCTCGTATATCAGAAAATGTAACTGCATTAATTCATCTCCTGTTGCGACTAGAACATGTAACTATGTTCAACTTTACTGCCATTTATCTCTACACACACATAGTTCGGATGAACGTAGCGGTGTTTTGTTACGCACCCAGAGGTTCATTATAAACGAGGAGAACTTGACGGGGCAATCTGGTCGGTTAATTTAACAAAAGTTCGTTTGTACAATGAAATGTAACACAAAAAGGGATAGCAGAGAGCACCTACTGATGAATAAACATATCAAAATACTCTCTCACTTCATCATCTACCGTCTTCCATTACCCATAGTTAAAGAATGCGCTCTTTGTTTCCTTTATGTGCACTGTCATGTCTCAGGCGTTAACGGGCGAGTACGAGTTCGATTTCTGACAGGGACAAGTAACTTGTATGCCCCCCGGAGCTTCCTGTCGTGAAAAAGTACCGACAGCCTGCGAGTTGTACCATTATTAATTAACTCCGTTCATCACTTCAAACTTCTGTGGCTGTCGGCATGTGCTGTTAAATACTTACCTACAAAAAGAAAACAGGAAAGAAGAAAAACTCGGAATAGTTACAGATGACTTAACTATGTCATTTCCACCCTCCGCATGTGATGCCTCAGTAGTAAAAACGGGCATTAAACATCATTAAAAAAATTCTCCCTGTTTTCCAACAGAGAATGCTCCGGTGAAACTGGAGTTAAAGTTACTAGGATGAAGAGTATTTAACTTGTTCATTCGTGTTTAGTATTTCTATAGAAAGTGCATGTGTATTTGTGTGTTGTGGAATGTGCTAGAACGAAGAATATTTATATCATTGTTATATGCAAAAGAAATTGTAAAAGATGTAGCAGAGAATTTCATATTAAATATCAAGGAGTCACATCGCCGTCGGGAAGTTTCAAATTGCTGAAAGAAGTTGTAGCCCAAGGCGTTTTCGATGACAAAAACAGAAACAGAAGGAAAGCCTGAAGACATCGATCAGAAACTTCACTTCAAAAATATTTAATGGATAATCCCGCAAATTGATGTATCTGTCAGTAGTGCGTATTAGGACACTCAGCTGCTGTATTTTCATTGTAATTTTTTTTTTATTCTATGTGTGAAATAAAACCAGTTAAACATTGAAAAAAAAAAAAAATCCGGGAGTCAGTTTAAAGTATTCTGGAGGACGAGTTGCGGCGAGTATGTCAAAATGTTTTCAAAAAAATTCAGGCATGTCTCTGAGCGGAGGTCCAAGCACTTGGAGCATCTACTATAATGGTAAGTTCAATATTAATCACTATTTATTACTAATGAATAAGGAAAAAAAAAAACGCGTTCTGGATTCCGACTAGGTGACAAGGCTTCCCTCAGCATGTAGTGAGGCGGTTATGTATACCGAGGGAGGCAAAAAATGTATACAGACTTTCACAGTAGATATCTATTTAATATATTTCTAAGTTGAACCGAAAAACAACAGTAATGTGTAGTATGATGTTCTGTAAACAGATGTGACTCACATACATTAAGATAGCGTTACTACAACAAAATGGAGCCAAGATGATCGTTTGAACAGTAGAAAGCAATTTTGAAGTAGAATTGCAAAACCGAGAAGTTGTTGAAGTTCAAAGACAATAGGACAAAGAGTTTCCACCGCGTTCTCCGGATCTAACTCCATTGGACTTCTACCTATGGGGAACTCTTAAGGATGTTGTATATCGTAGAAATCCACCTACACTGACAGCACTTCGGGAAGAAATTGAAACGGCAGGTGCTGCAATCGCTGAGAACACTTTCGCAAACGTTACTCAATCAGTAGTTCAACGTACTCAGAAGTGTATCGACGCATATAGTGGGCATTTTGAGCAACTGTTGTAACTGTAAAAGTGTAAGATGATTAGTGCTCATCGTTTTCTGTTTGTGTGCATTCAGTTTTGTTATGTTAGCACAGTTTTCTCTTTGCTTGAAAGGTGTATACATTTTTTTGCACTCTATATATATAGATAAAGATAGGTTTATAAAATCTCTATCTGTCTTTAGAAAGTTTCTTGACGATTACAGCTATTTAAATGATGTCTACTAGAGCATGAACATGCAAAGAAAGGTCAGAACATGTCGGCCTGACCTGCAGATGCATGTGCTATATGTAGTTAATTCCTTCTCAGTTCTCGGTCGTGTTAATATATTTGCAAGTCATGACTGCGAACCGGATGTTCATGCATTTAAAAGAGCTGAAACATGCATGTATGTGTTCCATTAAAACTAAAAAATGTGAAATAAAACATGCGGTTACAACAGTTTGTATCGCTATCAGTAAATTTTTTTTTTTTTTTTTTTTTTTTTTTTTAAACTTCTACTTGCTTCCAATAAGAAAATGGCAGAAAAAATATGATTAAAATGTACGGCTGGGAAAGAAATGCCCTTCGTGTTCTTCTGAATTTGATAGCACGTATCGAGTTACTTTGATTGATGCCGCATAGTTGTGGTTGGAATAATTTAAACACACTTATAGATAGCAGACTGCAGCAAATATCCTTGTACCCAAGCGAGATAAAGTTACTTATGAAGAAAGAGGTATATCTGGTGTTATTGTTTTAAATACTGTTCTCATGAAACGTTTTACTGAAGATATAAATTTATCAACAAGTAAAAATTAACTTTGATTGTCTGTAATACATGATGCAGCCCATGCTAAATGTATCATATTTGGGAATATTACCTATAAGTTGATCACGTTACTGGCATCATCGTTAACAGAACTCGCTCGTACTGAATGCCAACTGGCCGTAGTAAGTTTTATGAATCAGTGAACATTTTGCAATTGTGGTGCCATTTGTTACTTCGACTTTTTCTACAGCAAGCAGAAAAGAAACAGATGGATCGTTTATATGGAAACTTATTATAAAAGTTGCAATATATCGTACTTCACAACCTTTTGTTTCTCAACAGATACTCATTTAACATGTTTCCGAACATTTTCAGGAATCTCAACCAGTTCCTAGAAAAACTTTACACAAACTATGAGAAAAAAGGAAAGGAAATTTTCCGGGTATTTGAATATTCGCTAAAATGTTTCTGATGAAAAAACAAATACAATAAATATGAAAAAGAACATTTGTAAACAGTAGATCTGAGGGCAGTAGAATTGAATATAAATGAAAATTAGCGACCATAAGAATAAAAAGTAAGGAAATTGCAAAGGGTAAGGTGGAACAAATGTGTAAATATCGTCAGAAATTTATGATCTTGGACAAGAAGTGTAACTTTATCAAATACCGGAAGACTCAAAGATTAACAAGTAACAAAGCTATAAATACTTTCAATTGTATGGACTATTATACTGCATATGACAAGATGTTTAAAAAAACACGGACTTTTTTATATATGCGTGGAAAAATTAACCGCACACTATCCGATAAAACTGTAAAAAATACAAAATTAAGTTATTTAAAAATTATGAAAATGCCCATTAATGTATGGGATCAGAAAAATCGGCATTGAAAAGATCAGATCGGAGACAAATTGAGTCAGCTGAGATGAGGTTTCTAGATCTGGACAAGATGAAATACGTAATAATATTATTAAAAACGATAAAACAATAGAAGGAAAAGAAAACTGATATGACCATATTCATAGAACGATTATCGAAGACAACATATGGTCATAGAGATGTAGGACATCTTAGATGAATTAATTGTGTGATCGGAACGGATTTCTGATGATGAAGTTTCTGAACAGGAACAGTGTTTGTGAATTTATTTAATCGTTAATATTTCCTTATACTTACTGCAGCTGAAACGTTGAATCATTGTAGCTTTTTTGTTTTACACACTGGACAATAAAACACTTTTCCACTAGTAATTTCACTTGCACTTGCTTTTGTTTTAGTAACCACTGTAAACCTTTGCAATGAAAACACAGCAGACAAATCATAGAACAGTTTGAATTGTAATTGCAGGAGAGGTTTGTCTTTTTCTTCTCGCAGCTTGGTCCGAGTGACTTGCATTCCCCTTACTGAATCCATCGTGGGTCATACCTAAGGTGTGATATTCAATATCCTATCGAATCAGATACTTTTCTTGTTTTGTAATTTAACTACATTTATAAGTACGAGGATAATTAATTTACTTACTAAGCAGGTTCGAGGTTGGTATTGTCTTTTTCGCAGTAGTCCCTATTTCTTTATATGTACTTGGCCCAATGTAACTGCCGGTTCAGAAAGGCTGGAAACCTTTTTTGGGCTTAATCTTCAGAACCGCCTTCTTTACGACAGCCGTTGATGAACCAAAACGATGGCCCCGCAATTCGTTTTTGAGATGACGGAACGTAAAAAGGGGCATGGAGCTAGATTCGAGCTGTATAGAAGGGAAATGCATTCGATGTTTTTTTTTTTTTTTTTTTTATGGCCAAATGTTAAACAACAACGTTGCAAAACGTGAGAATGGGCATTCTCTAGTGAAGGCGCCAACCAAATGAATGCAGCTCAGGGTGTTTTCGTCGGATATGTTCGGCAAGGACGTTCTAAACCGTCTTGTAATCTAACCATCAACCGTTGTTTGCGGGGAGAACTTCATTTCGCAAATTATTCCAAAACAGTCGAACAACGAAACAACCTTGGCAGGTGATTTCCAGACTGAGCTCCCCTGTTTACTTTTGCTATCGTAACGGCGAAAGCAGATCTCACCATCTCTAGCCATTCTGCATTACCGTGAAAATTTATAGCATATCTGCTAATCTATTCACTGTTATTCGCCGATCTTCCTTAACAATGACGTCAGCTCTGTTAATAATGGCTTCGTTCACTGCAGTAGTTGGAGCACCTAGACTGCCCTTGGCCCTCGTTAAATTCTTTGAACCGCCGAAATGTCATTGATTGTGGCAGAACATCTGCACTAAATATTTGCTGTAACAACACACACGCTTCTGCAGACGGAAGTAAAATGTCAGAGGAGCGTATTGCTCATTATGAAGCGACACCATTTTACGCAGCCGACTGGCAAACACTCGCTCATTGCTGGCGCCTTGTTCTAAGATGTACGCGCTTTCAGTTGTTTCCACCAATCATCTGAAATCCCTTCTTCTAACGAAAAATAATTTTCACCTTATCTCCATTACGTGATGAAAAAAATCAGTCATATTGACTAGCCCCCTTATTAATTTCTAAAGCCAGTTCTATGAAAGGAAGTAAATATAGTTTATAAACTAACAGATTTAAAACGTTTGGTAATATTAGCATATGCATTTATATGCACTATACAACAATTCTGCTTAATATATAGCACCTTTCATGAATCGCATAGAAGTGCCAGTTAGCACACAATTTGATCATGCATTTGCACGAAAATACAGTCTCTAATTATTACCTTACAATTACGTTATGTGTACGAATTACGCAGTGGAAAGAACGAATGCCTTTGGTAGAAAACGTAAAGCGCCGAATAATATCCACAAATAAAGCACTGACTGCAAGATTAAGTTATCGTCAGTGTGAAAGTGAAATCTTGTAGTGCTTGCATTTTTTATTTTCAGAGTGGAGAAAATTACCAGAGACTGCAAAAAAGTATTAAGTTATTTAAGTGTTGTGAAAATAACTAGGAGAACCTGTTTGATATCGCGCATACCTATGCTCTATACGCAATCAACCTGGAAGAAGACAAGATCTTTTCACTGCGGCAAAGAGAGCAAGGACGAAAAATAATCTTCCAGCTGTAGGCAAAACTCACTATAAAAGAAAAAGAGAAAGAGAGAAAGAGAAAGGAAACAATAAGAAGGGAAAAACAAAATGAACACCAAATTGCATAATCTACCTGTTAAACTGCATTTAAATTTCCATCGTTTGAGATCCAGCCAAGCATGTTCAGTTCAGATGTAAGTCATTAAGATGCGTCTTTGTTCCATTTTTCAAGGGTTCATCTATACAGAAAATAGTCATCAAATTTTAATTACTTCAAAATAGCAACTGAGAGTAAGAAACTATGTTTACTTAATTCAGGCAATCGCAGAAGCTCTTGACCACAATGTTGAAGAGGTTCCATTTCTTGAACTATAAGCAAGGGACGTACTGAATTTATTAAATTTGCAGTTAGGAATAATGCTTCAGAAAGTCTTGTGGTTCACTGGGATGATAAACTGTTAACCGCATTAAACAGCTGCAAACCAAAAGAAGGAACGCTTCCAATACTGCTAGTTATGCTAAGTGTGTGTGAAAACAAACTGTGTAGGTAAGAAGTAATACGAGGGTAGGTCAATAAGTTTCGGGTCTAACCATTTTCAAAGTATGATAAAACTATATTTCACTGTTCAATATTCCAGTACACTTCTCACATCTTTGAATTAACATTTCAAGCCCCGCCCCCAAAATAGTCAGAAGTCTTGTCTGCAAAATGGCATCTTCTTCGTCACACTTAAATGTCCTCGTTCGAAGGTCCTTCTTGAGCTTTGAGAAGAGGAAATGGTCACTGGGAGCTACATCTGGGCTGTAGAGTGGATGGTCGATCTCATTGAAGTCACATTTCTTCACAGCTGCCTTTGTAACAAGAGCTGTGTGCACAGGCAGGTGCGATGTCGTGAAGAAGGCGCACACCTCCACACAGCTTTCCTCGCCTTTTCTTTGATGGAAGCACGTAGTCTATGCAGTAGGCCAGATTAGTACTCCCCATTTACTGAAGTCAATGAAGAATATTCCTTCACGGTCCCAAAAGATTGTGGCCATGATCTTCTTGGTTGACTGAGTGACCTTGGCCTTTATACGCGACGCTTCGCCAGGTTTACACCACTCCATTGATTCTCTTTTGGACAAGGGATCATAGTAGAGAACCATAGTTTCATCTCCTTTTACAATGGTTTCCAGAACTTCTCCGTCGTTGCTACGGCAGAACTGAAAAAATGTCTCACCACAGATGACTCGTTGCTGCTTTTGAACTGAGGAAAGAAGTCTAGGTACCCATCTTGCACTAACCTTATTCATGAATAAATGTTCATGAATAATTCGAAGGACCGTTGTTTCACAAAGGCCCAACTTTGCTTCTATTTCTGTAACTTTGAGCCGCCGGTCTTCCATAATTTCTCCTTCCATGAGAGCGATGTGATCAGGAGTGAGCTCCTCCAAGGGCCGCCCTCACACTCTTCGTCTTCAATGCTTTCTCGACCCATTCGAAAAGGTTTAGCCTATTCTTTTACAGTAGATATGAGGGGGATGCTTCCCCATATACACCGTCCAATCGCTGTTTAATTTCATTGCAGTAAGTGTTTCTTTTGTGAAGAACTTAACAACAGGTCGATACTCTACTTTGAACATGTCGCAATCTTCTACACATAGCCTTCTTTATGTAACTATATGTGAACAACTGAACATAGCGGAGTAGAAGCTACAGCTGCAATTATTTATTTAACACATAAGATATGACACCTGATAAGGATTTTGTGAAGGCGATAACCGTTATTGACGATGCTGGAAACTTATGGACCTACCCTCGTATATCCCTTCTAACACATGAGACAAATTTTGGAAGTTGCCAATACTAATTTGATTAAAGTATTAAAAAATGATTGATAGCAGTTTTTATTGAGTTAGAAATTATAAAATCATCAGGTTTTTATGAATATGAATCAAGAAATTACTACCTTGAATTCACAGAAATGTTTATAATGCTCTTGAAAGAAACTAGAAATCCTACCTCCGGGACTATTAACCAAGATAGATGAATAGCAACAGTAATTTATTGCCTGAGAAAGTTTTTGTTATGGTCACAACTGACAAGATAACATCAATCAATGGGGGAAAAAAAAAAAAAAAAACTCTGAACAAAACCATACTGCTTTAAATAATTCAGCTGAAAGAGCTTTGCAGGACTACCACGTACAGTGGTTGTGGTAAAGAAGAAAAGTAGTATTAAGTGGAAGATTATCGAAAACTATTGGTACTCAAATTTAAAAAAAAAAAAGGTTAATTTGCATTCTGTCCTTATTTCCTAGCACTACAAGTTGTCGCTAAGTTCATCTGAGTGAGATGAAGTTTCTGGCGAATGAGCAAAAGATGCGCAGTGGTTTCTGTTCAAGTTTATTTTCAGTTTATAGGGTACTCTCTCTTACGTCCATACTGAACACATTGTACGGACGGTTAATTGCACAGTAGTGCCGCTCTCATCTTTCTCACTTGTATTGTTTGTTACATTTATGAAGATGATAAGTTCCCCCATCACAAAGTTTCTAGAATTATTTCGCGAGGTCGATATCCAGCACTATTCACAAGTACAGTACTTTCCTGGTATTTGTATAACCGAAGTAACCGTGCGTTCGTTTCACTTAATGAAGGTTTAGCTATTTAAAGAGCTGAAGTGAATGGGGTTGACATTCTTGAGGCACTGCTTGAAAAGATTTAAATATATAACAAGATTCTCAATAGATGTTTTGTGAAGTGAACATGCCATTTAAAGTGTAAGACTTTTTCACTTTGATAAATTGAAATTCTTTACGTATTTCTTTTTAAAATGCGTAAATGATCGCAAAAAATCTATAAGAGCCAAAACAGGCAAAACAGCTTTAAACATTAAAATAGTCCAAGCCAAAATGCCAAAATAAAAACTGGCCCTACCGCCTCCAAATGTACGGAGACATGTTCATTTTTATCTGACTCTTAAATAGAAAAGACATTTTGCCTAACTTCCGAGTTGTGGTCATAACGTGGGTGCATCATTAGTAATTCGGAAATAGGAGCCACTCTACAGAGCACTTTCTGCGCAGCGAGAAGTATAAGACCAACTCTGCATGTAACTAACTGATTCTTTTCTGCGATAAAAAAAGGCCAAATTATGGGAAAAGGGCGAAACAATAGCTGATAAATCCAATGTTAGGGTAGAAACTGAAGGGAGCAACATATCTGCCGTAGAGGACACAACACACCCTGATTGCTTATTTGCATATTTGGCGATAATTATACGTTGTTTTAGTAAAAATACCCATACACAGAGGGTGTCAAAAAATGTATACACACTTCAAGCAAAGAAAAAACTGTGTTAACATAACAAAACTGAATTCACACAAACAGAAAATGATGAGCACTAATCATCTTACACTTTTACAGTTACAACAGTTGCTCAAAATACCCACCATCGGCATCGGTACACTTCTGAGTACGTTGAACTACTGACTAAGTAACGTTTGCGAAAGTGTCCTCAGCGATTGCAGCACATGCCGTTTCAATTTCTTCCCGAAGTGTTGTCAGTGTAGCTGGTTTTCTACGGTATACAACATCCTTAAGAGTTCCCCATAGGTAGAAGTACAGCGGAGTTAGATCCGGAGAACGCGGTGAAAACTCAATCACCCCTATTCGTCTTATCCATTGTCTTTGAAGATTGTCATCAAGGTAGGCACATTACATCTCAGTGGTAATGTGGTGGAGCACCATCCTGCTGAAAGTAAAATTCCTCGTTTCCATATAGTACGAATGGCGGTTTTGTTCTGTACACACGTCTCCATTGCCTTTGAGCTTCAACAACATTCTCGGTTTTCCAATACCACTTAAAAATTGCTTTCCGCTATTCAAATGATAATCTTGGCTCCGCTTTGTTGTAGCAACTCTAGCATGAGTAATGTGAGTCACATCTGTTTACAGAACATCATACGATAATCTTGGCTTCACTTGTTCATTGTTGATTTACCTGTCACCTAGCAACGCTATCATAATGTATATGAGTTTACAGAACATCATACTACACATTACTGTTGTTTTTCTGTTCAACTTTGAAATATATTAAATAGATAACTACTGTGAAAGTGTGTATACATTTTTAGCACCGTCGGTATAAATCGACGAAACAACTTCCAAAATGAAATCCTTACTCTAAAAACAGCTAAAAAGACATTCCGTATCATAAACTATCTTTCATGATAATTCACAGCTTTATATGGTCTCTTTGCACTTTTGTGGATGCTTCATATTTTACAGCATCCTCCCATCCAGCCCTAAGAAGAGTAAGAACTGCCTAAGTTTATCATCTGTTTGTATTTCTAAAGAACATTTAGAGAGGAAAAAGATTGAGTTAAATCAAAGAATTACTGGTTGCAGCCACAGCGAAAAACTTTTTACAGATAAACGAAAGAAGTAAATGCAACGGTGTTAGAAAATATGTTAATTATGTAGAAAAATAATATCTAAATAAATCTACAAAAGAATTACATAGTTGAAAATATTCAATTAGTTCTTTCTTTTTCAAACACCTTCTTATATGAACCCAGGAGCTATTAAATGTGCAGATATAAATATTCTTAGGCATTGCAGAAACACATTCAATAAAGAATGACCACAATTTTATTTTGGCAACGTAGCTTCACTGATCCTTATAATTTTTCTTAAAGTAATTCCCGCTGGATTCAATGAACCTGTTCCATCGTCACACGGAACTGAATCTGGACTATATGGAGGGTGAGTGTCAATTTCACGTTTGGTTTTGTGAGATATTCAGCAAAAGCATTTGCAATGAGTGGCCGCGTACGGAAACGTGGACTTTTGCATGTGACGTGGCCTTGGAGTTTTCCGGATATCTTTTTTTTTTTATTTCAATAGTGTTTAACGTCCATTTTTACTACTGAGACATAACAGGTGGTGAACACTGACGATACATTAGATGAAATTATATAGTGGAAAAGGATTTTTTTTCTTTAAAGGGAGCAGGCGTTCCAGCCTAAGTTTAGGGTACCTCCCGGCATTTGCCATTTATAAGGATTGAGAAATACCTGGAAAAACCTTAGGGAGGACGGTCCTGGTGGGAATGAAACCCCAGATCTTCCGCTCACGAGTCCGCATCTAACTACCTCGGCCACTGCCACGGTCAGGACATCTCTGTAGTATTGTCCAGTTACACTTGTGTTGCAGGTATAAAATATGGCGGTGATATCGTAAAATGAGATGAACATAACTTACTTAACAGAGGCAACCACTTTCGTGATTTCCAACACAGAGCTTTGCTGTTTACTCTCAGGACCAAAAAGATGTGGTAAGTTTCATCAGCAGTGCTTACATTTTAAAGAAACCCCGCATCTTCAACTGCATGCAAACCTTTAGTTTGCAGTCAACAGTCTTGGAACCCACCGTGCACAAACATGGGCCACTTCTCGTAATCAACATATGGGTGGCACCCAGTGAAATAGTCAGAAGTTCTAACAGTGTACTTCATGTTTTACGATGACTCTCTCTCTCTCAATGACACCAGTGGGGGTGTGATTTCCGTTAGAGCACAAATTGGAGCGCCGGATACGCTTTCCGTTTAAACATCTTCGAGCTGTCCTATAGGGGAGAACAAACTCTCCATAGGTCTCAGCTGAAGATTTGTTCAGATGAAAGCAGCATGTTGTTATCTCTGTTTTGTGTAGGTCTCAACTTGCGCGCACCTCACAATCAGGAACGGCAGTGACAAAAATGAAACTCATATAACGAGAACTTGCCCGTTAATGTAATAAAATATTATAACGTTCATTATAAGCGCGAGAAAACAGGCTTGTAAAAAGTGTGCTCGTTCTTTATTGAATAGCACTCTTATAAGATTATAGACATATTTCTGTCTCTTTCTTGACTCTTTCGTTTTCTTTCGCTTCATTTCTTTTATATAACCGTTTGGCAGAATAAACTTCTGGGTTATGGACGAGCAACTTAACTCTGGGTTATGGAACGAGCAACTTAACTGTTGGGTTATGAAACGAGCAACTTAACTGTGGGTTATGAAACAAGCGACTTAACTATTAGTTTATGGACGAGCAACTTAACTCTGGGTTATGAAACAAGCGACTTAACTATTAGTTTATGGACGAGCAACTTAACTACTGGGTTATGAAACAAGCAACTTAACTCTGGGTTATGAAACGAGCAACTTAACTCTGGGTTATGAAACAAGCAACTTAACTATTAGTTTATGGACGAGCAACTTAACTCTGGGTTATGAAACAAGCGACTTAACTATTAGTTTATGGACGAGCAACTTAACTACTGGTTTATGAAACGAGCAACTTAACTCTGGGTTATGAAACAAGCAACTTAACTATTAGTTTATGGACGAGCAACTTAACTCTGGGTTATGAAACAAGCGACTTAACTATTAGTTTATGGACGAGCAACTTAACTCTGGGTTATGAAACAAGCAACTTAACTATTAGTTTATGGACGAGCAACTTAACTACTGGGTTATGGAACGAGCAACTTAACTACTGGGTTATGAAACCAGCAACTTAACTCTGGGTTATGAAACAAGCAACTTAACTATTAGTTTATGGACGAGAAACTTAACTACTGGGTTATGGAACGAGGAACTTAACTGCTGGGTTATGGAACGAGCAGCTTAACTACTGTGTTGCAATGAAGTTTATGGAGCATTCTTTGCATGGACTGAATTGCATCACCGTTATGAGTTGTGCAGAGTGAGCAATAGGGGCCGTGTAGCGTTCTGAGAAATATCCCATCTTTGAATGTTATATAGACAAATTTGAAAATACAAATACAGTAGTAAATGTTTTAAGTATTTTCATTCTATCCATACCCAAAAGGAACATCCTGTATATTATTCTAATTCATTTCTCCCTCGGTACTTTAAGATATCTATAGTTAGTGTATATTTAGCTGGATTTGCATTTAGGAGCACACCACACATATTGCACTTTATTAAAGATGTACATGCTAGTTTTAAAAATATAGAGCTATATGAATTTCTTCGAACTACCATCACATTCACACTGATATATGTATGCATACTATACTACCGAAAACTGCAACTTTTGCTCCGTTACTTTTAAGATTTGCATTAAGGTCAGCTGTTCTAGATGGTCTTGTTAGATATAGTTCCATAACTCAAAAGCCCGGCGTGCTAGAACAAATCTGACTATGCAGTCAATGGATCTATTTCAGTGTTAGTAAAATAGCTTTTCTTCAAGAGCAGACGAAAAATGTTTATAGTCGTGTGTTATCAGCATTTACGAGACTGGACAAAAAAATTATAATAAAGCAAGTATTCAGTGCTGTGGAAGAATGCAGACCAAGACATATTAAGAAATATTTTATAGTAGTTGTGATAAATGTATATCCAGAAACCACAAATAAACACTCCTTGTAAATATTATGACGGATATTTTATTTAATTAGAACATTAATATTCTGCAAGATTATCTGCAATATGTTATCAACTAATTATCGTGCAGAAAGTTCTACAGTGGGCATTGCAAATGCACTGAAAGTGTGTGTTTCATCACACCACCTCTCATGGAGAAATTCGCGTACCTCTAAATTAAAAGCAATATGGTTGCCTGTAGCTATAAATTTATGCAAATTGTTACTTTCTGATTCCCAGGCTCATTCGTGTAATTTCAGGCTTTGGTCTTCCATATGAAATGTTTACCTGGTAATCATAAGTTCATATTACTCATTTACAAGTCTTCAGCGCTATAGGCCTTTTCTTGACCCTGCATCCGACTAGATTTGCCTGTTTATCAGACTTCTGAGTGTAACATCGCCTGCTGACATGTCACCAGGATGTTATTAAACGAAATTCTTCGACTGACTTACAACTTGGCGATGTTCTTCTGTTTAATGCGGTGCTACAATTTCCCTATTCAGTCTCGATGACTAAAACGAGAAGGGATGTTGTATGGGGATAATAGACGTCACTTCGGGGAATCGAGCTAGGTCGACTCCTCCAGGAAAGACGGGGCGTTTCCAGACGAATAACTCAACCAACTCTGTTAAAAGTATAAGTGTTTATTAAAGGGTTTTCTAATACAGTTGGACGTGTATCCTTCAAGCAGCAAGGCTTCTCTCCTATCTCTGACTACATTCAGGGACCTTTTATACAATTGTAATGCCCAAGGAGGGGCAATAATCATCTAGTCTAGACATAAGAGTTATTGTTAAAACACTATGAAGTCAATAGTCACCAGGTCCTGACATCATAAGTTCTAAGAGGTTTGTTAAGCTTAAAACTAAACAATATTTCATCAGCACAATAATTCTGTCTATCTATAACATGCACACGTAGACATAATATTTTAAGTGAGTGTAAAAAAGGGTTACTCTTTTTTTATTTTTTGCAAGTGTTTCTCGGAGGATCCTTTCAGGTCACGTCACCTCTGGGATGCACAGTGTGGCAAGGCAAGTCACCCTTAATATTTATAACCTCTACGTCTTACTATGTTTGGGTTTATACAGCATGTTTCACTAACTAGGATATACAGTGTGCTCTTGTACAATATCATGTTCTTATTATATCTTTTCTATGTTACGATTCTTATAATATCACGCTTTCGTTACAAAGCCGACTCCTCATTACATCAGCAAATAACCTTCATAATCTTTTACATACAATTTCTGTATTGTTATTGTTGAGTATTCTTAAACGCAGATTTGATAAGCTAAAGAGTTGTACATAAGAGCGATGAAGCTGTTGTTCTTCAAATAAAAGTTTCTTACTTTTAATATATAAAACCTGTTATGTTTATGAACTTTTCGCAGTATCGTTTTTCACATGGTTACAGTTGTTAACAAATTACCATGGAACGTTACGTCATTCCAAAATCCATAGATATGATCAAAACAGGTCATCCTTTCGTCAGGTAAAGTGTGCGGTGTGAGTAATCGTCCCTGCGAAAGAATAATTCGACGTTTGATCGAAAAACTTCAGGCACCGCCTGTATGTGAAAGACGCAAATGTTCCAATGAAAACATGTCGCCGTTAGTGAAGTGTACAAGAAACATTTTCAGCGAGCATAAGAAATCGGCATTTCATCTACGACAATTTGGCAGATTTTGCATCAGACTTGAAGTTACACCCTTACCAACTTGTTTTAACTAAACAATCGAAGCCAAATGCGCCGTATATTCTTTGACCAGGCTATGGAGCAATTATAAGTCGGCCCTGCTTTTAGCCGAAAATCATCTTTAGCGACCAGGCGCTTTTTTAAATGAATGGTTTCGTCAACAAACAAAATTGCCACTTTTGGAGCAATGAGAATCTAATGGAGTTTCGAAACCACCATTTCATTCCCAAAAGGTTACCGTCTGGTGCGGATTTTGGTACCGCGGAATCATTGGTCTATATTTTTTCCAAAGTGAATGAGGAAAGTCTCTAACTGTCGATGGAGGAAGATACCGTGCGTGATAAAGGAAGGGATCTCAGAAACGTCTGGTTTCAGCAAGATGGCACCACGTGTCTTACTGCTCACGAAACAGTCAACCGAGTATGTTCACAGGCCTCATCATTTAGCGTGCAGGTGTTAACTGGTCCCTGAGATGATAAGATTTAACGATGCTGATTTGCTTCTTATGCTGATATGTTAAATCACGAGTTAAAGCAACAAAACAGAAAGAGTTAATGACCTAAAGAACATTATCACGTGCGTTTTTCGTGAAATTGAGGTGGTATATGTTTGTGTATCATTGAAAATTGCGCAACCCAAAGAAGCAACGTCAGCCATTACTGATGATGTACTGATGGTCCATAAGTTTCCGGCATCGCTGATATGGATTACCACCTTCACAAAGTCCTTATCTAGTGTCATACCTTATCTGTTAAGTAAATAATTGCAGTTGTAACTACCGCCCCGCTGTGTTCAGATATAGATGCATAAAGAAGGCTACGTGTAGAAGATTGTGATTGTGATTCAAAATGGAGTTTCGAGCTGTTATTAAGTTCTTCACAAAAGAAGGACTTACTTCAAATGAAATTAAACAGCGATTGGACGGTGTATATGGGGAAGCATCCCCCACATATTCTACATAAAAGAATGGGCCAAACTGTTCTGAATGGGTCGAGAAAGCACTGAAGACGAAGAGCGTGTAGGTCGGCCCTTGGAGGTGCTCACTCCTGAAAACATCGCTCTTGTGGAAGGAGAAATTATGGAAAACCGGCGGCTCAAAATTACAAAAATAGCAGCAAGATTGGACCTTTCTAAAACAACAGTCCTTCGAATTATTCATGAACATTTAAACATGAATAAGGTTAGTGCAAGGTGGGTGCCTAGACTTCTTTCCTATGTCCAAAAGCAGCAACGCGTCATCTGTTGTCAGGAATTTTTGGAGCTCTGCAAGTTACAGGACATGAAACTATGGTCCTATACTATGATCCCTTGTCAAAAGAGAACCAATGGAGTGGAGCGGCTTACACCTGTCGAAGTACCGCTTCTAAAGGCCAAAGTCCCTCAGTCAACCAAGAAGATCATGGTCACAATTTTTTGGGACTGTGAAGGAATACTCTTCATTGATTTCAAGGAAAGGAACACCACAGTAAATGCATGCTACCATCAAAGAGAAAAGACGAGGAAAGCTGAGTGGTGTTGTGCGCCTTCTTCACGATAACACGTTTGTGCACACAGCTCTTGTTGCAAAGAAGTTGTGAAGAAATGTGACTTCATGGAGATCGGCAATCCATCCTACAGCCCACATCTAACTCTCAGTGACTATTTCTTTTCTCAAAACTCAAGAAGCACCTTCGAGGAAGGAGAGTTAAGTGTGACGAAGAAGTGATGGATGTTGTTTATGCCCATTTTGCAGACAAAACTTTTGTCTATTTTGAGGGCGGATTGAAATGTTAATTTAAAGATAGTTTTTGTCTTTATCATACCTAGAAAATAGTTAAGTCGGAAACTCCTGCCCTCGTATTGAGGTAAGTGAGCTTCAAAATAATAACAGTAATTAAATAAATATTTTTTTTTAGTTTTAAAAGTAATACACCCTTATTGGAATTAATATGTAGTTAAACAAACGTGCAAAGTCATCGGTGTTATATTATGCCGTAGAGATAAATATTTAGTACTTAAAAATCATAAACAAGAATATATTTAGTTAAAAAGGTGTAGCTTTAGATTACAATAAACCAGGAAGCATGCTGTTTGCCGGCGGATATTCATAGCCCCTTAATTTCAACTGCATAGATTTTTCGTTCAAATTATAACTACAATAATAATATACGTTTACGTCTCTCCGATCGAGACCCTCAAATCTTTTAAGAAAGTTTGCTTTAACACTTATTAATAATACTTCTTCCGAAATTGAGCATTTTCTCTTCTTATAGTCCCTATATTATTCTGTAAGCATTCACAGCACACCAAACACCAAATTTTTGGGTGATACAGTGGTATTTCTTGTACAAGATCGGGTTTTTCTGCACTCCAGTAGCTTTTGTTTTGTGTTGCTACATGGTCATGTAAACCTTGCTTTGTCCGTAAAAAAGAAATTAAACCCGGGTCAGTAGAGCGAACATTTACATTATCCAACATCCGATAGCAGAAATGAATTTTTCTCACATACGTGGTTGCAATTCCTGAACCAGAGTTATCTTAAAGAGTTTTAATTTTAAAAGTTTAGTGACACCCTAAGCTGAGATTTGTGAAATTCTTGATTCCTGTGCAAGTTTTCTTAGAGATTTGCTTGGACTTTTCTCACTTTTCTCCGATGTCATCGAGTTTTTCCTCTTTTAAGACAGCGTTTTACTTTCGGTTTCTCATCAAGAACAGACCCCGTTTCCCTAAATCTATTCACAAGATTACGAACCGTTTCTCTGTCAGACGCACGAACAGCAGGGAACCTGTCTATAAATCGCTGTCTCATTTGTTTGTTGTCACATAGGAATAATGCACGAATAATGCACGAATATATATATATATATATATATATATATATATATATATATATATATATATTCGTGCATTATTCCTATGTGACACTGAAACACTGGTCTAACAATGTTTGAAATCCTGTACAGCACCAATCTCACGTCAACTGATTAATGAAGAGTACAAAGTAGAGGAGGGAACGAACCGGTTAGAAAGAGCGTAGTGCAAGACAGGCAAATCCCCGTTAAGCCGGCCACGCGTCCAAACGAAGGCTCTTTGGCACTACTTTAACTGTTAGTATAATTTTTAAATAATAAATATTATGAACTTTATCTGTTTCATGATTTTTTTTCTTTCCTTTCTCATTCTACGTTTCTGCTCTACAAACAATGAAAGTATTTTGGCTGGCACAGAAATTTCCGGATATAAAGTTATACAGAAGATCAATCCATTTCTTCAAAAATGTGCTTGAGGATTGCTATAAAATGCAAGAGACAGCACTCAGTAGCGCTCGCAAAAGCAACTTCTGAATCATACATGAACAATTTGATTGATGGTTTTGAAGTAGATGATTTGTAAACCTAATTACTGACAGGAAGGGCCAGACAACTGCTTATGAATGTTCACTATTAACTCTGGATTTTTCAAATTAAGTATAAATTATCAACCAGAGTTCTTAATTAAACAGTTAATCTTATCGTGTATTATCTAAACAATAGATAGCTGTATAAATGGAAATTTATGGAAACTCCCCGTGTACATTTTTCAAGAAGTGTATCGGTCGTATTTTCAAATTTAAGTGCTATACAGATACACCTTTATGGTCTGCATCATTGTGAAGTAAGTCTCTCTTCAAATTTTAAACCGAAACTCTTCCTTTATTAGAAATAGCAGGTCCTCAAATCGCATTTAGCGTGGTGCTCTTCTCTGCATTTTCGGAAAGGAAAAATCCCGAGTTTGTATTTCTCTGCCTCGGATTCACCTTCCATTATGCCATTCTCCTTCATTTCATTTTTCAATGTATGACTGCGGTTTTCTGTGTCTGTGATGTCTTCGAGGGGGCTCTCACGTCCTCTATGTCTTTCTAGAGAGCCGGACATTGACATGTAAGTCCTTACACAGAGGAGCATAAACAGTCAAAAAAGAAGATAACCCCGAGCTTTTGTTAGAGACCATAGAAGAGGTTAAAAAAATTCTTTTTAGCCTAAGACTTTGTAGCACAGTGTTCTAAAAATGTCTTGTGTTATACGAGGTGGTATCCACAATATCCGGGACTGGTGCTGCCATCTCCAGAGTAGTTGTACTAGAGTTTTGTACCGCTAGGTGGCAACACTAGCACATCAGATGAGTGATTATTTAAAGTTTCATGCAGCTGAGTAGATGTGTTGAGATTCTATAGTGCTTTTCATGATACTCTGCGTGGCAATTTTACGATGAATCCAAGATCAGAACAGAGAATGTGCATCAAATTCTGTGCAAATCTGGGGAAATAGGCAACGAAGACCCTCGCAATGATTCAACAAGTATTTGGGGGACAAAACATGAGCCGTACACGTGTGTTTGAGTGGCATGCTCGGTTCAGGGCCGCCGTACAGCTATTGAGACGACAATCACACCGGTAGGCCTGTCAGCTGCACAACGCCTGACATTGTTGCCAAAGTTCAACACCTCGTTCGTGAGGATCGACGTCGAACCATTAAGACCTTGCAAGTGTAGTGGGAATTGGTTATGGGACATGCCAAGGAATTTTAATTGATGAATTGGGCATGCATCGTGTCGCCGCGAAATTTGTGCAAATAATCCTGACTGCCGATCAGAAGGCACAGCGTGTTGAAGTTTGCACGGAGCTTCGTCAGGCCGTATCCGATGGCCCACCCTTCTTGCCGAGGGTCATCACCGGCGACGAGAGCTGGATGTATGCTTATGACCCTGAGACTAAACAACAATCCTCCCAGTGGAAGAGCCCGAACTCACCAAGACCAAAAAAAGGCGAGACAAGTGAACAGCAAAGTCAAGAGCATGCTCCTCGTTTTCTTTGATAGCAAGAGGATTGTGCACAAAGAATTCGTCCCACCAAATCAAACAATGAATTCCACGTACTACTGTGATTGACGTTTTGCGACGGCTCCGTGAAAATGTGCGGAGACGACGGCCCGAACTTTGGCGACAAGGGAACTGGCTGTTGCATCATGATAATGCAATGCAACACGATTCCTTCTTTACCAGGAGCTTTTTGACGAAAAACAACACAACGGTTGTCCCCCACCCACCGTACTCAGCTGATTTGGCACCCTGCGACTTCGCTCTATTCCCCGAAACTGAAAATCAAGCTGAAAGGACGTCGGTTCGACACAATTGAGAGGATTCAAGAAGAAACGATGTCTGTGCTAAACACCCTCAAAGAACATGACTTCCAAAATACACTTGGAAAATGCAGAATCGCTGGGACCGGTGTATACGTGTGGAAGGGAACTACTTGGAGGATGACGGCGATCAATCGTCTCAAAGTAAGTTTTTGACCAGATGGCAGCACCAGTCCCGAATATTCTGGATACCACCTCGTATATGTACTGAATACTATGTCATGTTACGTAAGCCTATTTCCTTTCTTTCCTCCCTAGAATTATGACGTCCGCTTAAGGAATTCTTGTAATTCATTTGCTATAGTTGTTTTTCAATCCAGGCATCGTAAACTACGATTTTTCTTTTCGTTACGGGGAAAATTATGAAATTTCCTCTAACTGTTGTGAATTGAGTATTGATTAGCACAATTTTTGGATTGTTTTAAAGTAAATTAAGTATATCACTATGATTTAATGTGTGGAGGCTTTCTTAAATATTGCGCAATGATTTAGTGAAAGCAGGTAAAGAATTCCTTTTTGATTTGGGTGAAAATCCTGGGAAAATTTCTTTGGCATACACTCTAATTTGATCAGTCGTATGTAGTAAGTATTGAAGATAAATTTATTGTACAATTATACATTGTCCCGTTCTTTCGTAAATTTTATGTCTGATCTATTCCGTTTTGTTTTAATGTATTACATTTAAAATATGTGAAAGGGAAATATTTCAATGTTTTTGTTGTAATCATAATTTCAATGTACAATTCCTCATTTTTATACTTGAAACTTATTATTTCCGTACATTTCCTAAAACTGAAGGTATTATTACTGCATGGCACTAGAAGGAGAATGTCGATCATTAGCACTTAGAGATTTTTTTTTTATTTTGTTTATGTCATCAGCGCTCCATTCAACTCAGAGCGTGAAACGGCCGACAAATTTTGCTTAGAGGCCTCTCTTTCAGGCTTGAGGTTCTTTTTCGTACCGTAAATGTACCACACGGGACCCACGGCTTTACTTCCCTTCCGAAGGAAGCCATACATAGGATTTTACGCCCGAAAAAAATTCATCGCTCCTAGCCGGAATCGAACCTGCGGTCTTGGGTATAGGAGGCACTTCGAGAGTACCAGAAATTCTAGATTTGATCAGACTTTCCGTTTAAAACAAACTAAGCTACTTCTCTACATTCTGACATCCAACAGTTACAAAAGAAATAAAACAAGTTTAAAGTTAGAGCTGCAGTATGTTTTAATTAATATAAAATGCCAGCAACGAAATAACCTCCCTTAAAAAGCTTTGAATATCTTCCCGCTAATGGATATTAAGTATGATATTCTTATTTAATTCTATTTATACATAGAAAATATCTCATAATGGCATTATGAGGACTTCAGAAAACATAAAACTTTTTTCTGCAGCAAAAAATAATGTGCACTGAGCACATTTTCAATTAACGAGAATGTAAATTAATTTTTTTCCTCTTAATTTCAACACAAGAACAAAAGAAGTTTTTCTTTGACAGAGAAGAAGATACAGAGAATTTCATTCAAAGAGCTATTTCTCATGTCCTCGTAGTTCTGTAGGTCCGGACATAGACGAATGCTTTGACGGTATCTTCTGCTGCAGAAATGTAATTAGAACCGCAGTTAAGATTACGTGGTCATTTCCACTGTTGATAAATGGAGTAACGCCTTCTCTTGAACCCATTCCTCTAGTCTGTCGGCCACAACAGAATATCACGACTCTCATTTCTTATTGCCTTGTACACGTTGGACCTGCCAAAGTGCGAACTATTTGTACACTCGTATTTCCTGACGCTAGTGAAAGAGGTCTGAGTTTGCAAGCAGCCGGTGTGGTGTTCACACTTACTGCTACAAGGATGTTTTCTCACTCCGGACTTCATATTTCTTCCGTGTCATGTTTCTTCTCTCTCTCGCGGCGGTCTTTGAATTGTAAGTAGGAAAGTTTTTGTTATTATACTATCATTCTTATAGTTGATCTTTTGAGTCAGTGACAACGGAGTTATCAAATCTGTCGATCTAAAGATATCTTTCGTTCCAGTCTTAAAGTGTCGATTTTCTTGTTTATGACTATCAACCGTGGTGTCTTTTCTTGTAAGTTTCAGGGCGAATCTGGCGAGGAAGATTACGACCAGTTAATGTATATCAATGAGGTTATTCCTTTTCCAGTTACGCTTTGAGCTATGGCCTCAATGATTATCTCCAATGTAGCTTAGTCAAAATTAAAGACAGGATTTTCTTTTCCTCATACATGGGCAACCGAAGAAACCGGATTTGATTCTCAGTTGTTTTGTCGCTATAGAGTTCAGGTGAAGTTTCTTGTGCATTTTGATGAAGTTATGGGCGTAATATCGAATAACTTCAGAAGGGCTCACTGAATTTCTTTTTGATGTATTCTGCATGAATCATAGCTGTACAGAGCAAATTACTTTCAAGACCACAGCTTATGTTACAAGAAATTAGTTTGGGATATTGGCGTTTTTAGCTTCAAAACCAAATTACTTGAGTTAATTGGACATGCATTTAAATGCCAATAGGTTTAAAAGGATTTCAATAGGAAAAGAACGTGGCAATAAATGTATATTTTAACATCATATTGTATTTATGTTCCTTTGTTTGTGTTCGAACGTTTTGCGAGAATATAAAGAGCTTCATAAATGAATTTTGTGAACAATGTTTATTCTTTTAGATCTTTGTTTACTTAATTACATAAAATAAGTAATTTAACTACTAATACGGTAGTTTTGAGCTTTAGAGCCACAACCTGCAAATCTTCGTACTTTGCAACAGTTGTCTCCTCAATTCTTTCTTATTCTTTCAGCACTAAAATTTTTTTCACTCAGTTATTTCAACAAAGTCAACAAAATGCTATCAAATTGATAAAGTAAACATAATTGTGTTTCACTGCAGTCTAAAATTGGGATGTTTTTTCTGTATAACAATGAAGATATTGGAACATTTTTTCATGTTTCAATTTTAATTAAAAACCACTTTCGTTACTATAAAATGAAATCCAGTATATATGTTACTAGATGGTATGTATATTTTAATTAAAATACAATGTTGCATACAATGCCCCTTGCCTGTTTGTGTGTGTATGTGTTTTTATAGGATACATGAATAAGGGGAGAGGAAGAAAGGAAAAAATCTAGCGAATTACTTGGTGTTGATTTCGCCGCCATTTTCTCCTTCTTGATCCGATTTCAGTACTAAAGTCGATGCACTTTTTCTGGGCGGTGGGTGGTTTACTAGTATTCAATACATTCACATTTTCTTCTAATAATATTTATATTCCCTCTGCTAAATTTAAAATATTTACTTGTGGCTTGCAAATATGGAACTTCGTCGAACTGCCTGGAATCACTAGGTAATTAATGAGACAGGAAAAATGTCATATTTTGCCCATAGTTATATAATTATGAAACTATTGTTTCGTTGATTAAAATTATATTTTTATCTGAAATTAATTGTTTTATGAGATTTATTACTAGCTTCGGTTTGTAACTCTAGCCGTTGCCTCCACCAAGATGATGTTTTGATGGAGATCAAACTACGAAGTTCCCCAGCAGATACTCAGCTTGATGATGTTCATCCGATGCAGGTTACAATTGGTCTCTTTGGTGACTTACGGCGAGAGAGTTGGTGTACGTACCGAGACAGAGCTAAGTGGTATCTTCCAGGTGCTCCGGGCTTAGTCAGTCAAACTCTATTGAAGAAAATAACAAGTGTTCGTTAAGTTAAACAACCAGAGCCAGCTACTACTAGTAACAGAATCTCTCGTCTTTACCTTCTCTGTTTTATAAAAAGTGCTGGCCAGCAACTGAGCAGCGCTTGTTCTAATGTTTAGACACGTGTGCATTACTCACACACCTCCACTCCTGCGACCAAATAAGCCACGTATTCCTAATATATAAAGTAATTGTTATTAAAAGTGTTTAAGTTTAAAAGGCAACCCTTCATCCTAGAGACATAGAAAGGCTTGCTCTGTTTATGCAAGTGTTAAAAGCTTTGCCTAAGAGCTCTACCGGGTTGCGTCATATACAAGATGCGCACGCTTCTTCTCATATCGTCTTATTATGCATAGTGTTATTACCATACGCTAAATATGATCCTAATACATTACTCTAATTATACTGTATGTACTCTCAGTACACGATACATATTTTCATTACGCATTACATGCTCTCATACATTCATTACATATTTCATACTTCCAATACTCATTATATATTCTCATTACAAGTTATGATGTAAGAAAGTGTGTTTTGAGTTAAAGAAAAATAATTATGTATACATGTCAAGTTCTTACTTAATTAATTTCTCATATAAATTATATCGCTATCTCACTGTATAAATAATGCTAAGAAATGTACTATGATTTGTTTTTATAAGAAATTAAAACCTTTAATTGATTTTATAGGGATATATAAATTTTCAAAATCAACAGTCAGTTTTTTGTAAGCATATGCAATTGTATTTTAAGCTGTAATCATCATAATTTTTCTATTCTATAACCGGTTCATAAATTATTACAGAAGTATTTATAATATGGAACTAAAAGTACATGTTTAATTCTAATGTCTGCAAAACATTTTCAACACTAAACTACATTAAGTATCCTGTTCCTCCCTCCTATCCTATATGACTTTCATTTGAGGAGATACATATATGGGTTAAGTGAGGTAAATCAACAAATTAAGTAAAATTAATTAAGCCATTAATAAAACATAAACATTTCCATTTCTTTGCGTACAGTTATGTTGGTAAAATTACCCAGAAAACAAAATACTGCAATATGTTTTTAGATACAGAACGGACATTTGAAACTTTGCGATATGTAAAGAGAGTTAAGTTTAAGTAATAATTACTTCATTTTAATTATTAAATATGCATACCTGTGTTTCTTATACTCGAACTTAACTGAACATAGGGAAGTCAAGGTCACTTTTCTTCTAGCGGTTACATTACAGCTGTTTTAGAGAAATCAGGATATGGACAAAACCATATTTGTAATCCCTTTTTACACATAATGATAAAACCACCAGTACACATTAAATTTTACATAACGAATTTCAATGTGGATAACCGCCAACTGATTCCCAATATTCGCCTGATGTTTCAGGTATTGCTTTTAAACAATGTTTAATTTGACTCTTTGAGCACTAAATTTCATGTTTCTATAAATACATTCACTATATACCTTCTTCATTGTTCGCGGGTGAACTTGGAGATAAATTACTGTACATATTTTTATCTGTGAACGTCGATCTTCAACGGGGCTGGGAGAGGAATTCAATGGTGCAAAATGAGCACGCGATGGCAACAAAACAACCAAATTCACCCTGAGAAATTGTTGTCATGGGAGCGTAGAATCAAAACGTGAAGCCACAAACCGCTTCAAAACTGATGCCCAACCTGGGGTACTTAGCAGGGGCCTACTAAACCGCTTCATAATTTAGCGACAACTTGCAACCAACAACCACATCCACCTCTAAACCGATTCACATGTAAAAGAACCTCAAGTCTGAAAGAAAAGACCTCTGAACCAAATGTATCGACCGTTTCACGCCCTGGCCAGAGATGTGAAACCGTTCCTTCGATCTCTTCTAATGAGATATAATTATTATCATCACACCTTGGTATTATATAAACATTCTATACACTTGAATCACAAGCCCTAACCACATTGTAAATAGAAACTTCCTTTGGTGTTTCCGTTTGTAGTAGCTGGACTGACAATTGCATCATAAAATTTTTTCAAAAATTATAACGGTTGCATGTGGCTTTATTTTCAAGCTTAAAGGGACGGGCTTTATTTTGCAGGTAAATAACCTTGCCAAAGGACATTTAAACCGTCCAGGGAAGCGTGCTTACCCATACCGACTGATAGTTAGCTCTTTAAATGGTCCAATGACGATTTACGTCTTATATAAGTTTAAATGCTGCAAATGAAGTGTGGGGTAGATAACTTGAATCAGCCAATGAAAAAAGTGTATTTGAACTTTTAAAGAATGTCGCCAGGATACGGATCTTTTCTGGCGTCTCCTAGCCAACGAATTTTCAATTCGAATTTGATATACAAGGAGGCGGTCATCCCGCTGGGGCAAGCAGTCGATCAGTTCCTTTCATTCCGGGCAGTCTACCCAATCAAACAGATCACTTCAAGCAGTCACTCAGTTTTTACAGAGAAGTTCTTAACTGTCATTCAGTTAGGCACTTTAAGAAATTCATTCAGCCAGTCGGTTAAAGCAGTGCAATCAGTTAGTTCTCGGCTTGTTGGAGGAACTTCAGTTTACGTAGCTATAGGGGAGCAGTACTCAGTTCGTGGTCAAACCAGTCGACTTACTCATTTCGACTCAGTTACGCAGTTCGTCTTACAGTTTCATGCGCGGCAACTTCGTTTATACTCACAATAGCCCAGTCTGTCAAACGCGAAAAAATCAAAGAGACGTAACAGAATTTGGACTTAACAATCTACGTAAATATGTATATTGTGTCTCATCGAGTGCTAATTTACACTTTAGACTCCCCTCCCAGTCCTGTAGAGTCCCACTCGACGAAGTAGCGGAATCACCCAGAGATATTGTTGCCGCTGGAGCGTCGGCAGAAACCCCGAGGCAGTCCATAATCGATCCAGAGACCACGTCATAATTTGACTCACACCCCCGTGAGGCCTACTACAACAATAACAACAAATCTCCCATGGCAAACTGCTTCCATAATTTGGTTCCAACGAAGGAGCATCTACCACAACAACAACAACAACAACAATCTCACGAAAACACGTTTTATAATTTGACCATCAATGTGGGGCCACCTACAACCGAGTCAACGCCGACAATCCGCTCCAGATGTTAAACAGCTTCCTTAAATAAATAACAGTTGACAGAGATGTAATATTAGACATATCTTTACAAGTGCTTTTCTCTTTCGATTTCCGATTGTTGTTTAAAATAAGCAAGAAGGAGCAAATGTATGTTGAAATAAATTAACAGGGAACAAAGAATTAGAAAAATAAGAACAATGTATTAGGCAAAAAATATATCAAATCAAGAAAAAGAAAGAAAAATGAAAACAGACAGATAACAGAAAAAGAACAGGAGAGCATAAGAATGATTATTGATCTAGGAGAAAAAGGAAACGAAAATGCTGTAAACACGCAAGCAAGCACAAGATATGACATCTGTTTGTCACCGTAGCCTCAGGTTCTTCCTGTGACAGCTTGTAAGATTACACGCCACATGTTGTCTTGTCCCCGTTTGCTTGTAGCGGTGTGTTCACGCCCATGTACATCTTCGTGGCAGGTAAATAAATGATGATAGCAGTCAGGCAAGAAAATGAAACTGCATACAAGCTCACCATGCAATTCATAATTTGTGAAAACAACAAGTTCAGCGCTAATTTAATTTCAGTACCAGTTGTTTTAATTCACTTAGAGCTACAGCAGGTAAGAACAAAGGCAGTACTTGAGATAAGGTTGGGTAATAAACTAACTTGTCCACTCTCCTCTGCTGCAATCTCCTTGTGGAAATATCAATCTCAGTTGATACAAAAGTTAGGCCTACTTCTCAATATTATAATAATAATAATAATAATAATAATAATAATAATTTACTTATTTATGATGTGGGTTCTGGTGGTGTACGGTGGTGTGAAACGGCCGACAAATTTTGCTCAGAGGCCTCTCTTTCAGGCTTGAGGTTCTTTTTCGTGCCGTAAATGTACGACACGGGACCCACAGCTTTACTTTCCTTCCGAAGGAAGCCATACTGAGGATTTTTACGCCCCGAAAAAATCCATCGGTCCTGGCCGGGTTTGAACTCGTGATGTTGGGTTTAGAAGGCAAGTATGGTTACCACTACACCACCAGGACCGACTAAGTTTTGGTAAGCCACTTTTTCTATTCCCTTTTATTTATTTATTTATTTATTTATTTATTTATTTATTTTTTATTTAATGACGCTCTTTAACGTCTTCGGTCATTAGCATTCCTTTCAATTCAAGGGATAAATTTTGCTCTTTTCTTTGAGACGTGAGGTTGCTTTATGCGTGGTAAATCTACAACATGGGACCAATGAAAGAAGCCGTACTTAAAAACCCACCGCCCATAGCCGGATTTGAAAAAATGCTTTAGTGCCGTTTCACCTTAAAACCAATCACGCGGTTTTTTCTTGGTGCAGAATTTTTTCCCCTGCAGAAGTTCCTGTAGCCCCTCCGTTGCCTGTGTGGTAGCATTGATGACTACTAACCAGGAGGTCATGAGTTCGATCAAGGTCAAGCCAAGCTATCTGAATAAAGTATTTTTTTTTTTTTTTTTTTTTTTTTTTTAACGATGAAAAGATGAATGCCAGGAAATTTAAGGCGCCCTTCGAGCTCTTTTTTGAGACATCATTTCTTTCATCGCACAGGTTTAAGCATCTCCCGTTGCATCATCCTCACTGGGGAAAACATAGCGGCGATTTTTTTTTTTTTTTTTTTTTTAGTAGTGTTTAACGCCCGTTTTTTTGCTACAGAGGCACCACAGGCGATGAACACTGGTGATACATGAAATGAAACGATATATTGAGAAAGGATATTTTTTAAAGGAAGGAAACGTTCTAGGCCTAAGTTTAGGGTACCTACCCCGCATTTTTCATTTATGAAGACTGAGGAAAAGCTGGAAAAACCTGTCAGGGAGGACCGTCCTGGCGGTATTCGAACCCAGACTTCCAGCTCATGAATCCGCGCCTTAACGACCTCGGCCACTCGTGGGGGTAGGGGGGGGATCTCTCAAGTTCATAAGAACAATAGGCTGATTCTGAAAAAAAAAAAAAAAAGTACTAGTACTGGTTTGAGTAAAACGGCGCACCTTTGTATAGCCATCGGTTTTTAACTTAAATGTCTTTATTTTCATGCTCTTAAAGGTAGAATTTCTTAATTGTTCGTTTAATTCCAATGAGATTATAGGAAATAAAAATACAGTTTACAAAAAGATGATGTACAAAACATGTAAAATTGCAGTGATAGTAGTGCTAGAACAAAGTATAATATTTTAAAATTAGTACAGAAAAGTAAATAGAAATGCAGGCTGTGAATTAATAGATACAAGTTTAAAAATATAGACATTTCTAAGCAAGGAAACTTTGGATAATTGTACGTAACTTTAAATAAATTTCAATGTAATTTATAGTTCTAAGCTAACATAAACTGAACTTAATCTATTTATTCTATTTGGGGCATTATTTCCCAATAGGCATAAATTAATGTGTTGTTATTATTTGTGAATAGAAACACGTAAAATGATGAAAATGCATGTACTTTGCAAGTCATCATTACTGAAGATATGTTTCACTCCAGCAAGCCATGGTGCAGCAAATATGAAGTAACACAGAGATACTTCAGATGTCCTCGCGGGTCTTAGCAGGAACGACGTGACAAAATAATGCGCACATTTCAGTATCCGAACACTTTTGAAAGTATGATTATGTCTTTGCTTTGAACTTACTGAACAAGGGGTTTGGAACATATTTATGGAAGAAACGAAGTCTTGCTATATCGGACTGAAAATAGATTTTTGGAAGAGAAAACTCTTTAGACAACTCCGTTTAATAGCTCAAGTTAAACGAATTCATGGAGGTATAGAGAAAGTTCAGAAGAGCGATGCCATTGATCCCAGCAGAATGAAAGGGAATTATCTGGCACAAATACTTGCGCCTAACAAGTGTAAAGCACGTTCAAGCTCAAGTGATGCTTCCGGACCTGTGATGCAGAAATACTTTTTTTTCTTATGCCATGACTTATCAATGGAAGAACTGAAAAATGAATAAGGAGATAGGGCAAATAGGAAATTGATGTACTGTTCAAGAAAATAGATGTTTGACTGCTCAACGATATGATCGTTTCAGCAATTTCGTTAATAAAGAGCACAAAGCTCAGCTAGCATTTTGATGACGGAAGCCATAAACGTATTGGTGCTTTTGAAGAAAATGACACAATGAAGCAGAACGTTTGTTTTTATCGTACGCAGTCTTTGGATGTTGACTTTTATACATTCGTGAAAAGCAATTTGGTGAAGAGATAAGCAAGTAGCAATTCATAATGAGTGAGTGAGCTAATGAGTTAGTGCTGAACGAGTGAGTGTGTGAGTGTGAGAATGAGTGTTTTTTTTTTTTTTTTGATTGATTTATTTATGGACGCTCTTTAACACCTCAGGTCATCAGCGTCCCATTCAACTCAGGGCGTGAAACGGCCGACAAATTTTGCTCAGAGGCCTCTTCTTTCAGGCTTGAGGTTCTTTTTCGTGCCGTAAATGTACGACACGGGACCCACGGCTTGACTTCCCTTCCGAAGGAAGCCATACTTAGGATTTTTACGCCCGAAAAAATCCATCGATCCTGGCCAGGTTTGAACCCGCGTTTTGGGTGTAGGAGGCAAGTATGGTAACCACTTACACCACCAGGACCGACAATGTGAATGAGTGTGAGTGTGTAAGTGTTGAGTATGTGATTGAGTGAGTGAGTGTGTGAGTGTGTGTGTGTGTGTGTGTGTGTGATTGATGGGTGTGCCAGTGAGTGGATAGACAATACCAATTTGTACTTCTCTTTCTCTGTAGTTTATAGAAATAAATAGCTACGGTAATAAAAAACGTGGAATAGATTTGGAAAAAAAAATGTGTCAATTGATGTTTAGTGTGTTTGTACGTAGTGAAACCGCGAATAAAATCTATTATACTGTAAAATAGAGATGGCAACAGTTTGTAGCGATGGCTTCATTTTCTTTTTCTTTCGACAAATGAGTGGAAATAACTGTGACTGCATTTCGAACACTGCGAGCTTATTGTGAGATTGTTTATTCTGCTTAATAAATTGAAATTATGGTAGCAGTTGGTTACTCGAACACGCCCACTTATCTTCCTTGCCCCTCCACCCCTACCAAATGTCTAAGACGGATAAATTCTCATTTCCCCAAAACCTTTATGGACATTCACTTAATTTATGCCAAGTTTCTTTACAGACTACACATTGGGTCCTGAATAATCTCCAGTACGTGTATTTGTAAACTGTGACAAAGTTCCCTCGCATCGTAAGCTGGATATGATAGTTTGCCTAAGTCAAGTCTGGGGTCCTAAATTAAAGTTTCATTTTATTTATAATTAGCATTGTCTTTAATAGCAAGACGTTCAGAATATTTGGAGAGACCCCACAAGAAGTTTTCATCCATTCGAGAGGTCGTTGCATCTTTGTTCTTAAGACTGTCTGCCTCTTCATTATCCACAGCAAGTTTTTATCCTTAAATAATTCTAAGATTAATCCACACTCCCTAACCAGTCTACAACAAGACTTGTTTAGGTCCTATAGCACACTGGCTGTCAGAGAAGATGAGTTATTCACATTCCTATGTGATTTCATTAAAGTTTCGCACACAACTCAGCTTGTGCAAGGGTTTTAGACAAACAAACCTATAGAGTCATTTTGTAGCGGGCAATGTTTCCCAGATTATACAAGAAACAATTAGTAGCAAGTTAAATGCAAGTAAATACGACTCTGCCCCTTTTCTTTTCAACAGCTCATAGATCTAAAGAAACGATTAATAAACTCAGTACGTAAATGTACTCGGAGTCCACAATGCCTGAAGTTAACTGGCATTCACCTTTTGAGAGCAAGGGAAAACTCCGGAAAAAAATCTTACCTAGGCAGCTGACCATATGGAATTCCAACACGAGACCTCTGGATTCGTCAGACAAGACCACAGAGGCGGTCTTTGGGATCGATGATGGTAAAGAATCTTATCAAGAGTGCTATGTCCCACTTGCGAAAGTGGCTTTTGGTATACCCCCTTTAGCTCCATTGTTTGTAACTACGCAGTTTAAATAAAATGCTCGATAACGGCTACTTTTCCCCCCATTCTTCCGTACCTTTACATTAGTCAGTGCTCATGGTCCCCCTCCCGACATATAGAGCATATTCTTCGCTCAGTGTCGTCGTAATCATCCGCCATGCCTCCAACCTGAGCCACTTGAGCCCCTGTTTAGTGAGATTGGTCCCTACTTTGAGGGCTGTCCCATCCCCTATTGAGATTGTACTTCCAGCAAAGTCATCTCTCTGAACTGCACAATTGTATGCTGCCTATCCATAGCCCTCAAGCGGCTCTAAACCTTTGTTTCTTCTTTTTAATTTTTCTTTATTTTATTTTTTATTTTATTGTCAATAAACAGAAGGTGTCAAAAATGCATACACACTTCAAGCAAAGGAAAAATTGTGTTAACAAAACCGAATTCACACAAACAGAAAATGATGAGCACTAATCATCTTAGACTTTTACATTACAACAGTTGCTCAAAACGCTCACCACCGGCGTCGATACACTTCTGAGTACGTTGAACTACTGATTGAGCAACGTTTGCGAAAGTGTCCTCAGCGATTGCAGCACATGCCGTTTCAATTTCTTCCCGAAGTGCTGTCAGTGTAGCTGGTTTTCTACGGTATACAACATTCTTAAGAGTTCCCCATAGGTAGAAGTTCAACGGAGATAGATCCGGCGAACGCGGTGGAAACTCAATCGGACCTCTTCGCCCTATCCAGTGCCTTGGATAGTACCTAGGTAGTGCCTTGGACCCAGTGCGCGGGGCTTGTTGCTGTACGAGGTCTCCCAAATCTGCCCTTGTGAACATCGCATTAGTTTCAAAATTGTCTCGAATGCGTGCAATTGTTACTTGCGTTGGCGGTTCTGTTCTGTACACCCGTCTCCATTGTCTTTGAACTTTAACAACATTCTCGGTTTTCCAATGCCACTTCAAAATTGCTTTCCACTGTTCAAACGATAATCTTGGTTCCATTTTGTTGTGGCAACGCTATCATAACGTAATGTGAGTCACATCTGTTTACAGAACATCATACTACACATTGCTGTTGTTTTTCGGTACAACTTTGAAATATATTAAATATAAATTTACTGTGAACATGTGTATACATTTTTGGCACCCTCAGTGTTTGTTTTATAATTTATAGGTAAATATATAATGTAATATCTTATATTAAATTAAATAGGCCTTGTGTATTATAAAAGACGTACGATCCGTTGAACCCGTGCCCCTGTGAAAGTTTTGTTCTGTTGGTGCCACTGAAATAAATATCCTGTTGCTATTGCTGCTAACAATGGCTCATCCAGTGTAAATAAATGCAATAATTTGTACAAGGAAATGTGTAAATGTTACTTTTGATTTGATCAACTTCTTAATCATATTTCTAGATTGTATTTTCATGTATACCTAGATGTAATATTATCTTTAGTTTTCTTTTATTAAAAAAAACTCATGTAGAAACAGTTAAAGCCCTTACTTTAATTTCGGCTAAACAAAGATGTTTTAATTAACTCCCCTTTAGCTTGTCATTATTACGTTACAATCTGTCGTCATTCACATTCAACTTTATGTCATATTGTTTAGTTTTTGTCGTTTGTTTCAGTTTAGAGTTTCCTCCTGTAACAACTCGTGGAATTGTTCAAAATATTTAATGGTATACAATTTCTACATATGAACAATGTTTTAATATTTAAAAAAATAGATGTTAAATGAACATATTCCTTGCTCTAGTGAATAGGCTTATAATGAAAGCCCAATGTTACTGGGAACATAATTTTAACTTCGACACAATAATGATTGTTTCTTGTCAATTTTGATACGTACTTTAAATCTCAGTTTTTACTTTATTATGGGAAGACGGTATAGCATATTACTAACACTTTATTACATAATTTTTCTAAATATGTAATCATATGCAGTTTAAAGCATAATTAATAATGTTTGTACCTGGTAAATTCCCTAAACTTATTGCGTGTATCTCATACAACTTCATTACCGGAAGCTGGGATGGGAGCGGAAGTTTGCATTGAAAGGAAGTGAACATCTTTAGACATAAATATAGTGATAAGCATGTTATTGATTACTCTAAAGCTGTTTTAGGTGACACTTTCGTTTGAAGTTTTGGTTCTGTACTATAATTCTTTGAAGCAAAGTAGTGGGGTGTTATTGTTGTAACTTTACTTCTGTGTGAGTGACATCAGTGCCGTAATTTTGGTTATGTTTGTCGGAAGTTCACTTCAAAATTGCAAAAGAAGAATGTATAAAATTACAAAAACAGCTTATTTTCACTTTTTTGGTTACAAGATAAAATGTGGGCTCCAAAACATTTCATTCATTACTCGTGTTTGAGAAAGCGGTTTATATGGGAAATTAAACTCCTTACCATTCACACTATGAGTTGATAGGAACGATTGTTATTTCTGTATGGTAAAAGTATCAAAGGAAACAAAGGCTAATGTGCCATCAGCAATTAGACCAGTCGCCCTAGTGAAACGTTTCCCCAAGTCATTTTAAGAAACTGATAGAAACAGCAATTGTGATTGAAATAACTGCTTGAATTCTCCGTCACTAGAAACCTGTTTCGATCAATAAGGTTTACATGATTTAGTGCGGGATTTAAATTTGAGGGGGGGGGGAATCAGAGATCTTGAGCTCAAGTTGCAATAGCGGAATACATTTGCTGAAAGTACAGGCTATAGGAGTTTGACATATACAAAGTTAAGGGAGGGTATTTTCCTTGGCACCATATAAGGAAGTTTTTGAAAGACGACGTTTTAGAAAGTAACTTAACAAATGTGGTCCTGACGTGCTAGAAGGTTACTTGGTAATAAAAAGGATGAACATATCCACCTTTAATGCACACATAACTGCAAGTTATAAGGAAATGGGATGTAAGATGTCGCTAAAAGTGAATTTCCTCCATTTACACATTTCCTATAGATTTGTGTGTTGTAAGCGATGAACAGGGAGGGCGTTTTCATCAGGACATGAAAAATGTTATCTCGGTCTCGTGCATTGTTGGAAGATTATTGCTGGTTTCTGAAGAGAAACAGTAGTAGACTACTAGACACAGCACCAGGCAGACATGTTTAGAACACATGTGTTTTGTTATTGTTATTTTATTAACAAGTACTATCATTGTCTGTCATAGCTATTTTCACATTAGAGGTATGACAACTTATTTATTTATTTATTTTGTTGCACAGTGCATTTAAACAAGTAGTTTCCCATGCCTTTTCATTTGAAAGGCTTCCACTTTCCAAATTATTTTAATAAATCCATTTTTCTCCGTCCTTAAAAATTCAGACGTTCTACGAATGGTTTCGGTTCAATTATCTGATTGTAAAATCACATTCTTGAGCAAATATTTTATGGTTTTTATTTGTTTATATTAATTTTCTTCAGGTCTTAGTCCAAATTTGAAAAAATTTCACGTGGCATACTTTGTTATGAACGAATCTTTCGGTGTTGTAGAAACGGTTAACGTTCCCGTGTTGGTACTTGCAGTAACGGCAGAAAGACATCTGTAATGTATGGATTCTAATAATAAATTTTATACTGTTAGAGTAAGAAATGTCAAAAACCTGTTCTATAATGTACATGGTGTAGGGAGAGAAGAAAAAGAAAAGTTGAACACCATTAATCGAGCAGCAGAGTGAGCTTCATCAGCAAGTGCTAAAAGTGTTAAGAAAATGAGGGTCGACATCTTAAGTATTTAATTGCTTAGTCGGAGTAGCAGCACGTCATCATTAAATTTGGTAATGACTGATGCTCCATAAAGGAGAGGCCTTCGCGCTGGCAAATTGCTGGCGAGCCCGCTAAGAGCGGAACGCAAGTGTCTTCAAAGCAAGCAAAACAAGTGCACAGTCCGTATATGTGTTTACCTCTAATCTAATGTTGGTAGTGTTGAATGAATGTACAGTTAACTACATATCGACCCGGGGATAAGGTCGTAACACACGGACTCCTAAGCCGGAGTACTATGCTTCGATTCCTGGCAGGACCGTCTTTCTATTTAAAGTATTTTTTTTTAAGTTTTTGTCAGTCCTCGTAAATGGCAAATGCCGGGTATGTACCGTAAACCTAGGCCTGGAACCTTTCCTAATCTCATATAACAGTATCCACTGCCTTTGGTGTCTCCGTAGTAAAAACAGGCGTGAAACAATATTAAAAACGACTAAAGAAATACTGAATTTCAATTTACGTTCAGTGCATAAATGTTCAGTGACTAGGAACATTTCTACAGATTTATATGCAGCAGTTGAACAGTTCTCATGGCCCACCCCCTGCTGAAATACATTTATAACGTCTATTTATGTAAGCCCAAATCATCATATATTGTCACTGTGATGATAATAATATAACTATTATATATGTATGTGTGTCATAACTTAAGAACTGTACAAAATAGAAAGCCCCTTGGTGTTTTGTTGCGGAAGAATAGGCAAGAGGGTCATTAACCTGACACAAAAGCGTGTGTAGCCCCTTTCTTTTTTTTAAAAAATGTCTGATTCGTATTATTTACGTACGCTCTTTAACATCTCAGGTCATCAGCGTCCCATTCAATTCCGCGCGTGAAACGGCCGACAAATTTTGCTCATAGACCTCTTCTTTCAGGCTTGAGGTTCTTTATCGTGCCATAAATGTACGACACGGGACCCGCGGCTTTACTTTCCTTCCGAAGGAAGCCATACTTTGCCCGAAAAAAATCCATCGATTCTGGCCGGGTTTGAACCCGCGAGTTTGGGTTTAGAAAGCAAGTATGGTTACCACTACACCATCAGGACCGACTTAAAAGGCCTGCCGTTACAGAATTAATAAACCTGAAGGACTTTTAAACTCGTTAAAGTCTCTGAACCCGACAGACGTTGTACAGGCCCTTTCATGCAAGGCAGGTGGAAAATGTATGTTTGAACTATTAAAGATAGCCTTGAAGATTGCGTATTCCTATGTAACCCCGTGGCATCGTTAAAACCAATGATCATTTGATTTGAATGTAATATATAAGTAAGAGGTTGCTCGAATGGGGCATTCAGTATGGAGTCTTAAGTTGTACACGCAGTGAGAGATACGCAGTTCAGCTACTCATTCGTCAATAGGCAGTTAAAGTTTTACACGCGGCGAGACGCAGTTATAAGATACACACCGCGACATAAGCAGTTCGCAGAAACAGTTGTATGTTCGACATTGCTGAGGCATGCAGTCATAAGATACAGGCAGTTCTCAGCCCTCAGTACACAGTTTATAAGATCTACACGCGCCAAGATATACGCAGTTCGTAGTTAGTTCCACTTTCAGTTTCAAGTGCCGCGGCAATCATCTGTAAGTTTCACACACCGCAAATATGTTTATATCGGCGTAGCTAAACTCTAGTGTACGCAAAACAGCAGAGAGCATAATACAGTACGAATAAATAAGATCAGTATTATGCTTTTATATATCACACCATGAATTTCTCCCGCAGTCCTGTTGAGTACGGATCAACAAAATAGCCGAATTCACCCTGAGATATTGTTGTCATTGAAGTGTAGGCAACAACACTGAAGTGACCCATAATTATTCTACAAAACCACTTCAAAATTTGGCATCACAACTTGAGGTCACTTGACGTCGACAACAAATCGCTTCAAAATTGGTGCCCAACCTGGGGCACTTAGCCAGACCCTACTAAACAGCTTCGTAATTAGGCTCTAACTGCTGAGACCGACTATATCACTTCATAAATCGGCGCCCAACGTGGGGCCATACGAAACTGCTGCACAATACAAGAGATGTTAAAGTTATCAACTTCATCAAAATAAGTGCTCTTAATGATGAAAATCTACGCAAGGATATACAGTTTGATTTTAACAAACGTTTACTAATTACTAAAATTAACAAATATTAGAATATTTTGTTGAAGTCAGGAATTTATGTCAGATTTGAATTCTTTGTTACTCTTAAATGGATTAATTTTCATTTAACTTAATTTTATTTACTAATGTTTAAAAAGTACACAATTTTGTTGCAGTTTTCAATGATAAAAGTCAATCTTTATATTCCTTCAAAATAAATGATACAAAAATGCTGTATTCACCTATATAAAGTTGCACAATATTTCACTCACGTAACACATTAATGAAATGTTATTGTTATTGAATATTCCGATTAATTTCCTTCAGCACATATGTTTTTACTGCACTCATTTCGTATTCTGAAAGATAATTGAATTTCACCAATGAAGCTCGTGATGATATTACACAGAATATGAAACAGTTCCGCCATATTACAACGTGGAGTACGCTGCTTACCCGCAAGCAGAGCGGGTTCCGTGGCGAATGTAATTACTTAAACCTAACCTAGGTTTAAGATTGTTCTTCATCGCTTGCTTGTCTTAGAACCTGACACCTAAGTTAGGTTGCAGTTTCTCGTAAAACTAATATTTCGTTAAGTTAGGTTTTCGCATAGGTTAAAAAGCACATAGCTATATTAATATCACTCTAAAGTATATGGTTCATTTACACTCCCATTTTATAACAACTGAGATGCGGGACATAATGCAACTAATACAATATATTATATTAGTTGTTTAGTTATTAATGTATGTTTATTTATTTTTGTTTTTTCTAAGTATTGTAATTTTATAGCATTCTTGCATTTTTTAAAACATATTTATGAAAATTTAACACTATAAACAAGAATAAAATGTGCTGATTAATTCATTTTAAAACTATTAGTTGTTAATTGTGGAGTTATTTTTTATTTATTTTCAGCGTATTGCATTTTACTTCCTGTAATCGTATTTTAACTTGCTAATAAAGCTCCATTAATGAAACTAGTTTTATAAATAATTATCGTAAATGTAATTTTAATTTACTTTTATAAAAAATGAACAAACAAATGCACTGCAATTTGTTCTATAATTAATAATTTTCAGTTTTACAGTTTCAATAATAACTATATTAGAAATAACTTTTTCTATAAAAATGGAATGCAAGTGAAAAGAATTAATATGTTATGTTAAGTATGGAAAATTTGTTAAAGTACCAAATGCTTCTTTGAGTGAGAGCTTTATAGTTTAACAAAACCGACTAAGAGCAGTTATTGTTGTAGTCTTATAGAAGAATTAAATACGAAAATTAGGGTGTTCAATTTTACGGTTAACTACTTCAGATTTAGTTACTAAAGTCAAAAGTCGTGTCATAACCATATATTGGGTATCGCAGTTGTTTAAGTACACGAGAATCCCCATGGTGCTGCGCCTTGTAGTTGTAGTAGAAATAAACACGTCTTTTCTTTCTTTATTGCGAGAAAGCAAAACAAACCTGCGCCTCTCTTCTTCACAATTTACTGTGATCTTTCAACTCTTCCGGAAGATATTTAAACTCGCTGTAACGGAAGACACTGTTGTTCAGTGTAATATGAAATAAAGAACGCAAAACAACATTAAAACGCTATCCTTTCTGCAAATAAACCACACGCGGCAGTGTCGTGTTAGCGCTGTACAAAATGTCTCATTCCATCGAACGGAAGTATTCTCTCTCTAAAACAAAATTGGTTTATTTCTTAGAATTAATCTATCTTAAGATATTCATAAGTATCATCCAATTATCTAATCATTATGAAGGGGGCTACATTGACCGATTACTCATAGTACAAGGCAAGCTAAGCTACACGAGTTGGAGCGGATGGATTACCGAACTGCTACGTTGGCCTTGAGTCTCACGCCACTTACTGTCAAACATGTTGTAGGAACAGTGGAAGAAACCTGTCTAATTCTAGAGTAAATTATGCAAAAAATATTAAGCCTAATTATTCTATTACATGCATTTATTTATAATTCCTTTATTCCTACCGAGTCAGCACAGTGATTATTTGAAGAAAAATTCTCGAGTAATAGAGTTTCGAGTCGTAATGCGATTCATAAATTAATACATTTCATTTCTTAAAAAGAATTAAGAAGGGTAAGACAATTTGATAAGTAGATGCCAGAAATGTATATAAACTAAAGGCAGGTAGTTCCAGCATCTACTTGCATGACGTAAGCAACTACATAACTTTTAATGGATTAGAATTTTATTATACTGTATCTCTAGTTTTTTTGTCCCCTACTTGTGTGACACTCCTACCCTTTCCGATTCTATTGTATTCCTTTGCGTTGGTTTTCAGATAATTGAATATGTCTATTTGCTTTATTTACGAACGCTCTTTAAAGTCTCAGGTCATCAGCGTTCCATTCAATTCAGGGTGTGAAACGGCCGATAAATTTTGCTCAGAGGTCTCTTCTTTCAGGCTTGAGGTTCTTTTACGTGCCATAAATCTACAATATGGGACCCATGGCTATACTTCCCATATGAAGGAAGCCATACTAAGGATTTTTACACCGAAAAAATCCATCGACCCCGTCTCGGAGTGAATCCGCGATCTTGGGTCTACGAGACAAGTAGATAATTGGATACAGACAATGGTACAAACTTATTCAATTAAATTAAGAAATATTCTTTTTCTATAAACGTACATGCTCGCTATAGACCATAGGCAGTTCTTGTACTGTATATAGATATCGCAACATTTTAAAACTTGAGTATATTAGCAAGCTATTCCAATTATAAGTTTACACTGCGTGATAGATACTAACGTATTTATCCTTTAAGTTCGCTAGCTCGGAGAAAAATGAACATCTGGATTAACGTTTACATCTACACCGTTATTTGCGACTTTCAAACTAAATCTTGTTGCTATTTGAATTGCATTAAAAATATCCAGCCTTGCTTAACAGCTACGCTGTGTATAAGCCCCCAATGGCTGCACCTCCGGGAGGAAAGAATGCGGTGAGGGAGAAGCGAGCGATCAAGATCCAAAGTGCGGTGAATTAAGAACTTCGTTTGATTCTCTATATAGTTTCCCTATACGAAGCCCTTCAAGGAGTTGTGTCCCCTAGAAGGGTCGCTTTCATACCTGACGACATCCAAAGCGCAAGTCACCGTTACACCGCACCGGCCCACCTTGCTGTTCTCTCGTCCTTTTAACAGAACCAACGGAATAAAGTGAGATCATGTGGAAACGGAGCTTTCTTGGAATGATCGTTAAACCTCAAGGTCAGAATGACCTTCTTCAAACGATTTGAACCCGGACCAGCCCCGCCTGAGCCACTCTTCTCGGTATTAAGCGATTTGATAGACTCTGGTTGAATGGGGCACCAAATTATGAAGCAATTTTGTTGTTTGTGATGATCGCCTCGGTTGTGTTCACGCTGCAAGGACATCATCTCAGGGTATTATCCGTTATTTTATTCAGTCGCTGCTCAACAGGACCGGCAGAGGATATTGTCTGTGTCAGCAGTCACCCGGCGTAACATAAATACAGTAATTTATGGATCGTTACGTCTTTTATAACCTCTGGTGTGTCTACGAATGACTGAGCGTGGTGTCATAGCTTTGACCCTCTTTCGATCTGAATATATGTCTGCGCCGCGGAGATGATAGTTGGGTCTTGATGTGGATGCGCGTTCCACATTAAGACTGCCCCGCGACTTTCAAAATGGGAATTTTAATCTGAATGAGTAACCCCAAGCAGATTAAACACCTTATATATGCAATTAAAAACGACTTGACCAAGTCATTGGGGTCTTTAATTGCAAGCGCATATTGCCAGCGCACGCCCTCTCTACACTTCGAAAGTTTAAAACATTTATCTATAATTGGTTAGTTTAAAGTCAACTGCCTAAACCGGCGAGCGAGTTCACCTCCTTAACACGTACAATGGTCCGGATTACAACAAGCGTTAGGTCATTTGAGAAACGACTCAAAACTTGTCTCTTGTGTTTACGTTCCTTGTTGAACAGTTATTTATTATCTCCCCGAAGTTTGGCCTTCTGTATACAGTCACACTAGATAAACTAGAGAAACACAATTCTTCTTTTAAAGTATTGCCTTAGGGATACACATGTACTTAATATCTACACTATTAATTACAATATACAAAATATAATAACAGGCCTACAGCATACATATTATATTAATATCTTAAAAAGGAAGGGGCACAAAAGCAAGGGTAAATATATATTAACCCTTATATTCCTAAGCAACTTACGCAGATCCTGGCATTTGATGGCTTTAATTACGATGAGATATAAGTAATTTTACGCATGGACCTCAGAGATCACAGACACTAAAAGAATGAAAACTTGTCTCCGGTATTAAGGAGAAACCGAGAGTAAAAAAAGCTGTGAAGTGCCCTTATCTGCCTCGAACATTGTGCGACTGGTTTTATGCTGGTGTTTAACGAAAAAATCTTTAGAACAGTATGGGAATGTTAAGAAAATAAGAAGGGGATAATAAGTAAGGGAAGAAATACAAAATGTTTAAATTTGGAATAATTTAGAGAGTCAATATCAGTGTGAGAGCATCACAGTATTAAACAAATGACTAATAATTTACAAATACAGGATATTAATAACGATTGTTAAGGTTTTCGTGAGCAATGCGATCATCTTCATTACACGAATGGAAAGAAAAACTCTCTAAGTTTTGATTTGTACCGTTTACCATTCAGTGGTTAAGTCTTTTGCTGGCAGGTGTCACTATTGCAAAAGACGGCTAACAAACCATTGTACTGACAACCAGTGTCACTCGTGCACACAATTTGTGTAAGACCCATCCTACGACAGTAATAAAATCGCAGGTGGTGGTGGCGGCGGCGGCGGCGGCGGCGGAGGCGGCGGCGGCGGCGGAGGCGGCGGCGGCGGCGGCGGTGGCGGTGGCGGTGGCGGTGGCGGTGGCGGTGGCGGTGGCGGTGGCGGTGGCGGTGGTGGTGGTGGTGTGGTGGTGGTGGTGGTGGTGGTGGTGGTGGTAGGAGCAGTAGTAGCAGTAGTAGTAGCAGTAGCAGTAGCAGTAGCAGTAGGAGTAGCAGTAGCAGTAGCAGTAGCAGTAGCAGTAGCAGTAGCAGTAGCAGTCGGTCCTGGTGGTGTAGTGGCAACCATACTTGCCTCCTAAACCCAAGATCGCGGGTTCGAACCCAGCCAGGATCGATGAATTTTTTCGGGAATAAAAGATCCTAAGTATGGCTTCCTTCGGAAGGGAAGTAAAGTCGTGGGTCCCGTGTTGTATATTTACGGCACGAAAAAGAACATCAACGCCGAAAGAGAGGCCTCTGAGTAAAATTTTCGGCCGTTTCACGCCCTGAGTTGAATGGGACGCTGATGACCTGAGATGTTAAAGAGCGTTCTTAAATAAACCAAATAAAAAAAAGTAGTAGTAGTAATAGCAGTAGCAGTAATACTTTTATTATGGCCGGTTTAAAGTATACAAATGTAATACAAGTGTCGCATGGGCCTTACGGCCGCACATGCTAATGCCATTCTTTTAACAATAAAACTTTATAATAAGCAAAAAAAAAGGGGGGTAGCATTAATTGCTATGCTTAACTTTGTATTATACACACATATATAAAAACAAGCCGATATACTTATATCACACGTTATCTATAAATAATTTTATATACATATATACAAACACGAATAGAACCCTTATCCCTAGGTCTCCTTCCCTTTAATCACGCCTCCCCAACTCCCCTCTCTTCTCTAAAGACATTAATCTTCTTTGCCGATTCTTCGCTAGATATATTTGCGAGATGTGTGTGCTCTCATGCATCAACACTCCTAGGCAAATGTTGTAATTCAAAATTGTGGTAGTAAATGCTCATTTCTTAAAAGCTCTGTTTCCTTGCATTCTGTCAGAATATGCCTCCGGGTATCGCTTTCTCTGAACAGACAGCAAATTCTTTCCCCGAAAGCATTAACTATTTTATTTCCTTTCCAAGCCCCTAATCTGAGCCATGCGAGACCACTTCTTTGTTCTCTACCATAGACATCTACATAACCCCCCTCTTCTCCTACACCTGATCTATTTTTTGATCCTGCAACTTAAGCGATGCCTTTTCTGTGCATTGAGTCTCCGTATTTTGTCTACCTATATTTCGCAAACATCTGTTAATATCTTCCAATATTGCGTGTAATGTTCTGTCCCCTTAACCAAATATACCCCGGTCCAGTTTTGTCTAAGTATTTCTTCATTTTTGATAATTTTGATATCCTACCCTTCGCTTATTTGCTCCTCAGATAAATTAATCAAAGAAGTGTTCGATCCCTACACACTATTCTTAATCAGTACTTAATTGTTCTTATATTTAAATTTACACTTTCGTTAAAGATACCAAACTCTTTAAGAACCCCACAGTTTGTTGTACCCCTTCCTACTTCTTGAAGAAACTAGGTTTGCTCCTTGTTAAATTCCTCGGTAATTTCCCACCCCCAAATTTCGGTCCCGTACATCCTAGTTAACGTAACAACCGTCTTGCACACCATGACACAGTTATTACGGCTTGGTGTTTTCTGTTACGGTAGCTTGGAAAGCCAACAGGGCCATAAAACTATATTCAAAGGGAGCATAAACCCTAGGGTCTTGTGTGAAGCCCCACTTTTTTGTAAAAGAGCTGCCGTTGCAGGGTTAATAAACTCAAGGACTTTTAAATCCGTTATGACTTTGAACCCGACACGCCCTTGTACTGTTAACCTTTAAACTAGCCAATATCAACAAAATGTTTTAAACTTTCAAAATATTGCGAATGCCGACTTAGCAGGTGAACTTGAACCAGCTATTGGTAAATGTATGTTTGAATTTTAGGAGCGAAACTTGAGCATGCTTTTGTGACCCCGCGGTGCAGTTAAGCCAACGGCACTTGATTTGAAGTTAATATATAAGGAAGCTGAGGCACGCAGTTATAAGATCTACACGCGGCAAGATACAAGTAGTACTCGACGTTACAGTTCACAGAATCATTGAGCCGCAGATAAGTTTTACACGCGGCGAAAGGCACTTGTTGTTATCCTGATTCCGATGCAGGCACTCAGTTGTAAGATATTCACTTGCGGCAGGTAAGATTTATTCAACGTAGATAAGCATATCGTACGCAAAACCGCAGAGGACGCGAAAGAATGTGAATTTGAAGGTGAATGTATATATTGTTTTATTCACATTCTTTCGCGTCCTATATATATATATATATATATATATATATATATATATATACAGAGGGTGCCAAAATGTATACACACTTCAAACAAAGAAAAAACTCTGTTAACATAACAAAACTGAACTCACACAAACAGAAAATGATGAGCACTAATCATCTTAGAATTTTACAGTTACAACAGTTGCTCAAAATGCCCACCATCGGCGTCGATACGTTTCTGAGTATGTTGAACTACTGATTGAGCAACGTTTGTGAAAGTGTCCTCGGCGATTACAGCACATGCCGTTTCAATTTCTTCCCGAAGTGCTGCCAGGGTTTTCTACGGTATACAACACCCTTAAGAGTTTCCCATAGGTAGAAGTCCAACGGCGGTTCTGTTCTGTATACACGTCTCCATTGTCTTTGAACTTCAACAACATTTTCGGTTTTTCAATGCCATTTCAAAATTGCTTTCCGTTGTTAAAACGATAATCTTGACCCCATTTTGTTGTAGCAAAGCTAGCATAACGTAATGTGAATCACATCTGTTTACAGAACATCATACGATAATCTTGACTCCATTTGTTCATTGTTGATTTACCTGTTACGTGAAAGTGTGTACACATTTTTGGCACCCTCGGTTTTACATATATAGATAAGCAGAAAAAGGACAAAACTTAGGCAAGAAAAAGAATAGGAGCTATTTTAAATATAGCGATACTAATAATGTGGCTTTCTAAGTGTTTTATCCTTTTTCTGCTTATCTAATTGCTGTTGTTGTAGTTACATTATTCATTGTGTTCATGTCCTGTAGGATGTTTATTTCTACTATTGAACTCCTTTGCCAGTCCTGTTCAGATCATATCAACAAAATAGTAGAATTCATCCTGAGAAATTGTTGTCATCAAAGAGTAAGCAGCAACACCAAAGCGATCAAATTTACCAAAACGCTTCAAAATTGGCGTCACAATTCGAGGCCACTCGACGTCGACAACAAATCTTTTCAAAATTGGTGCCCAACTTGGAGCATTTAGCCGGAGCCCACTAAACTGCTTCAACCATCTCATTAAAATCATTAAATCTTTTTGTTTTATTGTGCGATTGCATTTTGTGATGCCAAGGTCCTTCCTGTTCATAGCTAAAGTGACCCCAAATGTGTGAATTTCTTCATATTTTCTAATGCTGACCTGCATACTCCCACCTCTCTTTCCTGCTGTACACCACGCCGTTCTTGAACCTTATTGTTTTACTCTTCGCCTCATTGACTGTCATTCCCCATTCCCGACCATAGTTCTCTTTGCAGACCGTCACTTGTTGTGGATATCAATATCTGATCACCCGCATAAAGGAGAGCTGATATGTCTCCTTTATACCGGGCACAGTTTCTGCACACAAATTGAAAGGAGGGGTGACAGGATACAACCTTGCCTCACACTTCTCCGTGTTATTATACTTTCTGAAACTTTATCGCAATTCATTTTATATAGAACTGTACCTTACTATATATTAATTTTATATAGAACTGTACCTTACTATATATTAATTTTATATAGAACTGTACCTTACTATATATTAATTTTATATAGAACTGTACCTTACTATATATTAATTTTATATAGAACTATACCTTACTATATATTAATTTTATATAGAACTGTACCTTATTATTATTAATTTTATATAGAACTGTACCTTACTATATATTAATTTTATATAGAACTATACCTTACTATATATTAATTGTATATAGAAGTGTACCTTACTATATATTAATTTTATATAGAACTGCACCTTACTATACATTAATTTTATATAGAACTATACCTTACTATACATTAATTTTATATAGAACTGTACCTTACTATATATTAATTTTATATAGAACTGTACCTTACTATATATTAATTTTATATAGAACTGTACCTTACTATATATTAATTTTAAACAGTGTAGGTGCTTCGTAAAAGGAAAAACACAATGGACATCACTCCGTGTCAGAGGAACTCTCTCGTACATGAGATTTTTTTTCAAGGTGCAGATCTTTGTCCTTCCTCTACCTTACGACTATTCCGGGGATCTGTAGGGGCTTATCAGCTTGGCCTTTCCAAAAATCACCGCCAAAGTGTGGGAAGAAATTGATTCATGTACATGTCTGATGAATGACAAAAGACGCATATATTAAGCATTTGCTATACAAAAAAATAAATAAATAAATAAAAAGATTCATATTTCTGTCTCAATTGTACTACGTGTTGAGATTTTTGAATCCCCAATAATCATTTTGAATAACTCTGCACAAGCTTTAGAAAGTGTCTATTGGTTGCCCTTACTGTAACTAGTGATTCTTTTAAATTGTTACCACTAACCGCAAAATGCTATAATGGCCATTGCAAAACCTGACACGTGTGTGCGTGTGTGTTTGACCTCCAAGAGTGTAGCTCTCTTTTTTCACGCTAAGTAAGCACTGTGTTTCATAGTTTTTTTTTTTTATTCAAAACGTAGCAGAAGTAAATTGTGAGTAGGTGTATGTGATTTTCATGCTTTTTCTAATATGGTAAAATGTAATACAAGTTCAATTAAATACAAAAATCTATATTTCGCATACTAACGTCAAGGTAATTTTAGACCGTAAAACACGAATTTGATATTTGATATCGCATGACTCGTTTGTATTGTAAACGCCTGAGTTAATTTTCTTTAATTTTATTAAAGTTTAACATTTGCCAGTAAGTAGAAAGAGAAATCAAATAAAATGATCCAGGAATTTGGATCCGAAGCAGCAGCAGCAAAAATCCGGGGCTACAATTTTACTGCTGCTACTGTTGAATAAAGACTGGAATATTAATAACTGGAATTAACACATACCTGCATACCTGAACGAGATTAAAGTCTGCAATAAGTCTACCTCTACAGAAAACATTGTGTGATTCTTGTGTTATAAAATCATAGTTACACTCAAATTAATACTTAGAATTAAGTGTACCCAGTTTTTCAATTTTGATTTTCTCTTCCAATGGTCACAAAGAAATGAAGTTAAAATGTAATCTTTATATAGAATTCATTAACACAAACGAAATAAGGCAACAATTTCACAAATTTACACGAAGCTTTACTAGCCTGTCATTTAGCAACAGCTGTCCAATGACAAAACACTGATTATCTACTGCTGGCCAGGTCTGCAGAGTATTGTTACTTTAAATGTAATATTGTTGGATATTATAATAACTGCATATTTTCCCATGTTTAATATATTTCAAAGTGGAACAGAAAAATAACAGTAATGTGTAGTATGATGTTCTGTAAATAGACGTGATTCACATGCATTATGCTAGCGTTGCTGCAACAAAATGGAACCAGGATTATTGTCTGAAAAGCGGAAAGCAATTTTGAAGTGGTATTGGAAAACCGAGAATGTTGTTGACGTTCAAAGACAATAGGACGAAGAGGTTTCCATCGCATTCTGTGGATCTAACTCCGTTGGACTTCTACCTATGTTAAGGATGTTGTATACCGTAGAAAACCAGCTACACTGACAGCACTTCGGGAAGAAATTGAAACGGCATGTGCTACAATCGCTAAGTTCACTTTCGCAAACGTTGCTCAATCAGTAGTTCAAAGTACTCAGAAGTATATCGACGCCGATGATGGTCATTTTGAGCAACTGTTGTAACTGTAAAAGTCTAAGATGATTAGTGATAATCATTTTCTGTTTGTGTGAATTAAATTTTGTTATGTTAACACAGTTTTTTGTTTGCTTGAAGTGTGTATACATTTTTGGCACCTCTGTATATGACTGAAGCCGACTCCATGGTCTTATTGTAGCGTTTGCGACTACTAACTCCAGTCAGGTAAAACTATCTGTGCAAGTTTTTCCCTTCCTTCCTTCCTTCCTTCCTTCCTTCCTTCCTTCCTTCCTTCCTTCCTTCCTTTTTTTTCTTCTCTCCTTTCTCTAAGAAGGTCAATCGCATAGCTTTTAGGCGCCAAGGATTTCGAGCTCATTTGCGCCATCATATTTTATGCATTCATTCCGTAGTTTTAAGAACCGCTCCCCCCTAACACACCAGAATTATATTCACCTTCACCAATCTCAATTGGAACGACATAGAGGCCTTCTAGTCATATGTGAAATGCATTTTTTTGTAATCATAATACCGGAAAACTCCGAATTTTATATGAATGATTATTGTTGCGTTGTTGAATTAAATATTTTGAGCGAATTATAATGAAACAGTATACTAATGTCAACAGTTATATATTGGAGATATGACGCATTGTGAGGTGCACCGCTCGCATGGGGTTTTACGTCTCGGCCAAGGCCGGCTCTCCACCCCATTCAAGGTCGCCTGCCTTTCCTTGAATTTCCGAGTAGGTCCCAGTGGAGATGGCAAGACATATGAATGAGAACAGTGTGTTGCTGTGTGTTTCGTATACACAACGCATTCGTAAGGAATTTATTCGGAAGTTATTGCATCCTTCCAGAACTGCAATTCACGATGTTGTGAATACATTTCACACTATTGGTTCTGTCTAAAACAAGAAACACACGTAAAGGCTTACAACAGAGGACAAAATAGGCGCAAATGTTAAACTTTCGCCAATAAAATCACTACCGAAATTAGCACGAGAGGTTGGACTTTCAGTGTCTTGTGCACCTATGGCAACAAAACTGTAAAACTCAAAGCATAAAAGTGTACAGGTCTTCATTGAGTATGACAAGGTGATCCCGTAGCACGTGTGCGCTATTGTCAATGGTTTCTTTCATCAATGACTGAAAGGTTAATCGACCCACAGCTTGTGCTTTTTTCAACGGGACGTGGTTCCGCCAAAATTCACAACACCCGCCAATAGTGTTCTAAAAATCTAATGTGTATACAAGACTTTCCTCTTTATGATAGTAAAATTGGAGTTTCAGTGTGTAATTAGCGCAAGACACATAGTCGGTCCGATTTTTTTACGAGCAGATTGTAAGTGGAGAGAGGTGCGGAAATGACATTCTGGTCCTATCTTTTAATCAGCTGATAGAAGCAAAAAAATCATATGGGCGGTTCCAGCAAGATTTCGTCCCTGCTCATACAGGAAGTGTTTGAAGATAGAGTGTTTAGTGATGGTGTATGTCACTCTTGCTCCCCGGATCTAACAGTAGGTAAATTTTTAGAATACAGTGAAGGACAAAGTATACAAAACAAACCCTCACACATTTAAAGAACTCAAAAAAAAAAAAGTATTACAATGACCGTTTTAAATTGTGGCAATCGGAATGTTTTACCAGGTGCAATACCTGAGAGAGAACATTTTCGGCATTTGCTACAAGGTAAGTATTTATGCACAGTTTTAAGCAGCTAAGTCAGAGTACAAGTGCGGCTGGCTGTGGAGTGCTCAGTTACCGAGACGCAAAACTTCCTGCGAGGGGTAAGGACATATCCTGGAAACCCCGTAGTTCTTATGGGTGAGAGGCTCCTCCTATCGCTTCCTTTTACTTCTCTCGTTCAAAATACTCCACATTTGTTATCAGCAAATCCCGTACAGATAACTGCAAACATCGGGGGAAAGGTAGAAGCCACCTCTTAGAGAAGTCACCGCTGCTTTCAAGCGAATAGAAACACCACATTGCTTTTTTTTTTTTTTTTTTTATCTTCATTTTTCTGTACATATATAAACAGAGTTCTAAATTAATAGTTAATGACTATAAAATATTTTGGCATAATGTAAATATTAATTAATCTTTTTAACATTATGAATTTTCTTTTCTTCCATCCATCCATCCATCCATCCATCCATCCATCTTTCTTTCTTTCTTTCTTTCTTTCTTTCTTTCAGTTTTAAAAGAACCATGAACAAGGAATGTGCGGAATTATAAACTTTAGGCTAGAAAGAGCAGTGTTTGTATTATAAGAAAATGTCGTATATGTGTGAAATACATTTTTGTAATCACAATGGCACCGCAAGTACAAATTCTCTGTAGGTTAGAGCTGGTGTTAATGTCCGAATTTTCTCCATTTAATGATTTAGCACCTCCGGTTCCCCTGCTGAACTTGTCCAAAACCATGCTATTCAATCTTCCTATTGCTCTTGCAGATGTAGGTAATCGGCATAGGATGATAATGGAGTAAACAAATTATAGCGCAGAGCAGAATCAGGTACCAGACAAGGAGGGACAATTGCAGTCAATATCCAGTTTAGAAAATCCCTTTCGTTTTCTTGTTGGTCATTATGTATTATTTGACTTTAACTGTTTTCTATGTTCAAGTTTAACAGTTGCATTACACATTCTTTTTATTGGCCAAATAACGTCATTGTTATGATGATAATGAGGAAATTTGAGCACAGAATTACAAGCTTGATTTACGGTGTGAAGTTAAACAGGAGTATCGTCCTAATTTTGTTGTTCAGTGCAGTCCGGTACCGCCCAGTAATTTCCATACCACTACACCATCACACTTGTTATCGGTTTGTATGTTCGATGTTAGGGACCTCCATCCATCCCTGGATGCTGACCGCTCGGTGTCTCCCTTATTTCAGCCCTTTGCACATTTGGGGACGTAGGCACAAATGTCCAGCCCTTGAGCAAGGCTCAAGTAGCAAATTATGCTCTCCCTTCCTACCAATCAAACATATAACTAGTTTCTAAAAGCTTAAAATTCTCTAAACTTATCTTACATAAACGTTTCTGTCTTGCTTTCGATCATAGTGTTCTCATGTCGTTTGCTTTTCATTAAAATCTCTCTCTGCATTTCACATAATGTTTTTATGTTTCTTGGGAAATCATGAAAATGTAACGTTGCTCATACTGCATCCATGTGCTGCAGAAATTACTTTTGTTAGCTGCTCCTAATGGTTTTAAGGGGAATTGGAAGACTATTTCTTCTTCTTCTTCTTCTTCTTCTTGTTCTTGTTCTTCTTCTTCTTCTTCTTCTTCTTCTTCTCCTCCTCCTCCTCCTCATTTGGCGCTACAGCCCGGAGTTAACCTTGGTTTGCAGCAGCGACTTCTGCATCGTCTACCTCCGTCTTACGACTTCATTGATAGAGGGCAGTATTGCACCCGCCGGTCGCCTATCACACAGCTTTCGTGATGGAAGTCCACCACTTCTCCAACAGGCAATTGCTAATTGTCCTCCCTAACTTAGAAGGCTCTATGTTACTACTGTTAAATTAGCTTGTTTATGTTTCTATTTGCCGGAACCATTAGAACTATGCTGAAAGCTTATTTTGGCACACTTGATCTGTATACTGAAATAGAAATAATAGAATTTAAGCGTTAGGGCAACATTTAGATGCTTTTTTTAATTCTGGTCTATTTTTTGTCAAAAGTGCACACAAAATCTTCCAAATAATTTCTAGGTTTTTAACTTTTACTTAATAGTTATTCTTCAGTAGCCCTCTTGAAACACCACGGAATATTTCAAGGCAACTGATGCAGTAGTTTTTTCTCTATAGATACGTTTAGAAACTCGTGACGAAAGAAAACATTATTCATGGCTTCAATCCGGAATCTAACGTATGCCTACGCCATAGTCACAACCTGTTCATTTTCTTTACCTCAGAATAATCAGCAACAAAAGCAAAATTTCTAGCGAATGGTGAAAAGCGACTCAATTGGTTCCAAAACTATGTAATTTTGAAGTAGATAGTGAGTTGTTTTACTCTATGCATATATTTTTTCAAACATTAAACAAACTGCTTCTAGCCTGCATATCATATCATTTAGAAATGCAAGTTTATTATAACTTGCTTTTGAAATATTTAAATACAAATGTTTTCTTCCCCATAACATTATACAGAAACTTGTTGAAGAATAAATTGGGATTCTAGCTGTAGCTTTTAATTTTTTCGGTCTTCCTTAATTTTTGTCTCAGGTAGTATGCAGGTTTTCGGCGGGAGAATGGCCAGCAAGTGCCATTTCAGCACAAATTCAAGATCGTGGGTCCAAACGCGGCCAGGGCCGATGAATTTTTTCGGGCGTAAAAATTCTAAGTATGGCTCCCTTCGGTAGGGAAGTAAAGCTGTGGGTCCCGTGACTTAGATTTACGGTACGTAAAAAATCTCAAGCCAGAAAGAAGAGGCCTCTGAGCAAAATTTGTATGCCGTTTCACGCCCTGAACTGAATGGGACGCTTATGACCTGAGATGTTAAAGAGCGTCCGTAAATAAACAAAATAAATCAATCAGTCCAAATATTGCTACTACCTAAAACTCCCCAGGTTAATGTAGGTAATTGACATTTTTTAAAATAATATTCTTATTATTATTATCAATTATTCTTTTACGAATAATAACCAATATTTTCTTTATTATTCTCTATTAACGAAAAAGTTATTTGATACATTGATAACTATATGAATATTCATAATATTAATGATCTATAAACACAGATATTTTAGTGACTTATGAAGGGGTCTACTCCGTCAGTCATTTTGACTTATATCGTGGGGTAGTCGGGGGCAAGAAGTTGCAATGCGAATTACTGTTTAGTTTTTTAATTAGTAAGCATGTGAATGATGCCTACAGCGAATTTTGTGTATGTGTATGTTATGCCTATAGAGCGGAAATTAATTCAACGAATTCGGAGGACAATGAGAACACTTTCTGTTTTTCGTTTAAGGGGTACACATGATAGAAGAAAACAGTTTAGAAACATTAACAATTACGACTTGATTTTATTTATTTACTCTTAATCCTACAGAAGATGTTCAACATGTCTACCCTAAATCTGATTACACCGCCGCAGCAGTGCCGATAAATATGCCGGTTCTAGTGGTAACCATACTTGCCTCGTAGACCCAAGACCCGGCCTGGGCGTAAAAATTCTAAATATGACTTCCTTCGGAAGGGAAGTAATGCCGTGGATCCTGTGTCGTACATTTACAGCACGTAAAAGAAACTAAAGCATAAAAGAAGAGACATCTGGCAAAACTTATCGGCCGTTTCACGTCCTGGAATTAAATGGGACGGTGAAGACCTGAGATGTTAATGAGTGTCGTAAATAAGCCAAATCAACAACTAACAAAACTTTCAGGTTTGTGTCCATTTCATCAAAAAAGCAAACATCCCCTCATTCAGTTCGTTTCAAATAAACTATTTAGAGATTCACAAGTTATTTGTTTCCAGCACTATTTTCTTGTGAACATAGAGAGCTTTTTCGTGGCTGTGTTGTTAAGTCCAAACAAAAAACATGAAATGTAATTAAACTATTTATTATTAATTTTTTTTCATAAAGTGTTTATCAATCAAGTAGCAGTACACAGATTTCCTTTTTTTCGTGAAAAATTCCACTATTCCGCGCGAGCAGTTTACAAGTAAATGGTTGTTTAACGAATAATAATAATAATAATACATTATTATCATTATCTTCAGCATTATAACATTGGCCCTGAAAACTTAATTTATATCTCAAGGTGCATATTGAATAAAAACTATTCTGACTAAAAAAATAATTACTGATTTTGCTTTACTGCATTTGGGATAAAATGTAAATTAGCTTCTGCAATAGAGGTAGATTACATTTTGGCTTCTAGTAATTTTGCTGATAATAGTGAAATTGGAGTAATTGATTGCAGTAATATCTGGTTGAATTAGGGTATTAAATAGCACTAAATAAAACCCAGGTATTTAATACTCGAAGAACAGCATCATTGCGATTTTGTGGCTGGAGTATAAATGGTCCGGTGCACGAATCAGTTTGTTTTAATTTCTTAGACATTCTGCACAATGAGCATATTTTTTTTCTTGACCTCAAATTTAGTTTTATATGTCAAATATAAACTGTTTTGGAACAGGATAACTTACTTCTGAACTAGTTTTTCATGTAAAACACAGCCTTTTCGGACTATTTACATGCGAGGGTAGGTCCATAAGTTTCCGGGCTCGCCGATAAGGATTATCGCATTCACAAAATCCTTATCTGGTGTCATACCTTATCTGTTAAGTAAATGTTTGCAACTGTAGCTTCCACTGCGCCGTGTTCAGTTGTTCAGATATAGTTGCATAAAGAAGGCTATGTGTAGAAGATTGTGACATGTTCAAAATGTTATTAAGTTTTTCACAAATGAAGGACTTACTTAAAATGAAATTAAACAGCTATTGGACGGTGCATAAGGGGAAGCATCTCCCTCATACTCTACCGTAAAAGAATGGGCCAAACTTTTTCGAATGGGTCGAGAAAACATTGAAGACGAAGAGCGTGCAGGTCGGCCCTTGGAGGTGCTAACTCCTGAAAACATCGCTCTTGTGGAAGGAGAAATTATGGAAGATCGGCGTCTCAAAGTTACAGCAGCAAGATTACGTCTTTCTAAAACAACAGCCCTTCAAATTATTCATGAATATTTAAACATGAATAAGGTTAGTGCAAGATGGGTGCCTAGACTACTTTCCTCAGTCCAAAAGCAACAACGAGTCATCTGTTGTCAGGTATTTTGGAGCTCTGCCGTGGCAACGAGAGAGAAGTTCTGCAAACCATTGTTACAGGAGATGAAACTATGGTCCCCTATGGTCTCCTGTGCAAAAGAGCAACAATGGAGGGATGTAAACCTGACGAAGCACCGCCTCTAAAGGCCAAGGTCACTCAGTCAACCAAGAAGATCATGGTCACAATCTTTTGGCGCTGTGATGGAATACTCTTCATTGACTTCAAGGAGAGGAACACCACAGTAAATGGGGAGTACTATGCTGACCTACTGCACAGACTACGTGCTTCCATCAAAGAGAAAAGGCGAGGAAAGCTGAGTGGTGGTGTGCGCCTTCTTCACAACAACGCGCCTGTGCACACAGCTCTTGTTGCAAAGGAAGCTGTTAGGAAATGTGACTTCAAGGAGATCGACCATTCTCCCTACAGCTCAGATCTAGCTCCCGGTGACTATTTCCCCTTCTCAAAACTCAAGAAGGACCTTCGAGGAAGGAAAGTTAAGTGTGAGGTAGAAGTGATGGATGCTGTTTATGCCCATTTTGCAGACAAGACTTCTATAGCAATAAAAGGTAACAATGTTGTAAAGTGAAATATAGTTTTTGTCTTTATCATATTAAGAAAATGGTTACGCCGGAAGCTTATAAAACTACTCTCGTACTTCTTCTAGATACACCTAATAAACTTCCTATAAATTGTATAACGGAAGGTCTAGATTCAACTCCTGTAGAAGCAATAACTGTAATTATAAGGTAAGCAATTTAATTATTTATAATATGTATCTTGTAATGTATATCATTTTATGAAGTGAACAAGGTGCAAAGATATGATATGTGCATTAAAGATGAAATATGTGTATGTGACAAAGGCGAGAATGTCATACAAAGCTGTGTCTTAATCGCGACTATCTGGAACCATTCGCAAGGTCGACTTTTGCGTAGCACAGGACCCTTTCTATTCTAGTCTCTGTTAAAAAGTTCTTGAAGCAGACCATATAAGCTCGCCTTCGCCCTTGAGAAAGCGACCCTTAAAAAGAGAAATCTCAAATATAACGTCAGAAGGGTAGGGAAGAAAGGAGGAGGCAAGTTTTCGATTCCCGCTTCAAGAATCTTCTCCCAACCAAACGTTAAGCCAATCAGAGAGTAGGATTTAGAACGCCTCTAGAATATTCTAAAATTTTAATTCTCGCACAGTTACGCGTAAAGAAAACATAAAAAACCTAATTTGGAAACTATCGAGAGCAGTTTGATCAAAGTAATTGGTCAGGACAATTTTGTAGATGCAATCGGTAGGGACAGTTGGTAGGAGTATTCGGCAGTGTCAGGTCTCGATGAATTTCAAATATTAACAATAAGCTTAGTGTGTGACTTACATCAGAATGAAAGTTATCTGGATAGAATGAATGCAGAAATTATTGTGGAAAAATTATAAACAGGGTAGAATAATTGTTTAGTTATAAAGATTTTAGTGAGTGACAGATTAAAGAAAATCGCGGGAATACTTTTGTTTCAACTCCTTGCCAGTGGTCCAGACGTCGTGAATTATAACTGAACTTTGAAATAAACGTTGTGAACTGTGCAACCAACTTTATTATTTGACAACGTCCTATCCATCGTACTTTCCTCCCCTGTTGATTAAATCCAAGAAAGCTCGACATTCAACCCCGCGAAACACACCACCTCCGATAGCAGCCATATGGTGTTCGGAACATCAGCACGCTGAGGCATCTACGGGAATCCAAGACTCATCGAAGCAACAGCCGGAGACAAAGGGCTGGCCCATCTGAAATCGGCCCGCTAAACCAACCCCGGCTCCAAAAAAATGTATTACAACAACTAATTCCCTCTTGATATAACTCATTAATTTCCATTATTAATTAATCATATCTCATATATGATTACCCCACTCCATAACATAAAATCACCGCAGATGTATGAAGACCAAAGATAATACAACCAGCATCAGATTACCTGTGATAAACTACTTCACATCTGAGATTTTGCATTAGCTTAATAAGTTCACTTTTAAGGCATGAACTTTTTGTAAACGTTTTCTATTAATTAATTCTATTAATTATTAATTTGTTAATTACTATTGTGCAAATCAAAAATATTCGTTTTAAATTTATAACAACTAAATGATAGTGAAGCACAGGCTAAGTGAGTTCCTCATCGATTTAATAAAAATGAATATAAATCCAAATTAGGCCTTATTAATTAATGAAATGAATTAGTTATGACATTACTGTGTGGTATTAGGTGAACAAAGCAATCTATAAGTATCCAAAAGGGAAACCATATTTAGAATTATTATTATTATTATTATTATTATTATTGTTATTGTTATTATTATTATTATTATTATTATTATTATTAAGACTAAACAACAAGAATTAATGTGGTTTAATTAAATTAAATTAATATGAAAATTAATAGACAAAACTATACTATGTGGATATTTTTAAACAGTTTTAAATGTAACCATGTTAATGAACTTAACCATTGATATCTTCACATTCACTTAAATAGAGAAAGTTCCAGGCACATTCTGGGTAAAGGAGATGGGTATCATCTTTCAATAAAACAAAATCATGTTACCTTTAAAAATAATTTCTTCTACTAAGGAAATATATAAAACTACAAAAAAATTAAAGTTTCATCGATTTTCATTCAATTTGAAATTTAATTTAAATATCATTGTATTACAAACATATAACCCAAACGTTTTCTGAGGGATATTACAGAGCGTTCTTACATACAAATATAATTCTCAAACACATGTTAGATTAATGTTTCACATTTTCTATCTTCCTGACGATAATTTCGTTAAATATAAAAACATATGTAATATTATATATATATATATACAGTTTATGTGCTGAATTAATTTCTCATTTTATTTTAAAACAATACAGAGAAAATTATATGCAAGAGCACTTTTTAAATTTCGGTTTTCAAATATACCTTTACTCCCAAAAATCCAATTTCCCTTATTTTTAGAAATTATTTTTCTTGTTTATTTAAATGGTTATACCGGATTTTTTTTTTTTTTTTGTGAAGAAACAAATATTGGCACCAATAGAGCGATTTTTAGTTTCCGAAACTATTTTTCTTATTCTATTTAAATGGCATATGCGGAGTTTCGTTACGAAAAAATACACATTAATACCACTAGAGCGATTTTCCATTTTTGGGGTGCAGGGTAATCTCCCCTCTTAATCCCCCGATTTCCCTGATTTTCACAAACTATTTTATTTATTATATTTAAATGGCATTTACAGAGTTTCGTTGCGAAAAATCTTATATAAATGCCGCTAAAGCGATTTTCCTGGCGGGAATCGAACCCTAGATCCCCCGCTCACGAGTTCGTGCCTTAACGACCTGAGTCACCTGTAGCAGTTTCTTACAGTTTCCCGCAGTAAAGTTTACCACAATTTCTTCAAATTTCCTTATAGGTACACCACTCAGCCAAAAGTTATAAACTTACGACAAAGGGAGTATACACATTATTATAGCAAGTTTAGTTTTAGGAGAATGGGTGCAGTTATTATTATTATTATTATTATTATTATTATTATTATTATTATTATTATTATTATTATTATTATTATACTTGTAGATTATAAGTATCCAGTCGTAAACTTAGATGTTGTGTTATGAATGTATTAATTTCCACATTATTATGTTCGCATGCTTGTCTTTCGTTTATCCCCTACCAGGTGATTCTGAAAACTGTCTTCAATGGTTCATATTTGCCAACACCTAGCGCGGTGATATTTGGAGGATGCTTCCCTCCATGGAGTTCGACCTCCTCCGAAGGTCCCTTCCCATGCTTGGCACAGCAGCAGAAATCTTTTTAAAGAGCAAGTCACTGTCACGGCGCACGCAGCACCAACACGCCTCGCCTGGCACATTCATGTAACAGAACCAACGGAGTGAAACAAGAACGCTGAACATTTGTGGAACAGAAGGATCAATTCCGGCATTTGCCTACATGACATGGGGAAATGAAAAAAACACACAAGGTGAGAATGACCCATCTTAAGACATTCGAACTTGGGACCTTTCAAATGCGAGTCCAAAGTGTTACCGCTCGAGTTTTCCCGCTTAGACTTGGTGTCTAATGTTTGATTTCCGGAATTGTTTCTTTTGCAGGGTTCCCTACCTGGGCGTTCTACAAAAATCCAAACATACATTACAGAGGATGAATATATGAACACAACTTATCTTTAGATGTTTCTTGGTTGTAATAATACATAGATGATTGATAACTATAACACAGCAAACAATATACACACTCCTTAAACAACAATTTCTACCATTTGGGTCGGAAACATTATTTAAGCTCTTTTTAATTAGCCTGATTGGCAGGTTTCAACTTGGAGACGCAACTTGTCAACAAGTATCTCATACCTACAATCAATCAAAACTTCGTGTATATGATGCACACAACATTTTTATATTAATGACATTTTTCTTTTAAATACATCTGGTTTGATTTATATCACAACAGTTTTCACACCCGACAATTGTCATATTTTTCTGCCGGAGTACAAATTGGTTATGTCACAAAGCCGTTGTTTTCTGTATGATACATCATGTTCGTGTATTTATTTATCGTGACATGGTGCATAATTATTGTGCAAGAACAAATTTAAAATTCATGAAATTGAGAACATCAATATGTTTGATGGAAGTATATGCAACATTCCAGTCAAAGAATTACTCTGCTTGCCAAATGTGGATAGAGCCGAATTGTCTTGGCAGCTCGGAATCTTTTCCATATACGCAAAACGAAAATTCCTACTAAACTTAGGTGCTGGGGCTTCGAGTATTTCTGCGCTATCATTAATTCATTCTGTTCACGTCTCAAAGGCTTTAGGCAGTCGGCATGGGGCGTTAAACACAAGAGAAAGACAGAAAAAGGGAACAAGAAAGCAGACTGATCTTGACAGACCACATCGCGACGCCAGAACTAGAAATCTCGACATCACTTTTGCTCACAAGTGCATCGTAGTGAAATGATACAGTAATAGTATTTTATGGTTTCAAGTCATCAACTTTCTAGTGAATTATAGACTCACTATTGTCTACAAGGAATCAAGTGTAGCGGTAGAATTAATTAAGCGGTCTCTTGTATTGGTAATAAAACAGAACGTATGCTGTTATTATGTTCGGAAGTTCTACGGTTTGTTGAAATCTGTATTTAAAAAAACAAAAACACTTATTATTCTTATTCTTATTATTATTTTAGGAATAATAACCAATACTTTATTATTCTCTATTAACGAAAAACGTCTTTGATACATTGATAACTATATGAATATTCATAACATTAATGATCTATACACACAGATATTTTAGTGACTTATGAAGGGGTCTACTCCGTCAGTCATTTTGACTCATATCGTAGGGTAGTCGGGGGCAAGAAGTTGCAATGCGAATTACTGTTTAGTTTTTTAATTAGTAAGCTTATGAATGATGCCTACAGCGAATTTTGTGTATGTGTATGTTATGCCTATAGAGCGGAAATTAATTCAACGAATTCGGAGGACAATGAGAACATTTTTTTGTTTTTCGTTTAAGGGGTACACATGATAGAAGAAAACAGTGTTAGAAACATTAACAATTATGACTTGATTTTATTTATTGACTCTTCATCCTACAGAAGATGTTCAACATGTCTATCCTAAATCTGATTACACCGCCGCAGCAGTGTCGATAAATATGCCGGTTCTAGTGGTAACCATACTTGCCTCGTAGACCCAAGACCTGGCCTGGGCGTAAAAATTCTAAATATGACTTCCTTCGGAAGGGAAGTAATGCCGTGGATCCTGTGTCGTACATTTACAGCACGTAAAAGAACCTCAAGCGTGAAAGAAGAGACTTCTGAGCAAAACTTATCGGCTGTTTCACGTCCTGGAATTAAATGGGACGGTGAAGACCTGAGATGTTAATGAGTATCTGTAAATAAGCCAAATCAACAACTAATGAAACTTTCAGGTTTGTGTCCATTTCATCAAAAAAAGCAAACATCCCCTCATTCAGTTCGTGTGTTGTGTTAACTGGGGTCATCTACATGACGCTCTGCGCATGCTCCCAAAGAAAAAATAAAAATAACTAGAGGGGTTAGCCTTCCCGTAAAACATTATCATGTCAGTCAATTCGTAAAGTACAGACGTCTATTCTCAGCAGTCAACTCCATACGCATTGGAATACACACGGAGGTACACGGCGAGGTCAAGGCAGCGCCACGTGGTTTAAAGTTGGAACCAATACACCGGGGAAGCACCAATTTTAAATGTGCCAGAGTACAAAGGTTGTTTAACAAAAAAATGTTCCTCGTTGTAAAATCTCCCCTTCAAATTTGCTTCAGAGATGCTGACTCACTCTGATGTGCACTTATTTTCTAGACAACTAACTGCATTTTATGCTAATACACATATTTAGAATTGCAACATCGTCAAAAGTTGAAAACCTTTTAGAATGTGTTACACTGTAAAAGAATAAATTAAGGAGATGCTCTAAAAGATATTTTTCTTATAAAAAGTTCCTGAACATAGCCGTTGATTTGACAGTTTCGTCCCCTACGTTGCGGTAGTGTAGGCAAATATTATTTCCGGTATCATATTGTTCATTATTAACATCTTTTCTCCCGTGTTGCAATTTTTGCTTACATTACAGCTATATTATTTCTACGTACTTTATTTGGTATCTTGATATTTCGGAATTGTTCTATTATTGTAATATATTAAAAGTATAAATAATGCAATTTTTTGAAAAATCTCCACTCACTGATTTTCTGACGTTTTCTCTTTAAGTACTGATAGCATTTGTGTGCAGTAAGTTATAAACTCACCTACATCGTGAGTTCCTGAGCCCAAGTCCCTTGATGTTGGCCATCTTAACTTTTTTTTCTGTGATTTCTTCTGGTCATTGAAACAAATATTGGGATGGATCCTTATTTCCAAGTATTTTCCGCTCTCTCAATTCATTCCGTTGTCTCTGCTGCATGCGAGGTGGGATGGTGCTGTGTGCGGCGTGACTTTTCCTTTGGAAGTGTTTCTATCATGGCATCTATGTGGAAGTGGCCTGCTCATTGCCTCCCGGTGACTCCCTTTGTCCCGGAGCGTAGGCACTCTCCTACAATTAGAAACAATCAATTATTAGGGTATATTTATAGACAAGAAATTCAGTTTCAAAGAGCATATAAAATATGTAAGCCAGAAATGTACGAAATTTATTCATGCTTAGGAAAAATAGCAAAAATTAATTGGGGATTAAATTATGATGTTCTCAGAATAGTATATAAAGGTGCAATACTTTCACCCCTTTCATGTAGTGCTCCAATACGGGTCAAAACCATCATGAAACAACACTACGCATTAAAGGTACAAAGAGTACAAAGATTAATTAATATTATTTTCCGAACAACATCTAATTAAGTCTGGTGTGTATTAACAAAACGGCACCAAACGTGATCGAACTGCAGAAGTTAGCAACGTACGTAAATGGGAAAAAGAACACGCGTAGAACTCACGCTAGACAATGCAGTACACTACATCACGGGCCTGCAGAATCTACTAAAAATAAAAGTAAACAAGAAACTACGCAATAAACACCGGCATATAACAAACAGCAGTAAAGGGATATAGGAGTCGGTTCCGGAATCGCCATATTCTTAGACAAGAAACAACTACAATACAGGCTACGTGACAGATGCTCTAATAATCAAGCGGGTTTGCTATTCTAAAAGCTCTGGACAAACTGCAGTCAATAAACCAGCTTCAGCATTGTCAGCAAACTGCTCATACAGACAGCAGAATAATTTTATACTCACTGAAAAACTTCAACAATCATCAAAACCTAATAGAACAAATCAGAAATACATTACATCGGAAAAGGCACACGATGGAAATGCCAGGAACGAATTAGCAGATCATTTGGCAAAGTATGCAGCAAGCAACGTTCAACTGTCAGTGAGCTAGGCGGAAATACCAGTGAGTGCAATCCTACCAACTGTAAGAAGGAAGCATGACCAACTTCGAAATGGGAAGTTACCAAATCATTTTTCCCTACCGTAAAAGAGAGGCTGTGTGTGAAAACGTCACGGTCACGGCAACTTAAGGTCGCACTTTATCAATTTAAATTAACTGACAGTCCGAGGTACACGTGTGGAGCAGATGAATAAACTGGACATCATCTACTTTTCGGATGTCCTAATATTGAGAAAGAAAGAAGTATATTTAAGAACGAAAAGATAAGAGCCTTTGGAAAATGGACATATTCAGGAATATAGGGAATTCATTGACTTTGTTAAAAATAAGGATTAGTGCAATGGTTATAGGAAGTATAAATATAATACAAGTAGAAGTGTAAACACAATACAATAGAAGCGAAAATTGTAAAGACGATAAAAGTGTAGAAGTTGCACCGGTTTTAATAAGAAAGTGGATATTTAATTAAATTTGTAATGGATGGAGGGAAACATTTTGGAAAAGGAGATTTGATAGGTTTTGGACGTAATCTCAGGGGTAACTAATTCCTTCCTCTCCGACGATTGGTTTCCGCTGTCTTACAGTTTTGCCACGACTGTTGAGACTCTGCTGCTGGATACTTTTATGGTCCTGTGACCATAGGGGAAGGAGTCTTGGAGGTTAATAATATTTTTTTGTTATGAAAGATGGAACACAATTTATTGTTCATACATAAACTATTGCACTATTGCACTTAACTCTAAAAATCTCGTCCACTTAATACTCTTGCAAAACTAACTACCGCTTTCCACTAATCGAGGGTAGCTGAGAAAGCCCTTCCACTGATATTGCCCCGCTGAATACTCTTGCAAAACTGACTGCGGACCTCAAAATTTCAAACTAAATAAACATGGTCTACGTGACTTTTTCCATGTAGAATCAACTCAAGGAACATGCTGTGGGAAAAAAGAGGGGGGCCTTGCCCTTGAGTATGGCTGGTCTGTTCCCAATAATCCAATATAAAAATACTTAAAATTCGTCCGTATTTGTTTTTATTTGATCCTCAAAATTAATTATTAGAAATGAGTAGGTAAACGAACCCTGCATTCTTTAAGTCCTGACGATATGCTAAATAGTTTGTTTATTTTACTGAGATTATAGTCGCACACATCGACAATCTCTTTTTAAACTTGGAATCTTTTGTGTTATTCCATTCGTCAGTTTTTGTTATCTCATTAAATTTAAAAGCCTTGTATTTTGTCTCCGTTGACACAAAATTGCCAGTGACCGCTTGATTTGTCTAGTGGTAAGCGTGACTGGTTGCTAAACGGGAGGACCCAGATTTGATTAAGTTAAGGAATTTTGTGAGGGCAATTGGGGAGCTGCCTCTTAGTGAGATGGCGTCAATCGATCTCGGAAACTTCGCACTAAAAGGAGGATTCATTATATTTAGTTTTTTTAAAGGGATTTTATTATTTTGTGAATTTTATTTCATGATACGAAATTACCTCTGTCGCATCATTTTTCTAACATCTTTCTTGACCAGAGCATTATTGTATTTATACAATTCCGTCTTCACCTTCCATTTAAAAGGATCTTCCTGGGCAAAACAAGTGGTCGTCTTTTCTGTGAGAATGCAATTAAAATCGCGATGTAGGGCCTTGCAAGCATGACCTAGAGTTATTTTTCTCCACGCAGGTATCGAGGAATTACTTAGAAGAAACACTATTTCTGTAGATCTGAAGCCGTCAATGGGTGTTTTAAGTGTATGGGCTGCGTTAAGATTAGAAGGTGCTGCTTATTTGATTTCTCTCTCTCCTAAAGAAAGCTAACGAGGTGAAAACAAGGAACTTAGAGAGAGCAGCAGCAACTGTCAGAGCAGATTAATGCTCTGAGACGGTAACATGACTATGATCTAGGCAGCTTTCTCCCTAGATCATGTGGGACATGAGATACTGTTATAACGGCATCAGATTAATTGCTGCTTCCGACCTCTTGCCCTGCTTAAGGGCAGCATCACTGTCAGGAGCTCTTGGACATTGTGCAAAGTGCGTGATTGGACACTTTTGGCTGGATACAATTTTATCAAACGGCATAAAAATTACGAGAAAATGAAATTAACCAACGTTTGGGAAGTCGCACGACATTTCACAGTTCTCTGCAGCACTGCCAAGTCCTCCACATCCTTGCCGTTAGATGTACTTACCTATGCCACTGGCCGGCAAACATGCAGGTGCACGGATTTATTGCACAATAAAGAAACAAAGACAAACCCGGCCTTTTATGGCGACCCACGCAGAAGCCATGCAGTTTTCGTTCTGCCATTATAGCCCTTTAGCACTAGAGTAATACGACGTTATTGAATGTCAGGCTATTTTTCAGTCCTTTACACTTTGCCAAGCCTGAGATTAAAAAGTAAAACACAATAGAAAGTCTGTTGTCTATGAAATGTAACAAATCTTAATGTGCAAGTTTGTTGCCTCTAAAATCTCGATTTCTATTGTTTTAATGGCGTTTTGAATGTAACAGAGAACGCTATGCTCAGATCACAATATTCTTAAATAGTTGAATTGTGGGTCCTATAAAATTGTTTATAATATTAACAGGTAATTCAAATTTTGAAAGACTGATTATGGGACACATTTAATGTTTTTCGCAAGAGCGACTTTTTACGACCGTGCTGGATTAAAAAAAAAAATCTATCGTGATCTTTGTGAGCTTGTTCCTATTTTCTCATTCAGGTTGTGACATTTGTGACCGTTTGTAATCTGGTGGATAAAGCGAACTGGTATAAAAATACAATGTGATTGCTTACTGCAGCCGCGGTAACCAGAATAAAGGAGAGGCACGCGCCAAAAGTTTGTATTTTTATATTAGTGTTTATATTTTTACTGAAGGCATAAAATAATACAGTTTGATAATGATACATAAAATGTGTGTGTTTCATCTAACTTTTATTCCGTAAGAACATGGCAGTTGTTCGGAACAACACAATGTTCACAGTAGATATCTGTTTAATATATTTCAAAGTTGAACCGAAAAACAACAGTAATGTGCAGTATGATGTTCTGTAAACAGATGTGACTCACATTATGTTACGCTAGCGCTGTTACAACAAAATGGAGCCAAGATTATTGTTTGAACAACGGAAAGCAATTTTGAAGTGGTCATGGAAAACCGAGAATGTTGTTGAAGTTCAAAGGCAATGGAGACGTCTGTACCGCGTTCTCCGGATCTAACTCCGTTGGACTTCTACCTACAGGGAATTCTTAAGGATGCTGTATATCGTAGAAAACCAGCTACACTGGCAGTACTTCGGGAAGAAATTGAAACGGCATGTGCTGCAATCGCTGGGGACAACTTCGCAAACGTTGCTCAATCAGTAGTTCAACGTACTCAGAAGTGTATCGACGTCGATGGTGGGCATTTTGACCAACTGTTGCAACTGTAAAAGTCTAAGATGATTAGTGCTCATCATTTTCTGTTTGTGTGCATTCAGTTTTGTTATGTTAACACAGTTTTTTCTTTGATTGAAATGTGTATACATTTTTGGCACCCTCTGTAGATGATGGCTGATGCTAAATAGGAATACTACGCGTTTCGGAAATTCGACAAGATATAACAATTTCCGATAGGACGTGTTTAATTTCACTGTGGCTCATTTCCAAGAATTTCACTCAGAAAATAAACCCATACAGAGCACGCTCGCAAGAGTTGAAACCCTATATTCCGCACATGGCATGCTACATATTTTTTCTGGCACAAAGTATATAAACCGTACTTTCATTTAAAATTAACCCATAATAAGCCATAAATTTTCCTGTTGAGCGTTTCGTATGACTTTCCTGAAATTATATAAATTTGTGATACAACTGTCCTTTGAATTTAAGTCCGTTACAAAGTTTGAAAGTGCTCTGAGCAAGGTATAATTTACAGTTTCATAGCCTCTAAACAGATATGAAATTTGCGCTTGTGAAAGATCAATAGTATAGTTCGCTGTAACTTATGCTTTTGAGGAAAAAATTCCGCCCAGAGACTTCCAGGAAGCAATAAGAAGTGAAAGTAAACAGCTTCCGAAAAATGGATGCTTAAAAATTTAAATTAATAGAGAATGTAATATCAACGATATATCAGAGGCAAGGCTGGCCCGAGTATTTTCTCTCTGGACACCAATCACAACAATCAGATCGCTTTCTTTGTGGCTACCGTTCCATTTAGATTCTATCTCAAGATATCGCTGCAGGCAAAACACATTTAGCAGCCACATGAGCAAAGTGTGAATTACTTAGCCGCAAGGGTCATTTACATCTTAAAATTAATCATCACTGCCGATGGCGCCAATGGGGCGAAGACCTGTAATCTTTCCTTCTTTAAATGGACGTGACCAGGAAAACTCGGCTTGAACATTTCCGCTGTTGACAGCGGCGAAATGAGAGCAATATAAAAACAGACTTTCAGTAGCCTTAATCGTAAATTTTATTGAGTGTGTGATTTGATTCTGTAAGAATGTATATTAACAAACCTCGATGTCTTAATTCATTTTAAATTGAATACAGAGAACGTTGCATCAAATCAAAGTATAATAAGACTGGATTTACGCTCTGTAGGAAATATCGTTCTTCCTCTTTCGATAAGCTTCTACCTTTTTCCTTCTTGTAAATATTTTAATGCCTCGTTGTAAAATTCCCAGGAGAGCGGAGGAAATTATGAGAAAGTTAGGTATTTCCGATCCAGTATTTTTCCTTTTCGCATGTGTCAATTGTTTTTTAAGAACTGTGCGTGAGCAGGAAGAAACAGCAAACCTTCCGGCAAAGTCTTTTGGATTGGCAAGCTCCGCTCTATGTTATTAAAAATGTTAAATACATCTTCACAGATAAACCTGTCTCATCAAGTATTAAGATTCGACTAATTATTTGAATCACGCGTATTTCTTGCTGACTTTCATAGTAGAAGTATTTCTTAATATTTAAAAAAAAAAAAGTTCTTTATTCCTAATGCCAAATCATGCAAAGAATTAGTTCACCCGGGCGGCAAATGTGTGATACATTTTCAAGCCACCTACCGCAAGTTGTGGTGTACATTACATGAACAAATGAAGATCATGTTTGAGGTAATGTTAAAGGATTGAATGACGGAGGAAACCGGAGAAAGTTTATTCCGTTGCTTTTGTCCCACAAATTCCACTTAGAGCCACTGCGATCGAACCCGGGTAACCAAGAGGAAAGTCCATGGAGCTGCTAACAATCTCTTAGAGATTTTTTCTTTCTTTCTTCGTTTTTCTTTACACGATAGCTCTCGGTAGCTAAAGACGGACTTTCATGAAGTAACAACATTCAATACGATGGCGGCCTCGGCCATGCAATTGGCAAGATAATTGTTTTTTACCTTAATAAATCTGCCTTAAACATTCATGTACGAAGCAGGTCCATAAGTTTCCGGCCCAGCTGTTTTTAGGTATGATAAAAACAAAAAGTATATTTCACTTTTCAATACAGTTTCCCTTTATTGCCATACACTTCTCAGTTCTTTCAATTAAATTTCAACCCCCCCCCAAAAAATAGTCAGCAGTTTTGTCTGCTAAATGGGGATAAACAGCATCCATCACTTCTTCGCCATGCTTAAATGTCCTTCCTTCAAGGTCCTTCTTGAGTTTTCAGAAGAGGAAATAGTCACTGGGAGCTAGATCTGGGCTGTAGGGTGGATGATCGATCTCCTTGAAGTCAAATTTCTTCACGGCTTCCTTTGCAACAAGATCTGTATACACAGGCGTGTTGTCGTGAAGAAGGCGCACACCACCACTCAGCTTTCCTTGCCTTTTCTCTTTGATGAAAGCACGTAGTCTGTGCAGTAGGCCAGCATAGTACTCCCCATTTACTGCGGTGTTCCTCTCCTTGAAGTCGATGAAGAGTATTCCCTCACAGTCCCAAAAGATTGTGGTCATGAGCTTCTTGGTTGGAAGAGTGACCTTGGTCTTTAGAGGCGGTGCTTCGCCAGGTTTACGCCCCTCCATTGATTCTCTTTTGGACAAGGGATAATAGTAGAGGATTTTGGTTTCATCTGCTGTAACAATGATTTGCAAAACTTCTCTCTCGTTGCCACGACAGAGCTCCAAAATGCCTGACAACAGATGATTCGTTGCAGGTTTTGAACTGAGGAAAGAAGTCTTAGCACTAACCTTATTCACGTTTAAATGTTCATGAATAATTCGAAGAACTGTTGTTTTAGAAAGACCCAACCTTGCTGCTATTTCTGTAACTTTGAGCCGTTGGTCTTCCATAATTTCTCCTTTCACAAGAGCGATGTTTTCAGGAGTGAGCACCTGCACGCTCTTCGTCTTCAATGCTTTCTCGGCCTATTCGAAAAAGTTTGATCCATTCTTTTACGGTAGAATATGAGGGGGATGTTTCCCCATATACATCGTTCAATCGCTGTTCATTTTATTTGGAGTAAGTTCTTCTTTTGTAAAAAACTTATAAAAAGCTCTAAACTCCATTTTGAGCATGTCACAATCTTCTACACATAGGCTTCTTTATGCAACTGTATCTGAACAACTGAACACAGCAGAGCGTAAGTTACAGCTGCAATTATTTACTTAACAGATAAGGTATGACAACAGATAAGTGTTTAGTGAGGGCGATAATCCTTATTGGCGAGGCCGGAAACTTATAGGCCTATCCTTGTATGTAGTTTCAAATATTTAATTTAACACATGGGTTCTACAAAATGGATAAAACGCAGTATCCGGCAGTGATAAAATTCTTTGTAAATATGGTTTTACTCCAAAGAATATGGGGATTATTTCAACAATCATAAATGGACTGTTGAATTTAAGCATGACTCTATCAGACTTGAAGATGACGCACATGAAGAACATTCAAAAAGTGCAGCAACGGCGGAGTTCATTGAACATAACACGATACAGCACTGGATGAGTTAAAGCGAGGTAGGAAACATTTCCTGTAGATTGTGTTTTACATCGCGCTTACTAACAGCATTTGTGTGAAGATCTTGGGTCACATAACAGCAACAGAAAGTTGACTTATACCTGTGGATGTAACTGCACACACCAAACACTGAGGTTCAGTGACAAAGTCAGTTTCATCTGCAGAAAAGGTTATGGCATCTGTTTTTTTAACACTAAAGGGTTTTTTACCAGTTGATCATCATCAGAATGTTAAAATTATAACCAAAGCGTCATATTTCATCTTTTAAAGCAACTAAATGAGTTCTTTTATGTTTGAGAAAAGACCTGATTTGCAAAAGAAAAAGTTCATTTTCCATCAAGACGATACACCTGTTCCCAATAGTGTTTTATCGGTGAGAAAGTTTAAGAGTAAATTGTTTCATCATTCATCCCACTCCTCAGTTTTGATTCCCTCTGACACATATTTTTGTGTCCTGTTTTAGAAACAGGATAATGGCATTGTATCATTGATGGAATTCTTACCCTAAGGGAGATTGTGTTAAAAAAAAAATAATGTTCAAGTTGAAAGTTTGTTTTCTTAGGTCGAAAAACTTTCAGAATGCCCTTGTATCTAATTAATCTCGTGGATTCTGCTGTTAAGATTCATGTTGTGTTGTCCACAAGCTAATAAACAACACCAAGTAAGGAAATTATGCCCTCTTTCCATTAGGTTGAAAGAAATAAGAAACAATCAGAGAGTATTAAGTTATTTGCTATCCCCACCTAACAGGGCTGCGATTGGGACAACGTTGCAGAAACAGCTGGGAGGGTTAGTAAGTCACATGATTGCACGTTCAGTACTGCGTCTGCCTGTCGTGAAAAACCAGAGAAGTGTAAGGTGTACATGGCATAACAAGCTAAAGTTGGCTGTACTCTCTGCGCACTGGTTTCTCAAGAGAGGAAACATAAAAAGAGTGAGCTAATGAACCGTATCTTTCAGCAGCGAGTAAAATGGCCTCCTTAGTGAAATTTACGATTCCCATGCGAACACTGCTCAGCTTGCCTGCAATATCTTATTATGGCGGAATATTAGTAAAGAAATATTAGTGCTTCGGGAATCTTTCGTCGGTGCCTCAAAGAAAAACTTCGATGGAGGTATTTATAAAATATAATCACTGTGGGCGATGCTATTATAGGACGAAGATAGCAATGGAATAATTTGCAATTTAAATGTAATCGATGAGGTTAGACTACTAATTTTTTCCGATACTTTCAAGAAGTTAACCCTTCTATTTAAAATACATATTTCATTTTAATTAAACTGATGAACACGAATTTTATAATAGTCGTTTTGCTGTATCTTTACACGTTCGTTATTGAGAACACGAACGCGCACAAAGTTTTATCGTTGAAATACACAAACTACTTTTGTAATTACAAAAAGAATTAAGGAAGGAAGAACTCCAGAAATACATTAACATTTTCAAACAGCAGCAATGTTTCAGAACAACACGTGGCAAAAATGGTCTAATATACATTTTTACTGCAGATAATAGTCGAAAAATATACTGAATTTGGTTATCTTACTAATTTTATTTATTTGGTATATACACAGACGCTATTTAACATCTCTGTTCATCAGCCTCTCATTAGATTCAAAGCGTGAGACGGCCGGTAAATTTTGCTTCTTCTTTCAGGTTTGAAGTTCTTTTACGTGCCGTAAATCTACGACACTGTACCCGTGCCTTGACTTCCCTCCCGAAAGAAACCATACTTGGGATTTTTACACCTGGAAATTTAGACGTTGGATGCCAAAATTATATATCTCGTAGACGTTGTTCCTAACTAACACCACAATACTCTACGCTAGTTTGGGTTTTGATATTTCAGATTGATCCTTCTGGGATGAAAGGAGTGTGATTTTAAATGTAAAAAATCACATGAATATCTACGGAGTTTATTACACTTTTCTGATTAAAATATACTATAGGAATATTATTAGATGTAGTTTGAATACGTGATAGAATTTATACTTTTCTCCCAAAAACTATGCTTTTTGTCCTGTTGTAACTCGTATACTATTTTTCTATATGAATATTAATTCATACGTGGTGACTCTTATCATTCACCACAAATAATAATTTTGTAATTACTTTCGAAAATATTAATCGCCACTTATCTTTATGTAATGTTAAAATGTAGCTTTAATTTACGGAGTAGGAACCATGATTTTTGTTAATGGAATTTAAAAAACAACTTCTCTCTACGGAATCCAACGTATAACTAACAAAAATTTTAGATATAAACTGTCACTTGTTACAATAAGACTGTAATAATACAACACATTACAGTGCATTACATTTTCAATATACGCATACTAAGCCAATTAAAATTCGTTCATTTCTATTTAGTCGCAATAAAGCTGTCTGCCTCGTGTTTCATTCTTGGTACACATTATTAATGTTGTTAAGCTTGCCATTGGTTGATTCACTTAGCATTACAATTTTCTTATCTGTAGTTTAATCTTTTCATATTCTTGGCTATGTGTGTGTTCTTTTGAATCGTTATATTTATATTATTAGGTATTGACATAAAGACCAACAAACAAACATTAAGACATACATTGTAATAGCCCCCATCAGACACATGAAATCTATATAGATGAGCTGATTGTTTCTTATTTCAGTTGAAAATTAGAGCCCTTACTTAACCTAAAAACATGTGCAAATGAATTTATTACATTTACATGATTAAAGCATTATATCAATGAATGTTATAGCCTTTATCTTACGTAATAACACACGTAAATGAATTTCTTAAATTAACATAACTAAATGGCTATTACCATTAAATGTTTGTGGCTTTATATTGGCATTATAGCTTTACCTAATATACAAACATGTGAAAATTAACTTATTAAAATAATGTCATTAAACACCTGCTATCAATCAGTGTTTAGGGCCTTAAGTAGAATATTTTTCTTTTTACGATATTGTGTCTACAAGGCAAATACTTACATATCCCGGTTTTACTGACCTAGAAAATGAATTTGAATGCAGCTCATATAGATGTAAAACTTTTAAAGAAAAAAAAAAGGAACCATAAAATAATTGGTTTAATAATGAATATAAATACGCAAAATACAACCATAAATCAATGCAGATGATGTTCAAATATCGCAGGAGTTCAGGCTAAGGAATGCACTTAGTTTGCAATTTTATTAAATATTTTATGAAAGTATGTTTGATATTACGCCACAAAATGTTATAACCAGACAAAGTAACATCCTATATGCTGAGGAAGATAGTAGTGCTCACAGAATATCTTCAAAGATATTTTATTAATTTAATATGTCAGAAAAGTAATACAACACGAAAACAGCATCAGAGAAGTCAGTTGTGGTGCTCTGGTAGTAACCATACTAGACCAATGATCGCGGGTTCAACCCCGTCCAGGGTCGATGGATTTTTCCGGCGTAAACATCCTAAGTGTGGCTTCCTTCGGAAGGGAAGTAAAGCCGTGGGTCCCGTGTCATAGAGCTCAATTCTGAAAAACCTCTGAGCAAAATGTGTCGGCCGTTTCACGCCCTGAATTGAATGGGACGCTGATGACCTGAGATGTTAAAAAGAGTCCGTAAATAAACCAAATAAAAAATCACAAAGAAAAACAAAAATACTAGTAATCTGAAGGGTGGGGGGAAACCTATGCGATGTAAATTGGCAGTACCGAGTCCTCCATAGAGTTGCCGCCTCTTTCACGGCATCTGGCAGTCGGCAGTTACAGCTACCGACGAAGCGAATTGATTCAAGTGTTGCCAATCACAACTTCAATTGCAATGAAAATAAAAGCCTACCCCATGACAGAAGAAGTTGGAAATGTTTTCCTGCTACATTTCTGGCATCATTTTAGAAAATTGTCATTCACTTATTCCTATTCCTATATTGAGTAAGTTTATACTCTAAGGCACCACAGGGTCGCTGATGCCCACAAATTGCAGGTAGATGATCCTTATATTTCGGTAAATGTTTGTAATCAATGATAAAGTAACATTCTTTACTGATAAAACATCATTCCACATCGATGGAAAACAGCTGGCATAAGAGTACAGAAAACTCGGATTCAGTACCTAAAAACTCTTTGCATGATTGGAAAATGGATGCTTGGCACGCGTAAGTGTATACCCAATAATAGCGCGTCTCTTTTTTCAGAATACCAGAAAGATACAAAAATGACTTGCTGAAAATATGTAGGTTTTATTTATGGTGCAAGTAAAAATAAACTTCAACAAACAAACACGCACGCATTAGAAAACTGAAATGAAATATGAAGCATATTGCCTCAATTTCGGAAAGTTTGCTGATGCTTGTGAATGTTCTAAAAAAAAATGACAGATATATCTAAGGCACGTCCCCCCCCCTTTTTAAATTGTAATTACCAGAACTTGGGCAGTTGTGCGGATATCACAGCTGCTTCGCCAGAAATTACCGCTCCAACTACCCATCCACCAGCGGCGTAAAACGGACGACAAGTACATGAAAGACCCAGGAGGGGGAAATATAATTGAACATGTTATGAACTTTAAATTTTAAGCAATTCAATTATCTGGTAGCTGAAAGAAGTCTTAAGAGCAGCCAAAATATTCGGATATTTGGATAATAGTATCTGGCAAAACAAACTTATAAACAAAGAAAGTAAAACAATACATTTTAAACTGTTAAGAAACAAATTATTACATGCCAACGGAGACCCGAGCTGAAACTAAAGTTCAAATTAAATAATTAGGAGTTGAAAAGAAAACTCTATGAGTGTAAAGTGACTTGGCAATTTAAAAAAGAAAAAAAAAAAAAGAAAAAAAAAAAGATGTAGAGACCCTGTTTTAAGACAGGACTTGCTAACCTTATTATGATAGGCAAACCAAACCGCCTGGGAAAAAGCCGTTCAAAAGCTGAGCACAAAGCCAGCACACATCTGCTATATACAGACGGTGTCAAATACACACACACACACACACACACACACTTCGAGCAAAGAAAAAACTGAGTTAACATAACAAAACTGAATTCACCCAAACAGAAAATGATGAGCACTAATCATCTTAGACTTTTACAGTTACAACAGTTGCGTCGATACACTTCTGAGTACGTTGAACTACTGATTGAGCAACGTTTGCGAAAGTGTCCTCAACGATTGCAGCACATGCCGTTTCAATTTCTTCCCGAAGTGCTGTCAGTGTAGCTGATTTTCTACGTTATACAACACCCGTAAGAGTTCCTCAAAGGTAGAAGTCCAACGGAATTAGATCCGGAGAACGCGGTGGAAACTCAATTGGATCTCTTCATCCTATCCAGTGCCTTGCATAGTGCTTTGGATCCAGTGCGCGGGCTTGTTGCTGTGTGAGGTCTCCCAGATCTGCCCTTGTGAACATCGTATACGGTACCACGAGTCTCAAATTTGCCTCAAATGCGTGCAATTTTTACTCGCCTTGGCGGTTCTGTTCTGTACACACGTCTCCATTGTCTTTGAACTTCAACAACATTCTCGGTTTTCCTATACCACTTCAAAATTGCTTTATGCTGTTCAAACGATAATCTTGGTTCCATTTTGTTGTAGCAACGCTAGCATAACGTATTATGAGTCACATCAGTTTATAGAACATCATAGATAATCTTGGCTCCATTTGTTCATTGTTGATTTACTGTCACGTAACAACGCTATCATAATGTATGTGAATCAGATCTGTTTACAGAACATCATACTACACATTACTGCTGTTTTTCAGTCCAACTTTGAAATATATTAAATGGATATCTACTGTGAAAGTGTGTTTACGTATTTAACTGGTTTCGCTCCAGAAGGCATTCCAGTTTCATAATAATCGATATAGTACATAAATACATCATAGTACCAAAAAGTGTAATGTACTTTCCTGTAGCGAGATACGCATATCACAAAATCGGATCTCTAGGTTTTACAATGACAACCATCATCTAAATTAATTTCGATGTTTTCAGTTATGTTAAAGATTGAGAACCTTAAAACTGCTGGTCTTTGCGCCTCAGCTTTCATGAAACATTAAGTTGTCACGCTCAGTAGCTGCAATTATCTACAAACGGACTTGTACAGAAAATCAAACCGGCATGTGTGAGGGAAAGGCAGAGAGATGAGCGTGTGCCCGTGTCAATGATTCATTTGTGCAACAAGACAAATTTATGATATTAATTTGCCAAGTTTTAAATAGATGTCCAATGGGCGTAAGTAAAAAATTTAAAATATTCACGATTTGGTATTTGGATATAGATAATGAGGTCCAGTCCATAAATTTTCGACCTGACATTGAAGGTTCCAGGACTGTAAACATTACATTTCCTTTCTGGTCACACCAATCATTTGCTTGGAGAAGCTCATTAAGTCACACATGTTGCATAGTATGATGTTCAAAACTGAATACAGAGCAGTGATTACCTTTTACCTAAAGAGGACCTTTCGCCTAGTGATATATCAACAACAGTTTGATGTTGTGTTTGGGGAAGCTTTCACTTCATATTTCACTGTGACGGAGTGATCAAATTATTTTGTTTGGGCAGAGAGAGCCTTAAGTGGATGCATCTCTCTTGCCGAGGAAGAAACTCTGGGGGTGGGGGTCTGAAGACAGAAGAAATAGCTGCAAGGTTGAGGCTTCCAGGAACAACTATGCTTTGCATCATGTATAAGGTTAGTGTAAGACAAGTGTCTCGAATTCTTTCAATTTGGGACACTGTCGCATGGAATGTTGTTAATCTTTGGCATGGTAACGAGTGGGCAGTATGGCATTCCATCATCACAGGAACAGAATTATGGTCCTGTACTACAATCCTCTTTCGAAAAGTAGAATCAATGGAGGTGTGGAAGAAGGTGAAGCACACCTTACATAGTCCAAGGTGTACAAGAAGAACATCATGACGACAATTTTGCGGAACTGCCAAGGAATTCTGATGTCAACTGCAAAGAAAGCCTCAGCTGCCGCATGGAAAAGAGGCATGGAATGCTGAGTAGAGGAATTCGCCTACTGCAATCCACGCTGCTGCCGTCAACGCATGTGGCATACAGGAGCTGTATCTCCCACTACACAGCCAGATCTTGCAGCATCCAACCTGTTTTCAAAACTGAAATTTGATTCACGAAAGAAAATGAGTTGAAGAACAGTTTTCCAGCATTTTGCAGACAAAGCTTCGGATTTTTTTTTTTTTTTTTTTTACAGAGCTGAAATGTTAATATAGAGTTATGTTGTTGATTTGAAGTATTTATGGACGCTATTTAACAGTTCAGGTCATCAGCGTCCCATTCAATTCATGGCGTGAAACAGCCAACAAATTTTGCTCAGAGGCTTGAAGTTCTTTTTCATGCCGTAAATGTACGACATGGGACCCACGGCCTTACTTCCCTTCCGAATGAAGCCATACTTAGGATTTTTACGCCCCGAAAAAATTCATCGGTCCTGGACGGTTTTGAACCCGCGACCTTGCGTTTAGAAGGCAAGTATGGTTACCACGACACAACCAGGACCGACTATAGAGTTATGAGAAATGCACTAAAGTAAAAGGAGATCGTTTAGAAATGATAACACTTTCATCCTACCAGGAATGTTCAATAAAGAGAGTCTTTTCTTATTTGACATACCTTCACTCATCCTCATAATTGGATGATCTCTAACGGATGCGTTGCACTGTCCCAGCGTTGCACTGTCCCAGAGTTTCTGCCAAATTTAAAGACATACTGGAAGTCATTATTTCACAAATCCTTCAGAATCTGCTCCGTAACCTTCACCACTGCTTCTGATCATGGGAAAGACCCTCCACAAGGGCGTTTCTTCAATTAGAGGAAAAAAAAAAAAAAAAAAAAAAAAACGGGTCACAAGGGGCTAAACTTGGATTATAGAGAGGGTAATATACACACTTCATGCTGTTTATTGTGAAATGCTCAGCAACAAAATGTGTGATTGTGGCCGTGCATTATCATGGTGGAGCATCCAGTTTGTGGCACGAAAATGTGGTCTTTTGGTGTGACATGACCTTACAGAGTTTTCAGGACATCTCTAGTATTGTCCAGTTACAGTTGTGTGTTCAAATACAACAGGCTGGTAAACCATTCCGTGAATATTGAACAATGAGATGACCATAACTTTCCCACCAGAAGCAACTTTATTTTTATGATGATGTTAGAGATATTCACACAAACATTTGCTGTTTGCTCTCAGAATGGAAATGATACAGCCAAGTTGCAGCATCAGTAGCGATTGCTTTTGAAAGAAACTCCGCGACTTTAGGTAACATCTTCATCTACATTCAAATCTGCACAAGAATGTAATTTTATTTCAGAATCAGCAGTCGTCATCCAGTGGCATGTTCAGAATAATTCAAATGACAGCAGGTGTATATGATTTCTTCCGTTAGACCCCATACTGGACGGCCGGGTCCACCTCCTTTTGAAACTGATTGCCTTCCCTCTTTAAATATTTTAAATCAACTTCGAACTAGCTATTGGGAGCACAAACTCTCCATAGGCCTGACATTTTCTAGGTCTCAGCTGAAGATTTGTCCAGACGAAAGCAGAATTTCGTCGCGTGTCACCCCCCTTTCGCTGTAGGCGGTACTGAACATGTCTCAACTTTCACATCTCTCACAAGGGGAAACCCGAAGTGTCAACAATAAAACTGCTATTGTAAAGTTAAATGTTAAAAACCTGTTAAATATAATAAACATTTTTCATTGAACAGATCGCATACCACCTACCTAAACTAGTAAGGCCGGTAACTTATGGATCATCTATCTACCATGAGAAGTCCAGAACGTCGTTTGAGTACTTAAAGAGTTGTTACCCCCAAAAATTAAAAATGGGTGTGATTTCTTATCATATTTGATACAAGATATAAAAAACTGCCAATTTTACAATCTGGCTATGTAAAACGTATAACAGCTTGCATTTTATATGAATTATTTTATAACGTAGTCCTCGGTATTTTGCTTGCAGTCATTTGACAGCACTTGACCTTATCTGTCAGTAGTTTTCATAACAGCACACAGATGACTTAGAGGTGAAATACTGCTCCAATTAATCCTACACCATTCAGTCCGATTATTTAAATGTTTATATGTTAATAAACAAAGTTCCAAAGCTTTTGCATTAGATCTGTTATTGTTACTAAATATTTACAATGCGAACTTATGTCTTTTACTTGTTCCATCCATGCTGATACAAACGAAAATGCTTCGATAGGAAGAGGAAAAACAAAAATATTTCTCTTTAAGATTACCATCTGTAAATTTTTTTAATATCCAAAACAAAAAATCATTTATATCACATGCTAGCCTCTCATTTTTGGATGTTGTGCCATTCTTCTGATATGTACTCCTGATATCTACAGCGCTGACAAACTGATTATTAAATAACAGACGAACACGGTCTACAAACACACGTCAGACTCTGGAGAAATCAAATCAAAGAAAAGTTCTTGCATCCAGCCGGAAATTGAATACAGGACCCTTAATCATTAAAGGTTGGTGTTCTACCGCCTGCACTACGACACCAATTTTTTCAATTAATATGCTTGAGATTTAGGTTGTACAGGCTTATATGCACGACTTGAAAGGGCTTATAGTATTGTTTTAGTATTTTTATCAATATTACAGATATCACATAACGGAAATAACTGCACAAGTTAAAAAGCAATACTACCATAGACACTAGTCATTGATTATGTTGATATCCAAATTCTCGGCAGTTCTGGCTGATGCAATCTCCTAGTCTTCCCAGAAAACTGCCACACAGAGAGAGGGGTCAAGCTCATGTTAGCGTATACTGTTTCACGCTGTTCAGGGAGATTAATTTCTGAGAGAACGCATTGCCCTTTATGACCCTCCAGAAGAAGAAATCTTTGTCGGATTTTGTGATCCGGAGTGAAGTAGTCGATGGAACTGAAGTTGTTTTTCAAGAACTGTTGAAAGCATTTGTTGTGTAGCGTGGTGGCGCGCCATTCTGTTTGAAGAGAAGATTATTACATTCACGTCTGATCTGAGAGATGACATTCAGAAACAAGGTATCAAAGATACCATTAGACCACCATTTGGATAACTTGCTGTTCATCATTCCAGACAATTTAGAGGAAGGTTCGTGTGACGACAATTTCTTCGTTGAGCAACATTTTATAAATTCAAGTCGAAGGCCATATTCACTTTCCAATATATCGTGGAAGAGTCTTGGACGATATCAATAGATGTAGCCACATCTACTTACAACAAACATCTGGAAATTCCGAGCCCCTAGATGTTTTTCCTTTGGGATTTTTTCGGCTCTCCTGGAAACTACAGCAATCAAGAATGTTTTATTTCTCACTTGTTACATTTCTTGATCTACCATTCCTGCGTGTCTAATTTCTCTTAGCGTTTGTAAATTGTTTGTCTTTTTGTGCATGTGTACCAAGTAATTCCTACCCCTTCTTTTTCCAAAAATTTCAGCGTTCTCAGTTTCAGGATTCATAGGCAAGCCTCCGGCTGACGGTCCCATAAATCTGCACTGACACAGAAGGAAAATTTCAGCTTGTATCCTTTGCATAATTATACTATGGTTATTAAGGACACGTCTGGAATTAAAACTATCACTGGACCATGTTACCGTTAATATAACATATAAACATTAGCGGTATACTGACTACAACGGATCTCTATTCATCATGCAACGAGAGAATACATGCATTATGACAACCAAGCTGAAAACTGCGTTCTTTAACTTGGAGTGGTACCCGAAAAGGTTACAGGCAATGAAAGCGTATTTGAGAAGAGCAGCAGCTTTAAAGCGACTAAAATACACTGCCTTTGTTACCACTGTTTTCTACAAATTCTAAAGAGATGGGGGTATGTGGAATATTTTGTCACAGGGTGGACCAGCTAGGTAATGGTATTTTAGTTGATGAATCATTTAGTGACATTTAGATTGGAAAACTATAAATTATGTTGGGAATTAAAGGTGTGAAAATCTCTCCATAAAGATATAGTAGTCGACCAAAAACAGTTGCCCGACTGAGAAGCCATATAGAATATAGCACTATAAAGAAAGGACAAACCTTGATTACCTTTTTCCTGGAACTAGGATTACAGCTGTTTATTTGTTGCATTGAGGAGTGCGGTTATCATAAGCAATGTTGGAGAGTTACCATGGTAGTGTGTTACTGTTTAGAGATGGAAGCGGTAGACACTCGGAAGTCGGCGGGGTGGGTGCGAGGTCATTAAGGTTTGTCCATATCCGTCAGTGTGTTCGTATTGTGCGATGATCAATTTCCATTGGCAAACTCAAGGAGCAATGGCAGCGATGGCAGCTAGAACAAGGAGGCAAAGATTTCAGAAGTGTTCATACATATCCCGAAATAAATTTGTGCAACTTAAGAATGTTTCTATATAACATTAATACACACACACACACACACACACACACACACACACACACACCTTTCAAACAAATCTACCAACCAATTTACATAATGCAGGCATGGGACTGGCAGTTCTGCTTTACAACTTTGCTATCAATTTAAAAGTTTATTAGGAGGAAAACGCTTTCTTCAGGGAATTTCTTGAAGTGTTATCCAATCCTTTCCTTTATCAATTAATACAATGTATATACTTAATTTACAGACTATATAGACACGCGGTTATTATTTCGTTGCTTAGATAGATGAAGAAAATTTGGAATATTTCATTATCCTTATACTTTTACACTGTTTCCTCCGAATATTTCATTCTATTTTCAGATTCGTGAATTGTAAATATCTGATGGAAGTATTCAAAAGGTCATCGACAAGAACTACAGGTAGGTACTCCAAATTGTTACTTGTTGAAAAAAATAACAATATAGCTGTCCATATGAAGTCGTTCTAATGGAGTCGAAAGCGATTTGTAAGCACTCAATCCAATGTATTTTTTTCAGGCGGAAGATACGATATTTGTTTCTCCATCCGAAAACTGTCTTTTGTTCTCCGTATGTCTTTCTTTGTTAGTTGTTCGAATATCTCAGATGGTGTCTTTAATATTTTTCTTTCAAAGTAACTCAATCGCCTCTCTCTTATTTCTTTCATTCCTATGCTATGCAGACCTACCGAACAATATTTTGACTTAAATTGGGTTTACACTCCGTAACAAACCACATTTGAGAAAACATGTGCATTGCACTTTTATTAACACGGCACAAAACTTTCAATAAGTTACAACGCACGGCTCTGTTTGCTGCACATAGAAACAACTTGATACACGATGGGAGGTGTGGATGTGAACCAATCTCGGTATTTGCAGAAGATATATTTCGTAATTAGCAACTTAAGTCATGCTTATATGAACGGTCACATCATCGACGCAATGCAGCATTATCACTCACAAACAAACAACACTTGGTTGTTCATTCTGCTGTTATTTGGGAGTGGTGTGAAACTCTCACCTAGCACTGGTGCGCATGATCGTCAGTTGTTCTGCCGACGGTGGTTCTTGGGTTTCATTAACGCTTCGACTCTGATGGCTCATGTTTGGTCGCTGTGTTGTCCTTTAAGTGAGGTATATACAGGCAGTGACCCCAAAAACCCTGTTATTGTTTCTGAATCAAGCACGCGATTGAACAATACAAGAAAACTGCTGTTGGTGGATACTCTAAGCAGGCTTGACTGTTTAAACCACGACAAATTAAAACTGTTTCCTCGGGTGGATGAAAGCATTTCAAGGAACTGCAAGATTTGGAATTCGTTCATGGTAAAACACGTTCGAAACTACTTCTGTTATAGTATTTGGAGTTGGCATCACTTGTAGGCCAAATTGTTGACAAACATATCGATAATTGCTTGAATTAATGGTGGCCTAGTGATGATGAATTAAACTTTAATATCATTCTCTGAATTTGGATACTTGGTAATGAACATACCCTTTTACATTTGGTACAATGTCGACCTTCAAATCGCGAACAATACCAAATCATTTAAATTTTATTTCTGTCTTAAAAAAAATGACGATGGACAATGTGGTGTTTCGTGGGTGCATAAGCTCTACCATTTTAGCCGTACTAGTAGACTGGGCTATTTCTATTGGGTACCAACTTCAATGATTCCAACATGTCTTGAAGACTGACATTATCGCGTTATTTCAGCACTAGCTTCGGAAACTGTGTGGGATGCTTATGAGATTGAATTTAATTGTAATATAACATCTAGAATAATATCTTGATGTACAAATTTGCCTATACATATAATATTCTTGTTAAACTGTGAAATAAACTTAACGAGGAAATTATTGCAACGACATTTTCGTTACATCCCAGAGAAATGTGAAACACATTTAGTTGTAATGTGTTAAAAACCCGAAGCCTTTATCTTCCAACATGTGGTGGACATGTTTGAATGTTGAATAATTGCCTAATAGTTCACACTTGTATAAACAACAGCACCAAAAGTTTTCTTGAAAAGTATTAGATGAGTGCATATGACTTCCAGTGAATGACCAGTTTTATTCATACGTGTACATAAACAAAACTTTTGAATGAGTTAATTGTGTCTTAAAAAGTTCAAAATGTATGAAGGGAGGCTTGATTTTCTTCTTCTTTATATTTATGGACGCTCTTTAAGAGCTCAGGTCATCAGCGTCCCGTTCAAATCAGGACGTGAAACGACAAATTTTGCTCATATGCCTCTTTTTTAAGAATTGAAGTTCTTTTACGTGAAGTAAATGTACGACACGGGACCCACGGCTTTACTTCCCTTCCGAAGGAAGCCATACTTAAGAATTTTTACGCCCGAAAAAATCTATCGGTCCTGGCCGGAATCGGACCTGCGATCTTGGGTTTAGGAGGCAGGTATGGTAACCACTACACCACCAGGACCGACGGGAGGCTTGAAGTGCAAGTATTCTTGTTAATGCACTCTCCAACTCAAAAAAGAAATGGATGATATTTTCACGTTTACAGGTTAAAGTTCTTTCTACTTCTTTAACTGTTTATCTTCCTCCGGTATATTAGAACTTACACTTTTTGGAAGTTAATTGTCTGTGAACACATACACACTGAGAGGATTCATGTCAGGCTCGTCTCAACACACCACAATCATACACATATACATAGATGAAATGAAGATGAATGGCGAATTGAAAGGTGAACTCTAACAGAGAAATACTAACCTGGCATTTGCCCTTACTGAAAATGGAATAAGGAAAACTATGAAAATGACATTCAAGTTAGTTGGCTTCAGGACTTCCTGAATACGAGTGCCAAATGTTACCCCTGAGGCAACCATTCAGTGGTTAATGCAAATGCTACAATTACTAAATGGTTCGAAATTAATTTCTATGTGCTATCGAACGAGAAAGAAGTCGCACGTCATTTACATATGAAGCAGCAGACAAACAGAAGTCTCTATTGTCCCTAAGTCTGCATAAACTGAGTATCACAAATGCCAACTCATTGAGAACAAAGTAACTAAAATTGCTAATGTCTATTTTTATTGTGTTCTCTTTCAACGATATGTTCGTTTTATACTTTTCATGAGGTAGTCTTCAAAAACTATTATTTGTCAGAATATATTCTAAGTCTTGCAGAGTGGGATGAAGGCCGAGTTTTGCCACCTCATTTGTCTATAGTCCCCTTAGGGGAGTCATCCATCATACTTTTTGTTAACCATGTGAAATAGACCAGCCCACTTGGTGGCCTGGTCTCCTGCTTGGACTCTTAAGTAGTTTTTCCGATGGAAAGTGAGGGCATGAAGAGGATTAGGAAGGCAGGTTCAGTGTAAGCTTGACTATATAATATTTGCAATCGTCTAAGAAAAGTTGATGGGAATAGTTTAAATATGGATATAAAGTTCGTGACCTGATTAGCTTCTGTTCTTAGTTAGCGATAAATATCCTATTATATATTTTGAAAAACTTTAGAAAACTCGATACAGGTGTTTTTCCCCCACCAAAAGCATCTTCTATTGAGATTTAAAGTCTAGATCAATTAATCTTACACCATAAACAGGGAGTGGCACCTTAGCAGAGCATGTAATGTGTCCTAAGGCAATACTGGTACAACTATTTCGTTCCGGCATCCACTGCGAACAGACAGCCTTTAAAATGTTAATCAGTAATAAGTCGATCGCATGTTTCTTTCAGATCTGTGCTCGAGTTGTTTGTTATAGCAGCACCAGAGCTGCGGAGAGCCACCTTAACTGAATTTAACAAGAAAAGTTTATAGTAAGGGTAGTTAACATAAACACGTTTTAGATATTTCAGCAACATGTTCTTTCTCTTTATTAACACCACGTTATGGTTCGCTGATAAGGAGAAAATCAAAAGCTTTCTAAAGCTATACAAGTTCTGTCATGGAAAGTTCTTCAAGTTGAGACATAATTTACTGCAGCTTTTCTCAAATACAAACTTTGCACTTATAAGAAATAAATGTCGGTCCTGGGGGTGCAGATACTTGCCTTCCAAACCCAAGATCGCGGGTTCAAACCCGGCCAGGATTGGTAGATTTTTTCGGGCGTAAAATCCTAAGTATGGCTTCCTTCGGAAGGGAAGTAAAGCCGTGGGTCCCGTGTCGTACATTTACGGCACGATAAAGAAAGAAGAGACCTCTGAGCAAAATTTATTAGCCGTTTCACGCCCCGATTTGAATGGGACGCTGATGATCTGACATGTTAAAGAGAGCCAGTAAATAAACCAAATCAACAAAATTAAATAAATGTATCTGTTTTTAATCCGCGATTCAGGTGAAAGTGTGTAATAGGGCTCAGAAACGACATGATGCTGTGGGGTTATAACGGGGTCATTATTGATCATGGACCTCATGTTTTGTGATTCGAATCATTTTTAAGACTTTCAGAGGGTCCAGGTTTGATTGTGTTCCTCATGTCTCCCACCGTGACCTTTTTTCTCCTTTTCGGTTACCAGTAATACGTGGAGTTAAATTTCCACATGTATTCTAAAATTGAACAATTTAGCCTTGGGGGGGGGGGGGTCTTCCTTGTAAGATAGCCGTATTCAAAATGCGAACTAAAACTCGTTTCCAGGCAGAGACCTGTAACCGGGGGACAGCAACCCGTTTAAACTTGTGACTTTAAGCATCAGGCCTAAGGTTCAAAGTCTACCACCTCTTCTTATAGCGGCTATTAACACATCCGATTTGTGTGAATGTTCAGCACAATGCATAGCTAAGTTAAACATTGGGCAACTTTCTCTGACACGTTTTACCAGAGTTGACGCTATCGATTAAAGATAGCCGGTAGTTGCAGAAAATGTTTCTTGTCCTCCCATAGCTGATTGTGTCTAGTTTCATTTATTTTTCATTTGTCTATCTTATTTTAATTATTTTAGTTGCGTTATAAAAAGAAGTATCCCTTGTTATTTAATTCTTTTTATGGCAAACCAGTTCCTTTGTCGTTTTAGTATCGAAGCCTATATATATACAAAGTTTGGCAGACTTTACCTACTGTTACAACATTCGTATTATACAGTAAACCGGACTACTTATTTTTTTAATTTAATATACAGTCAAGCCTACTAGCTTTACAATTTTATTTTTTAGTTTGTTAATATTTACCTATGATGATATAGCATTCGTGTTATATAGTTATGATACAGAGGGTGCCAAAAACCTATACACACTTCAAGCAAAGAAAAAACTGCGTTAACATAATAAAACTGAATTCACATAAACAGAAAATGAGCGCTAATCATCTTAGACTTTTACAGTTACAACGGTAGCTCAAAATGCCGACCATCGGCGTCGATACACTTCTGAGTACGTTGAACTACGGGTTGAGCAACGTTAGCAAAAGTGTCCTTAGCGATTGCAGCACATGTTGTTTCAATTTCTTCCCGAAGTGCTGTCAGTGTAGCTGGGTTTTCTACGGTATACAACATCCTTAAGAGTTCCCCATAGGTGGAAGTCCAACGGAGTTAGATCCGGAGAACGCGGTGGAAACTCAATCGGACTTCTTCGTCCTATCCAGTGTCTTGAACAGTGCCTAGGATCCAGTGTGTGGGGCTTATTTCAATGCGAGGTCTCTCAGATCTGTCCTTGTGAACATCGCATACGGTACCACGAGTGTCAAAATTGTCTCGAATGCGTGCAATTGTTACTCGAGTAGGCGGTTCTGTTCTGTACACACGTCTTCATTGTCTTTGAACTTCAACAACATTCTCGGTTTTCCAATACCACTTTAAAATTGCTTTCCGATGTTCAAACAATAATCTTGGCTCCATTTTGTTGTAGCAACGCTAGCAACGTAATGTTAGTCACATCTGTTTACAGAACATCATACCAGATGTTACTGTTGTTTTTGGGTTCAACTTTGAAATATATTAATTAGAGGTTTACTGTGAAAGTGTGTATACATTTTTGGCACCCTCGTAGTTATGTAGTGAGGTAAACTGATTTCACCACATTCTTACACTTTGGCAGCGTTTATATAGCATTCATGTTATATAGTACAGATGAATAATTTACGACATTTTGTAGTTTGTTAGCGCTTATCTACAGATATTTCATTCGTGTTATAGTCAAGATGACTAATTTCATCATTATTTGTATTTTAGCACAGATGCCTTGAATAACTGTTACATTGTGAAGAAACGGCTATGGAAATTCGATTTTTATGGCTTCGTAGTTGCTTATCATCTTCATGAAGACCTCTATTTGAGTTTATTTTGTTGCTTGCACAAATACAAACATGTTAGGGTATGGGATTTAAAATTTCTCCCAAAAGGGAAGAATTGTGGCGATGTGTCGTAAAGGAATTTGAAGCAGTAAACGCACGGAAGTGACTGCTAACTTTCAATTAAGTGATCACTGTATATTTTCACCGCCGTATAGTCAGATGTTGTGAAAAAGCAAATGGGATGGGAGTGGCCTCTACCTGCCTTGCTAATTACTCTGCGGACTCCACTTTAAGTGCGGGTCAATTTGCTAATAGACTATGGAACTCGATACCTTGGCAAAGTCGTAAAAGTTAAGCCCCATACTGGAGGGGGGGGGGGTTCTACCAAACTCCATTAGTAAGCTCGGCCGATCTTATATGGGCTTTCAGTTTTTTAGGTTGGTCTTCAGAGATAATTGCGGCCGTCAATCTTTGCGGGAACGACTCCGAAAGTTCCAATTCCGGACCACCAGGCTCGCGCCACTTGCCTCCTGGGGTAAATATCACAGCACTTGTAGCGCCATTCAGTCTAATACTTTTACTGAACACATTTAAAACTAAATGTTGATATTGAAAGGATGTAATTAAAATAAAAGTGAGATATTACAGTTTTACTGTACTTTTTATATATTTGTCTATTCATATATACATACACATACACACATATATAATATAAATAAAAATTATGTAACACTATTAACAATGTAACTAAATTAACAATAATTAGAAAAACAGAAAATGATAAAACACTAAGAAAAAGTCACAGATTTGCAATTTGCATTTATATATAATAGTGAAGGAGGTTCGAACCTCCTTCTCCGCCACTAACGCCGTGGTCTATAACCAGAGCCCTGTTCAGGGACAAAACCTTCAGCAAGCGGAGAGAACTGTCTCTGCTAGTCATATGCACTCCATTAGGTTTATAGTAAGTTTGTGACCAAAGTCATTAAATGCTGCACTGGTTTTATAAACATTAGGACGTTAGCCTTAAAATAAACAATTGTTTTTGCTAAGAAATACTTCGCAGGAATTTGTAATGTGAATGGTTTCAGAAGAGTGTTCGGCCCACATTGTAGAAGGGAATATGGTGTTGTCAGAGGTAAAATGGTCACAAAACAGTGCGAATTTTGGGCAAGCTGGCTTATCATCAGCCACGCTAAATACAAAACAGCAGGTAAACAAGTTTCAGCTTCACCAGGTCTCACAAAGGTAAAATAGACAACTTGGAACTTGAGTTCTCTTAATTGCTTCATGTGTAAGAAAATTTAAGTTTGCCGTCGTTTCCGTTAGTTCAGATATTAAATCCATAGTGCAGGAAAGGAACGTTCAAGTTTGAATAGGTAATGCCAACTTTGCCTAAAAATAACAATCTATTAAGGCAGAATAGTCTCGGCAAACTCATTGCCTGTATTAGTGACTGAAGAATTGGCGCACCCCTGGTGAGACACTAATGATGCCAGAGATGCCTTGGGTGCTGTGGTTAATGAGCATTAGGTGCTTCGAATGGTAAAATAGCTTACTCGTTGGAGACCCTAAATCACTCCCGTCAATATCCCTGCCAGGGGACTCCCGCCACCTAGTTCATCTTTACTTCGCGGTTTATGTTCTCCGCTTATGGCAAACATGTAAACCAAACTGCCTGTAATAGCCTGGAGTTGGCTGCGATGAGAAGATGAAGTTATCATGATGTCAATTCGCTCAAATATGTCACTAGGCGGAGGTGTCAGTACAGTAACAAAGGGTAGTTTCATAGCTGTTGAGATAAAAACCGATTAAAGCTTTGTACTTTCCATATGGCCAATTGTGAAGATTGGTGATCGTTGTTCTGTACTATCTTACCGGGCAGAAAAAAGGAAAGTAAAAAAACGGAAGATTAGCAACAAAAGTGATGATCTGATTGTTTAGCAGCCAAGCACTCCTTTACAGCGACATCTACAACATAAGCACACGCATCATAGAAGGTAATTTTTGTTATTTTCTGTAATATGTTTCTCTTCCACTTCAAAAATGACTTTCTGCATCAAGATTTTAATGTTGCTTCTTATTTTCAAACTCTTTCGGTTTATAGAGTGAAATATCAGCTTAAGGAAAACATTATTAACGCAAAACGAATTATGGATTCAAAATTGGCATATTCTTGAATTTTTTTTAAGACAGCATGCAGTTTTAAAATGTCAAAAGAAGGTCTGTAGAGGAAATGTGTTTTTCTTCAACATTTGTGTTAAAACCATCTTAATTATTTATTACTTTCATATTTGAAGATTAGCCCTTACTGGTCATCCTCTTGACTATACCTCAAGATGAAAAAAAACATTAAAAATAATTGTCTGTATTTAAAACTACCTTATTTTATTTTTGTATTGGTACGCATCTATAACTTAAAACATATTTTCGGAGTAACGAAATTTAATCATGAAGTTGAACATGAACAATTTTCTCCTTTTTTGTTTTAGTTTTCTTTTAGTTCCTTGTAGTATAATTGCGTTGAAATACAAGAAAGTATTTGCTAGATCTGCCCAGATGTAGGAGATAGGTATTTTAAATATCACTCCAATTATATTGGAGGATAAATAAGGTATTAAGTTACAACTGGACAAAGAACTTAAACAAATAAAAAACCAATTGAAAAATCCTTGAAATGCTGTTCCATGGTTTCATAAATACCATGGTTTCAAAAGTCCCTAAAGCCAAGAGCATAAAATTATTTGGGCTGCTATGGAGACCAAGTAGTGACTTCCGTTTCTAGCTTCGTCATTGGGAAAATATTCACCGGAAAGATGATGTTTTAAAGGGCCGAACAAATGAAAGTCGCTTTTTACTCAACTATGAGGTTGGAACTACGAGGATAGGTATATGCGTTTTCGGTCTCGCCGGTAAGGATGATCGCTTTCAAAAAAGCCTTTTCTGGTGTCATACCTTATCTTTTAAGTAAATAATTGCAGCTGTAACTTCCGCTCCACTGTGTTCAGTTGCTCAGATATAGAAACATAAAGAGGGCTATGTGTAGAAGATTGTGACATGTTCAAAATAGAGTTTCGAGCTGTTATTAAGTTCTTCACAAAAGAAAAATATATGGGGAAGCATCTCCCTCATATTCTACCGTAAAACAATGGGCCAAACTTTTTTAAAAACGAAGAGGGTGCAGGTCGGCCCTTGGAGGTGTCCACTCCGGAAAACATCGCTCTCGTGGAAGACCGGCAGCTCAAATTTACAGAAATAGCAGCAATGTTGGGACTTTATAAGACAACAGTCCTTCGAATTATTCATGAACATTTAAACATGAATAAGGTTAGTGCAAGATGGGTGCCTAGACTTCTTTCCTCAGTCCAAAAGCAGCAACGAGTTATCTGTTGTCAGGCATTTTTGGAGCTCTGTCAACGGGAGAGAAGTTCTGCAAACCTTGTTACAGCAGATGAAACTATGGTCCTCTACTGTAATCCCTTGTTCAAAAGATAATTAATGAGTGGCGTAAACCTGGCGAAAGTCAAGGTCACTCAGTCAACCAAGAAGATCATGGTCACAATATTTTGGGCCTGTGAAGGAATGCTCTTCATTGACTTCAAGGAGAGGAACACCACAGTAAATGGGAGTACTATACTGGTCTACTGCACAGCCTACGTGCTTTCATCAAAGAGAAAAGGCGAGGAAAGCTGAGTGATGGTGTGCGCCTTCTTCACTACAACACGTCGGTGTACACAACTCTTGTTGCAAAGGAAGCTGTGAAGAAATGTGACTTCAAGCGGATCGACCATCCACCCTACAGCCCAGCTCTAGCTCTCAGTGACTATTTCCTCTTCTCAAAACATGAGAAGGGCCTTCGAGGAAGGAAATTTAAGTGTGACAAAGAAGTGGTGTTTGCTGTTTATGCCCATTTCACAGACAAGACTTTTGACTATTTTGGGGAGGGAAGATTGAAATATTAATTCAAAGGGTAACTATATTGAAAAGTGAAATATAGTTTTTGTCTTTATCATACCTAGAAAATGGTTAGACCGGAAACTTAAGGACGTGCCCTTGTATATGGAGGATGCTCGGGGACTTCCAGTTGAAATTTCCCAACGTCCCATTTGTTTTCTTGGCAGTATAAGGACGCGCGTTGTCGTGAAAGAGCGATATGTGTTTGCTAAGAAGACCTAGTCACTTCTGCTGAATGGCCTTACGAAGTTTCCTGAGGATGTCCTTGAGAATGGAATATAGTGATCCCAGAAGATTTGAGATTCATTTGGCCGGCGGTGGTGCCACTCTAAACGTCGGTCCGGCCATCCATCCAATCTATCTGTCTAATCCACCCATCCGTCTACCTACCTACCTACCTACCTACCTACCTACCTACCTACCTACCTACCTACCTACCTACCTACCTACCTACCTACCTACCTACCTACCTACCTACCTACCTACCTACCTACCTACCTACCTACCTACCTACCTACCTACCTACCTACCTACCTACCTACCTACCTACCTACCTACCTACCTACCTACCTACCTACCTACCTACCTACCTACCTACCTACCTACCTACCTACCTACCTACCTACCTACCTACCTACCTACCTACCTACCTACCTACCTACCTACCTACCTACCTACCTACCTACCTACCTACCTACCTACCTACCTACCTACCTACCTACCTACCTACCTACCTACCTACCTACCTACCTACCTACCTACCTACCTACCTACCTACCTACCTACCTACCTACCTACCTACCTACCTACCTACCTACCTACCTACCTACCTACCTACCTACCTACCTACCTACCTACCTACCTACCTACCTACCTACCTACCTACCTACCTACCTACCTACCTACCTACCTACCTACCTACCTACCTACCTACCTACCTACCTACCTACCTACCTACCTACCTACCTACCTACCTACCTACCTACCTACCTACCTACCTACCTACCTACCTACCTACCTACCTACCTACCTACCTACCTACCTACCTACCTACCTACCTACCTACCTACCTACCTACCTACCTACCTACCTACCTACCTACCTACCTACCTACCTACCTACCTACCTACCTACCTACCTACCTACCTACCTACCTACCTACCTACCTACCTACCTACCTACCTACCTACCTACCTACCTACCTACCTACCTACCTACCTACCTACCTACCTACCTACCTACCTACCTACCTACCTACCTACCTACCTACCTACCTACCTACCTACCTACCTACCTACCTACCTACCTACCTACCTACCTACCTACCTACCTACCTACCTACCTACCTACCTACCTACCTACCTACCTACCTACCTACCTACCTACCTACCTACCTACCTACCTACCTACCTACCTACCTACCTACCTACCTACCTACCTACCTACCTACCTACCTACCTACCTACCTACCTACCTACCTACCTACCTACCTACCTACCTACCTACCTACCTACCTACCTACCTACCTACCTACCTACCTACCTACCTACCTACCTACCTACCTACCTACCTACCTACCTACCTACCTACCTACCTACCTACCTACCTACCTACCTACCTACCTACCTACCTACCTACCTACCTACCTACCTACCTACCTACCTACCTACCTACCTACCTACCTACCTACCTACCTACCTACCTACCTACCTACCTACCTACCTACCTACCTACCTACCTACCTACCTACCTACCTACCTACCTACCTACCTACCTACCTACCTACCTACCTACCTACCTACCTACCTACCTACCTACCTACCTACCTACCTACCTACCTACCTACCTACCTACCTACCTACCTACCTACCTACCTACCTACCTACCTACCTACCTACCTACCTACCTACCTACCTACCTACCTACCTACCTACCTACCTACCTACCTACCTACCTACCTACCTACCTACCTACCTACCTACCTACCTACCTATCAATAGATCCATCCATCATCTAACCACCTGTCCATCTATCTATCCATATATCCATGGATCCGTTCATCTATCCATCTATCTTTTTCCCCCGAAGGCGACGCAGAATATTTTCACTGTATTGACGCACGTTTTGTCTGGGGCTGGTAATGGTGAACCCAAAATTCATCATCTGTAACATTTTCGGTTAGCAGATCGTGTCTCTCGTGGTGGGAGCAATTGATATGATGTGTTAAGCGGTCAGCATGCGGCAATAATCGTGTACAGACTTTGTGAAAACCTAACCTGTCATGCGTTATGAGGTAGGGCATGTCGTGTTAACCACCAACAGCAGCGGCTACATTGTATGCTCGATTTAGTCTTCAGTTCGTTACAAATTCGCCTTTTAGCAATCTCCGTTGGCCTGCCGACCGGCATTAATGTCCATACTTCAGAGAACTTCTGGGCCAGGCAATTCTCATCGTAGATAGGAAGCAGATGTGTGTCACAGTTCTTTGATTTTACATCTTTTGCCTACAAAATTTGCACAACGGAGCGGGGCGTACATTCACAGGCCCCGCATCTTGCAACTGCTGTTTCACTATTGTAAACATAGATTGTCTCTTGTCTAATGTCACCAATTGCTACCAGACTCTTTCTAGTGGCAATAGCCTCAGGTGTCTCATTACCTATCTTATTTAAGAGTACCCTCATATTTAGAGTACAATTTTTGGATCTGTTGAAATTTTTCAAAAATACTAAATGATATGTTTTATCATTTAGTATTACTTTCAATTCATAACAGTTTCTTCTCAAAGGTTTTTAACCAACATAATGTATGAAAACACTATTACTCGTAAGTAACTATAATTTTGACACCGGCTATTATTTCCTATTAACAATTTGTTAAGTATATAACGCTAATAAACCTTTCTCAGATATGAACAGATGAGTTTTATTTGTACTGGGGCAGCTCTACTCACGCATATTTCAAGAATAATTGAAGTACAAACCAATGTCTAAGTAAATTATTTTATTAATGCATAAAACCTCGACTTTTGCAGAATTTTCTCCATACGGCATTCACGGCTTACACAGAGGCGAGAACCTGTTGTGAGCGCAGGCATAACAAGGGCACTGACTGATTCCTAATACAATTAAGCCCTATAGAGTGATAACTGTAAGATATTGCTTTGCAGGAAATATCATCTGTCATCATAGGAATTTTCTTAGCTTCTCTAACCATTTCAAGGTACGACAGAAATCTCAGGGATGAAATTCTCTAATTTTTACGCCTTACTGTGGAAAATGTACCCCGTAAGTTTATGCACTAGCTTAAAGTATATTGGGAAGTCGGTGGCACTCATCTGAGCGATGCAATTTTTAAACAGTTCACCAAACAAAACCGACCCTTTTTGTACCTTTGAATGTAACACGCTTAACTTGTTAAATAATAATGACTTAATGACTTGTTACGACTTATCTTATTAACGAGAGTAACGGGCGATGTGTACACATTATAGAGCTTAAATCATTTTAATACTCTTCAAAAAATTACAATTAAATCCATCTTCAAAACTAATATTACATTAACAGTCCATATAAATAAAATTTATTGTAATCCATTATTCAATTCAATTATTGCTGTGCCTTCTTGAATCCCTATTCAAATTATATATTAAGTAAATAATCTTTAATATTTTCTATATGATTATTTCTGTTACTAATAACATAGCGAGCCTATCATAAGAGAGCAGCAGCACAGGAAAGACCAGGCTCCTCCTACCAGCCAACCGGCCCCCGCTCGTACCGGACCAATCAGCGGAGAGCTCTGGTACTATAAATATAGCCACGCCAACGGTCATCGCTTCAGGCGCAGTGAATCAACGGAGGAAGCTACGTCCACGCCACTGAAGATGTCCGCCGTAGTTGCGGACGAAACGTCTGGGAAGTTCATCTCCAACAGACCATGGCATAACAGCCCGGAAAAAAATTGCACTGACATCTATGACTCCGGCCGTGAAAGCCTACGTTCTCTCATATTTCTGTTACTGTTAGAATATTTAGCTATTTAAGGCATATTTTGAATAAAGACATTAATTTCCTTGTACTTTGAGCCTATGAGAGGCAACAGCGTGAAGAAGAAGAAGAAGAAGAAGAAGAAGAAGAAGAAGAACAACAAGAAGGAGGAGGAGGAGGAGGAGGAAAAAAAACTGAATATCTCCGTCGTTAGTGAACAGAAATTAATGTGATAAAATTATGTTAGTGCATTCAATAGATACGAAAGTAGAATTCATTGAAACTTTTCACAGAGTCAGGTACAAAATATTAACAGAACTAACTGGAAATGTTAATACGGTAAATCACAGTTTGAAAATGCTGTAGCCATGTAGTGAGGAATTATACTCGACCTGTAAGAGTCGGTGTCTATACCCGGGCCACTGAAACTTTGCACTTGACAGCTACCTTTTCAGTTGGCAACCATACAGATTAACAAATGAGGAATGCTATCCGTTGCACCTTCTGAACCAATTACTAAATAGCATTATTGGTCAGTCAGTCGTTGACTTAGGCAGGAGGTTTTTCTTATTGCTTGTGCAGTTGATATTGTCATTAATTGAAATGGTTCCAAAGAGGTCATCTGCAGAGTGATAGCTAATGCATTGTGTCGAGGTGTTACATGAACGCAGAGATGCCTCATGTATTTACACAGTAGATCCTTCATTGTCTAAACTTTGTTCTTTATTAAGCTAACTTTGCTATTCAATAATTTAATTACGGCTATAAATATTCTGGAGCGATTCATTATTACGTGCACTTATATACTTTTACGGAGCGACATTGTAAACTCTACAATACCAGTCGTTAACCAACGGTCGCTGTTGCAACGACACAACCGCAGTATAGCCAACATTACATGAACTGAAGCTGTCAAGTGCAAAGTTTCAGCGGCCCGGGTATAGTGGTATACTTGTCTCATAGACCCAAGATTGCGGGTTCAGTCCCGGCCAGGCATAAAAATCCTTCGGAAGAGAAGTAAAGTCTTGAATCCCATGTCGTACATTTACGGCGTAAAAAAACCTCAAGCCTGAAAGAAGAGACCTCTGAGCAAAATTTATAGCCGGTTTCACACCCTGAATTGAATGGGACGCTGATGACCTGAGATGTTAAAGAGCGTCAGAAAATAAATCGAACCAACAAATCCTGTATGAGATTCCCAAATTTCGTCGAAAGTTTTCCAAAGAGAACGTGGGAGAATTGCTGTGTATGACAGTTGAGAAGGGAGAGTTTATGTCTCAAAATGTGCAGACGAGGGCGGTTTGAAGCTTCTAGACCTCGACCATAGGTAGCCATGCAATTGGAAGACAATCCTTGTTTACTTTGGTACTAGACATGGGCATTCATTTGAAATTTCAAGTATTTTTTTTTTTTTCAAATTTAAAACTGAGTATCGTAGAGCGATAAGAATTTTGGTTTAACACCAAAGCAAACTTTTGCAACATTTATAATTGCTTACTGACACTCTTATCCTTTATTTTCAACGATTCATTTAAACTTGGTCATATCAGCTCTGAAGATGGCAGACGATTAAAAAACACAATCGAATTGTTTGAAGCGTTTTACCAGCAACAGAACTGATTTTGTGCGTCGACTTGTAACTGCGGAGTTCTCTAGCACTTAACCAGAATCGAAACAGCAGAAAAATGTGGACAGAAGGCGTTTGTTCCTCCTTAAAGAAGACACGTTCTGTTTGCAGGAAAGGATATTAGCGCTAATGGAATTTTAATAATTGATTATCTTTAGAAGGATAACCGAGGAGAGAATTATTCCACTATTTTAAGAAATCAGATAAAAAATATGTACTGTAATGCAAGAGGCAGGATGTCCAAGTGATCTGATCAAGGTCTATATAACAGTACAAGAATTAAGATTGACAATAGCGTAGAATGGGAAACAAAGCAGAAGAAATAAACCAAGACGTCAAACAGATGCCAGCATTATTATTAACATATAAACAGACGAAGAACTTAAAGAGTGGAAAACTATTCACTGGGGGTATTCAAATGAATAAAAATAATTTGAGATATAAGAAACGGAAGATGGTTTACAGAGAAGTGTTAATAACCTAAAATATATTATGGAGACATATAATTGAAATATTTCAACAACCTATACAAAAGCAATGGCTTTTAAAGTCATTGTAAGATAGTAATTAATGAAGAAATATTAGAACAAGTGTCTAGTTTTAATTATTTACATTTTAATGTATCATACAATAAAAATGAAAATCTAAATATAAAACTAAATAAATGGAACAATAAGCAGAACATTAAAGAACAAACTTCAAAAGCAACACAAATGAAATTCTATAAAGTAATGACAGAGCCAATGGCAACATATGGAAGTAAAAATTGAGCTATGGACAGGACAGACAGGAAATAATAGAATAGAAACCGCAAAGATGAGATTTTTAAGCAGTAGCCTGTCTTAGACAAACAAAGAAATGAAGAAATTCGAGAACAGTTAAATATATATAATTTAAATGAAAAAATAATGACAATAAAATTGATGTCAGCATATATTAAGAATGAAAGAGCAACGGATGCCAAAATTTTACTAAATTATAAACCTAAGGGATATCGCAAAGTAAGAAGACCAAGAACAAGATGGGGTGATATGTTTAATTGAGGAGATAACATGTCCACAGACCTATATTTTGTGTAGAAGAAGAAGAAGAAGAAGAAGAAGAAGAAGAAGAAGAAGAAGAAGAAGAAGAAGACATTGAAAAAAATGAGCAGACTGCAGAAGAAGGACATAAAAGACACTCCACTTTGAGTGATTTTAAAGTATAAATTGCTGAAGAACCCCCATACTCCCCAGATTTGACCCTCACGCACTTCCATATGTTCGGAAAGTTCATACCTTCCTCGCGGATCGGAGTTTATCATCAAATCATGAAACGACTGCCGCTGTGGAGCGTTTTGCAGACCTTCCGGAAATCACTTCAAGACAGGATAACGGCATTAAGGGCGGTTATGTTGATAAATCTGTTCCTTTATTGCTAGGTGGAATTTTCAGAGGATGCTCGTTTTATTAGAAAAAAACCTCACTCGATAGTGGACATGTCACGGATATTGTTGTGCAGCTCTTTAACGATGATATCCGTATAGCTTTAGACGTGGCATTAACAGCGCACCGAAATGAATCTTGGGTAAAGACCGCGTAATATTAAAACTTACCGCGTGATGAGAACAAGGCAAAGTTAGCAATTTAAATGAACGACCTGTTTTAACGGTCTTTTGACAGCAGTTCTCACCTTGGAAACTTTGCATCACAACATTTATCTTGTTCACTGTTAAAAACTTGGGTAACTGAAATCATAAGACTAAACAACGCACTCTTAAAACTAACAACGCTTTCTATTAATAAAAGCATTTCCAACCTTCTGGGCAGAGCTTGATTTAAATTGTTCACATAAATTGAAGGTTGAAACGTTTAAAATGGAGGGTTTAAACATCTAAAAATGCAATTAAATATAAACAGGTAGATACAATAACGGCTAACTTTGTTGGGAAAAATAATCAAAATAAAAAAAGGTATCTTATAAAGTGCTGACTAATTTGAACATTGCTTTCTCCTTCAACTAGAGACCAAACATTTTAGCACAGCAAAAACTACATATAATGTAATCCACATCATTTCAAACTTTATTTCTTCCAAAATAGTTTAAGCAGTCAGTTGTTGAGCCTTCCAAAAAACTTTTCTATGTATAGCTCATTTTGTGATTCCTATGTCAGTTTCCTCTTTAAGATACCTCAGTTTCTTGATAACGAAAGATCCTTACCAACTATAAACAGGAGAGAGAGTCCTCTGTTCATCTACTGGTGTTCCTAAATTCAGTACTAAAATTTCTAGGAATAACAAAAGAGACCAAAACAAAAACAATAAATGCCAATGTGCTTAATCTGTTAAAAGCTTCATGACGTCTGCCTGCTGTTTATGCAAGACACTGTTGCATGTGGTAAACAGCATTCGAACCGCACATTCGATTAGTAATGGATTGGCCGTGGTGGACCCATTGATGGTCTATAGCTAACCTCACTTTTTATGAGGACATTACATTTGATGAGTTTGGTGGTAAAGACTCTCAGAGCGAGAGATGCAACCACAGTTTACCATTTGAAACAATCACTTCGTGGTGGAGCGAGTATTCAAGGAAAAAGTCGCACTTTTGTAAAAGGTTATAAGGACACTCGTATTGAAAAGTAACCCTGTTATCCTGTATTAGATTTAAAACTTTTTTCTTGCTCGTGTAAGTTGACACTCAGTTACAATCTATAATTATATATAAAAGACATTTGCTTTTGATCTCGGAATAATTGCTAGAAGTTTGAATTTGGGAACATCCGTTAAATATCTGGGATGTAACTTATCAACTCAAGCACGTGTCATTGAGTTTTTCATATAATGAAGAGGTGAAGCTTGTTGCTTCCTAAACTTGCACACAACAGGTATAGTTAAACCTGTTTTAAGTATTTATGTTGTTTTTTCACACATGTCAATGGATGTAATAACAATTTTTTTGTTACAGTATTTAACTGTGACTGTGAAAACGAAAATAATGTAGTGGGGGACATAACGTTACGGAAAAGCTCGACATACTCGCTAAATGCTTCATTTAAAAAAAGCGAACACACATGAACATCAAAACATTGGTAACAATATTTGCGGCTGAATGAACGTGGACCCTTAGGTCCTGTAATTACTGGCTTGAGTTTCTGAGCACGATCGTGCCTTGCAACCGGTTCCACAGAACACGTTCGGCGACGTCTATCGAGAAATTATGGAGAGGCAGACAGATATAAGCTCCTTGAATTTAAACAACAATTTATAGATCCGATCTGTTCTAGTGGCCTATCACAGATAAGAGAATGATACAGTGCTTGTTGTCAGCATAAAAAAAAACCTCAAATTCTTTTATCAACTTGCCATTTTACAAACTAAAAAAACCAAAATATTACTTTAAAATTACGTACACTTACAACCATTAAACATATCTTTAGTTAACCCAGTTTTGATACATAAAACTGAGTTCATTCAACTCGAGGTAGTATCACCCAAATTTAAAATTAATTAACTGAAATGTACGGTAATTTAATTGTTCAGATAACAGAAAATTATAGACAGACAAAATCCTTGCTATATACATTTAATGTTTAATTTTCTTAAAACAATTACATCAACTTAATGATTTCTATAGTGTCTAATAATTCCTATTTTGACATTTGGGGCATTTTTTGAGTTTGTATTTATTTTCAATTTTTTACTTTATATTTTTCTTATTTTTAACAGACTGTTTTGCGTACATTACAACACAGACTTTGGTAGAAACTTGCTCTAGAAACCATGGTCACTCTTGAAGGAACATGACTAATTAACTGGCATACATTTAGAAGAAATTAAAGAAATTGTTGCATTCTTTGAGAGCAGTGCATTTTATATATTCGAAGCCAAGATAATTCTAAATGACGTGATGTATCTTATATCAAATCTCATTTTACATTCATTGCAAGTTTTATTAATTCTCTTGAAACCTATCGGAACCACTTTCGCTGCTGAAAACAGCAAAGCAGAAGCTTTATGAAGCACCTGAAACTGGAAAAAGAGAGAAATAGACAATAAACACCTGGCTGAAGACGTTAATCACTACCGCTAAGACCTTAATTGGAAACAACAACGAAGATAAAATTGAATTAACACCTGGTTTTGGCTTAAAATGGTGTAAACCCTACAAGAAAGCGAATTAGTCGTGAGTTCTGAAATGGGCCTCATTACTGTAACGTTAACAATTGTGATTACTGCATCTAAAATAAAAAAAAATTTTTTTTCATTTAAAACTAATTGATTTCAACCAAAATAACAGCAGACTAGGCTATCAGGAAACGACATAAAAAGAAGCGACGGTATTTATGCATATTTATTTGTTTTTATGTTATGTTTGGTTTTGGATTCGTTATGAATAAGGTGATCGAATTTTATAAATGGATTGGTATCTGAGGGGTGATTGGTCGAACCACCATGAAATACCGCAATCTAGTAATGTTTAGTCCTCGGCTATAAGCTCAATTTATTAGCTGAACGTTTTTGTGATGCACTATCACAGGGAAAGGAGACGATAAACAAACAAGAATATAACACTCGCTGTTCCAGTTTTCACCATTTATTAACACTTTTGCTTTTTCTTACACTTCTCCCACTCACTTCAGCACCAACTGACAAGTAAAAACAAGTAACTACTTTTATTAATTCGCCTGTCCGTCGGTCTAGGCACTATAGATATATTCAGCATGGCTTTTCAAATGTCACGTGATTTGCTCTTCCTACATCTATCTTCCTATTGGCGGACTTTTATGCTAATTTATTATCGTTTAATTCACATAGGCTTTCTTCTAAGATTTTATTCGGGTCCACCCACAGCAAAAAAGTCTTAGACTCTTGGCAAAAATAATATTTTAAAAGAGAGCCGTAACAGAGGTTTTATGATTCCATCTGGATAGTGAGTTTTCCCTACACTGTTAACAAAAGAATCACCAGTTCTTTTCAAATTCCTGAGATCGTGTTTTGTTCTATATCTGGTTGTTTTCCAAGTTCTAGTTGACCTGAAGTAAACATTACAGAGGGACCCTCTTAGCCTAAAAGGATACAATGTATGTCTTTTCGGGGAAATCTTCCCTTTCAATGGTATATTGCCTTGTTTCTTATTCTTGTAACAACCCTTTTGCTGAGTATATTATATATAAATATTGTTTCTAAGCGGGTCTGGGATCGATGCTAGACAATAATTGTCTCACAGAACATGTGATAACAATTGAATCGCCTTTACAATATAAATAACGTTTGTTTTATACATCTTTTTCACCATCTAAATACTTGGTTGTTCAGAGTGGCAGCCACCTCTTTTTGTAATACTTGTGGAGCTATAATTTACATTTGAAGCAGGAAATGTTGTTTCAAAATTTCCTATTTAATTATAATCGATTCTAATGGCTACTATAATAATAATAATAATAATAATAATAATAATAATAATAATAATAATAATAATAATAATAATTGTATTTGTTTCAGGTAATCAAGGGCATTAATATTACAATTAAAATAAGGACCCCAACATTATATGTATTAGTGTATGTATGTATTGATACATCTTGTTACTAGCAAGTAATATTCGAGTTGTCTTTCTGAAATACCACGTGTTTGTTATATTTTTATAAAGGGAAAGGAAATACCGTGCTTTGTCGGAGGAAGAGTCAGGACATTTACCTGGGAAAAGATTCTTTTTTTAAACATTACCCTTTGTCAAACCCTCGGACACTCGCCGGTCCCAGAAGCCAGAGATCATAACACTGAAAATGGCAAGGGTTCAATTGGAAACGGTAAAGGAAATACCGCAGAAAGAAACACGCGTTTTCACAGAAAACCCACACATTTAGCTAGACCGCAAAAATGGCAGAAACGTGCTTAATCGCCAGAATCACGTGATGTACTTTTTCCTTAGCGTGGGAAGAGAAAATGTATATTTCCGGGTAAAAACCCAGAATTTTCAACCAATCAACATGTTTAAAAATCCGACGTATAAAGCAATTTTGTAATAAAGCATGCGCTAGTGTGATTCTATAATATTCTGGAAGGGACCAAATTCAATTTATTTAAAGGAATTAAATTTTCGCGAGGGAGGAGCGAGTAGGCATAAGAGATTTAATATTAATTATGAGAAGAAAAGTTCTGAGGCATTCGCAAAGGAAAGCAGTACTAAGAGTAACAGCAGCAACTGTAACAGCCAGAGTAACAATTAATCAGTCATCAGTTAGTCAGCGTCATAGTAGAATAGTTAAACAGCCGCGAAGAGTTAAAGTAAATCGTTCGGTCAGTGAGAGCCAGTCAGGCAGCGCTAGCGTAATAGTAAGAATAGTCACAGTTGTGTTAAAGTGAATAACTACACGAGTGAATACAGCGAGTTATAATCCGCCGAAGCACAGCATGTTCCAGAACCTTCCAAATTGTCAAATAAACTAAATGTTCAACCAGTGCCGAACTTCATTATTACAGTGAACAATCTCCTTCCCTCCCTAATGACTTTAAGTCATGAAAAACAGTCCAAAATTCCCCTGAGATCCCTTTCCTCTGCATTGGAACCAGAGAGTTAGGAAGCATTGAACTCATGACTCCGAGAGCCGGGCAAGACAAGAAGAGCATCCAATTGCCCGATTAAGTTAATAAATTGCCCATTCAATTCCTCAGCATTGGAACCACTACTAAAATTCCCGTTCCAAAATTGTAAACCAACGTGCGGGCAATAATCCCGTTCCACATTGCATGTAAACTGCGCGCTGAAAAGGAATGATAGGGGCTTAAAGAAACTGTGTGGTTCTTTAAAATAGAAGATAAGGGCTTTTAACAGCATTTGATAAAAATAGAAAATAATTTTACTCTCCTTTAATTACAGATAATTAATTATTAAAAGGCCAAATAATTAACAATTTAAATTGAAACATGATAAACGTAAAAAAAAAAAAAAAAAAAAAACTGCACCCTAAATAAATTTTAAAAAATTTACATACAAAAATTTGATAAAAACGTGAAGTAAATGAATAATGGTTTACTTATAAACTTGCTGGCAATTCTACAAAATGTGAAGCGGATTTAGATAAACAGAGACACAAAGAAACACTACTCTTTTTAACTATATTGAATAACATTATATTTTTAAAGAAATGTTTATTTCTGGAATTAGCAAAACAGAAAACTCTTATGGTCTCGCAACCTGAGCGTCACAGAGTCAAAATAAAATAAAGAATATGAAGATAAATGTTGTATTATTATCACATACTTGTGACAAACGTATTCTCCACTCATGTAGAGCATAAAGGCGTCTATCGGATTTCATATAAAATTTAATTTTGTCACGAGGTGGTACTTTGCATTTTTATTGACTGCTCCTCAAATATTATAGTGGTTAATAAATAATGTTTGCAAGGCCCAAGTTTTAGCCCAATTTTATGTGCTGACCTCAGGCAAAATCTCTGCTATGAATACAGATGACAGGTTGGTGATGTCCGACTTTTCTCAAGAACCAACGATTACATAAAGATAACTCATACATATAATCTTTACATATTACTAAGTGAATAAATTTAGTTTTCATCTTGGGAACACCTAATTGTTATTAAAAAGATACGTGTAAAGTAAAATTAATGAATAATAAAAAGCGGATGACGCATTACAAGGGAATCTCACGCAGTGGGAAGTTATATCGACAAAAGGGCATGTTACAATAACAAATATATTGACAAGTATATCGATCACACGTGCAATGAAACCACACAGTCATATAAGAACGAGTAAAAAAATAAAAAAATTAATGACAATGGCAAAAATCTCTTTTCAAGTCAAATACATTAACTTATAGCGGAAGATCCTTCGTGACTGCAGCTCCTTCCACACTGTCAAAGTTTTTGCAACGAACCTAGTTCTTCATTAATACATCCCGCTCTGTACATGTTAATGATACTGTCCTAACATCAAAACTTGATCTCAGAAGTTACCATATCGTTACAAAACAAGACGAAACAATCACAAAGCATCTTACAATAATTTGTGACGGTGGTCTGTTTTCAGGTTTGGAATAGATGAGGATCAGATGGTGATGACAGCAACTACTCCTCCATCAAATTCCCCATGTATATCCTCTAAACATCACATCAGCGCTTGGCTTTCCACTCCGTGAAGTTATGTTAGAAGCATTGTTTTCGACAAGCTGCCTTTTTGATTTCATTTAACCAGACAAGTAATACCAGATTGTTTCGTAGTTAGCTTGCAATTACATGAAAAAGGTCTTTATTTAGATATAGTGGAATCTCAAGTGTTTTTAGCGCTGTAGCATAATTGGATGTTTTAGGAAGCTAATGGATTCAAAGAATAAAGGAGAACTATGTCATCATCATTATCACAATCAACTGCTTTAACATCGTCATTGATATCATCTTCGATTCATCTATCTTTACCAAGAACATTCTTGGTCTCTCGTTGAAACAATCACAGTGCTGTTTTTGTTGTTATTGATAAGTTTGGAATATTTTGCAAGTGTTACTTCCAGCTATATATATAAAATTTAGAGCTACATTTTATTAATGATTTGATTACTAATGATATTTGATAATGATATTTTTATATGTGCGTGATTTTATGTATGGTTTGAAGATTTGATACTTCTTATATAAGTATGATCTGAGGTATGAGTTATAGATAACAGGACATTCTGTTTAGGCTATTGTATTTATATTCATGTTCTGTTTCCGTACCGTTCACCTGAGACATGTGGACATCTGTATTAACCCTTAAGACAGAGAAAAGGATACTGCATACTTATAGAATAGTTTGAGTTATATTATAACAAAAAGAGCCAAATGTCACATACCAGGGGAAGTAGCAGGTGTGTCGGAGGAAATAGAATTCTCCAGGAAAATGATTCTTTCATTTAAAGATTTGCCTACACGAAGACAACAGATTACTACCCTCTTAGAATGGGTAAGACTAGGAATTTATATACATAACTGTATTTAGGATAGCAAGATAAAGCATTGCTTTGAAAGAATCAGAATTCACGGGAAAGTTTAATGTTGACAGGCGACGAATGTTTTATGGCAAGCAGACGTCCCTCGACATGGTTCGGTTCATAAGGTTCCTGCCGCCATATCATACTAATAGATACCGACAGTATATGGATGGGACGTGACTTATCTCAAACTCATAGTATGTTGACCTTAAAACAGTGAAAGGGTGGAACAATAAATGAAAATGTCAAGTTCTGAAAGATATCGCCGAAATATATGACAGAAGGTTCCTTTCTCGGAAATAACTTCACTTAGGAACATAATATTGTAGAAGGGGAGCTAGTTCGACTATGGCCGCCGTATAAAGTTGAACGAATAATAATTAGTCCGTAAAATAATGAATACTTAGTAATAGCCATTTGAGAAGCTCAGAGTCGGACCAAATTTTATGATAGTGAAGGATTATTATTTCGCGTAGGCGGAGCTTGTTGATACAAAACTGGGTGTTAAAATTAACTAGAAAGAGTAAGGAATAAACCCGTAAGCCGCGGAGAGAGTAATCAGTAAGCAAGACAGGAAGAAACACTAAACGGTCAAAGTCAGTGGTCAGTAGCCAGCAGTCAATAGCAAGAGCAATGAGTCCGTAAGCGCGAGTAACAGAGTAAGCGATAAGGCAGTAAGATGGTGAGCAGAGAAATATAGCAGTGAATAGTAAAACCGCAATGGTGAAACAGAGTAGGTAGCGAAGTAATGTAGCAAGCAGTGAATAAGATGTCATAAGAGAGAATTAAAAAGGAGGCGTGTTGAACAGTTAATCAATGGGAAATAGCAGATACTTGGTGAAAGTTACAGGCAGATTCATATCAAGTCATAATAATTGTCAACTGTGAGTAACATTCAAATTAGATCGATATAACTTGTGTAACACGTTAATTATTGACTGGGAATAAAATACTCTTCAGGTAGCTGCGGACAGTCCTACATGGAAAGACAAAGAAACACAAAAATGAATGTTACTTATTGAAGATCCTCAAGTTTCTGTGTTTATTATGTGATACCTTCCCTGTTCCCGTTGACTCTAAAGAACCACAAAACACTCCAGTATTCTCTGAGATTTAACTCGCTACCATCTATTAGGAGGCCAAATTGTTTCACGACGTGAAGGCAGAATAACACAATAATTCCTAGTAAGAGCATCCCCCGACAGACCCAAAATGGCCCCATATTGTAACTTGCAACTTAAGATCTGTAAAACTTATGAAACCTAAATGAGATTTCCAAGATTATCGTATTGCAGCAGCGGCTAAAAGAAAGAATTATCTAATAGTTAAGATTGCGACTACCTTTTACTGAGTTTTTTAAAAAAAGAAAAGGATTTTGTAACATTAACAAAATTTATTGAACAATTGCTTTGAATTTGAATGCAAATGTACATTACTGCAAGATGAACAAATTAATTTGTGTCTTGCACATGATACAATTAAGCATTGCTTGAAACAAATTACAAAAAGAATAACAATATTGATTATACAATTCTAAAAACCCTTAAAATTTTTTAAAAGTTCTCTTCGTGCAAGGAGTATATGCTGCGGAACTTTTCCACAGTAAAAAAAGACAGAAAAGTACCCCACTGGCTTGCAAATGTTCTTTCGCCTATTAGCACGAGATCTTTTACAGTGCCATTAAATAAATAAGAAACAAGTGCAGCTCTCTTTATCTTCAAAATTTGAATACACTTGTAAACATATTAGGCACAACATTGCCCTAAACTTTGTCAACGACCTATACACAATTTAGTACCAAATATAACAAAACAAACCTGACAAGTTACTCCATTTCAATTTCTAAAGAGTGTTTAAAACGGTTGCATTCCCCATGGGAACTTCTTACCTATGACCTGCCACTGTGGGAGTTCAGAAGGAAGAAACAAGATTCTCGCGCCGACCCAAGAATTTAACACAAAGCTTGTAATAGCTAATGAAATTAAATCTCAAGTGACGTCACCATGTTCATAAGACCGTAGCTAGGAAATGAACAAAGAAATGTGGATCAACGAAAAATTATCGAATGCAAGGCACATTATATTGTATATTAATACTTTTAACAATATGTATGATCAGTTTTTTTAATTGTTTCTCTTACAATCAAGAAGTTAGATTATGTATCATTGCAGTTGATTATGGTTGGGACAATCCGCACTGAAAGTGGGCAGAAAAAGTTGCGAGGGACCGATGATAGTCTTCATCAGCAATATGCTGGATGTTGGGGCAGAACAGTCCCAGCCTTTTCAAATGTTGAGAGACGTCTATATGACCATCTTTCTCTTGCTTTAAATATAAAATAAAATGTTGTTATCTCTAATCACCTTTATAAGAGTATTTTATGATATTAATTTATAATGTCATACTTTATTGCATTAGGAAGCGTTTAAGAAACGAGCGAAACAAGTACAAGGAGCCCCAAGCTCTATTCTTTTTCCTCCTCCTCCTCCTCCTCCTCCTCCTCCCCCTCCCCCTTCTCTTCTTCTTCTTATTTGTATATGTGTATTTCAAAATAATAGAGCAATATTAAAAATTAAGTGCAGAGGAGGCACCCATTCTCCAGGGAACGAATTTGGAGATCTATTCCCAGGAAATAGAAACGAGGCGACCCTTCAATTATGTTTATAAAATTGCAGACTATGACGAGTAGCCTTAAGATGACAACCCCATCACACATCTTACTTCGAAGAACGCCAGGAACGCACTAAGGGAGCATTATATTAATAAAAGTCTCTAAAATATTAGAAACAGCATGTCCCAACGTTGACTACCTACTAGGAAAAGGAATAACGATTTAGGCAGAAATTAAATAATCAAAACAGAAGTATGGAATTCTAATAAAGAAACTGGGCTATAAAATGAACTGGAAAAAATGAATATAGATGTTGCCATAATCCCAGAAACTAAAAGGAAATTATTAAAAGGAATAATTGAATTAAGAAAATACATATTACATAATATGATACCACGAAAGAAAACAGCAGCAGTGGTAATAATTATATTAATGTTACGTAGTTGTAAATATTTATTGAAAGAATAATACAAACAAAATTAAGAACGGCAAGTAATTGTGGCTTTAATTCAGCATGTTTCCAGATAAAACATTCCGGAGTTCAAGCTCCTTAAAAGATCCTCTTCCTTACCAGAAGTTAGAGCACAAACCTTTTCAAATTATAAGCCACCATTACATAGCGCCAACCTACTTTGTCTTGCCACTTTCGACCCTATAACAATACCAACGGAATGAAATGAGAGAGCGGAAAATACTGAGGGTGTCAAAAAACGTATACACACTTTCTCAGTAGATATCTATTTAATATGTGTCAAAGTTGGACCGAAAAACAACACGTAGTATGATGTTCTGTAAACAGATGTGACTCACATACATTATGACAGTGTTGCTACAACAAAATGGAGCCAAGATTATCATTTGAACAGCGGAAAGCAATTTTTAAATGGTATTGGAAAACCGAGAATGTTGTTGAAGTTCAAAGACAATGGAGACGTAAGTACCGCGTTCTCCGGATTTAACTCCGTTGGATTTCTACCTATGGGGAACTCTTAAGGATGTTGTATACCGTAGAAAACCAGCTACACTTGCAGCACTTCGGGAAGAAATTGAAACGGCATGTGCTGCAATCGCTGAGGACACTTTCGCAAACGTTGCTCAATCAGTAGTTCAACGTACTCAGAAGTGTATCGACGCCGATGATGGGCATTTTGTGTAACTGTAAAAGTCTACGATGATTAGTGCTCGTCATTTTCTGTTTGTGTGAATTCAGTTTTGTTATGTTAAAACAGTTTTTGCTTTGCTTGAAGTGTGTATATGGCACTCTCTGTATATACGCATTCCATTCATCTACATAGGGGAAACTACGAAAAACTCAAAATCAGCATGGCCAGCACCGGATGAGAGTGCCAATCTCTTTCGCCTATCCACCATATTTATTTACATATTTCATTGTATTTTATTTTTATTAATTCTGTAACTATGTATTTCACAATGAAGATGAATGATTGATACAGGAATTGCTTCCTTATCGTAACACAATATTCAGCTGGTGATATTTTAGCAATGGAAACAATTGAATGATGTAATTATCACTATGCTAATGTCATAATGTAGTATTTTACTAACGATTTTGACCAACAATAGAGTGCTTATAATTATGATATACAAATAATTTTAATAATGAACATATACCGATATATTAACAGAATTAACTAATACACTGAAATGGGATGAGCATAGCATGCAGTTTATAAAGAGGTTCATTAATTGCCACTGGAAAGTGAGACAGCATTTTTACGCTGCCACCCCAAATTTAATTAGAGTGATTAGAGTAAATAATTTTATGTAACTTTTCAATTATCATTATGATAACGGCGTCCTGTGCAAGTGTAGGATTATTGTTTGTAATGTTATTTTCTTGCCAGAGTATAGGAAGCTACCCCAGTCATAAAAATCTGACCTGGAAATTCTGTTGCGTATTCTATATTTGTATAGGAGGCCCAAGCAAACGGCAAACCAATATTTTCTGGAGAAATTCTTGAACAGGGTCCGTGGAAAAGACGTTCCTTTGTCCCTTGTCTGAAAGCTTTGCTGTCATTCATTATATTACGCAAGAGCAGTAAACATACGGGGGTGAAAAGACAGGCTGATAACCTCTGGAAGAGATCCTAATGGTCCCATGTAATACATGAGAGATTTGGGTTACACGCAAAAAGTCACGCAACCCATCTGACCAATAATGTAGCAGAAAAGAATAGGAGGGAAACAGATTTCCCAATAGAGATGCGAAGATGGAAGAAAATATTCTAGATTTTTCTAAAAACATATATGAAAGAATTAAGATAATTGTGTGACCGGCAGACTGCCATATATATTTAGTGTTGCAATTTTGCGGACCAGGGGCAGTCGATGCAGATTCTCTCAGTTCAGTTCAGTTGTAGAGTATCGTTAGTGGAAAATTATCAGTGAGGATTAGGCAATTGCATCTCAGAATTGGTTGAGTTATTGGAGTTCAGATTCAGATTATTAGAGTTATTAAAGCGCTTTAACATCAGAGTGATCGGCATAGTTAGTGCGATAGTGGCACATATTCTCCAGGAAATAACGGTGGCTCATTTTTAGATGGAATAGAATATGAACAATATATTGTGTTTCATCTCCTGTAAGAAGAATCTTATTAATCTCCAAGACTTCTTCCCATATTTCACAGGACCAAAGTATCCAGCAGCAGAGTCCTAACAGCCGTGGCAAAAATATAAGTCAGCGGAAAACTATCATCGGAGAGGAAGAAGAAAAGTTTTATCCCTGAGATCTCAATCATTAATCCAATCCTTAACTCAAACAATTAATCTAATCCTTCCAAAATCTTTCCCTCCACATATTTAATTAATACCCCGTCTAATAAATACCGCTGCTAAAGTTGACCCTGCTCAGTTGTCAGCAACAGTAAATGATGCTACGAAAGGGTTAATAACCTACCATTACTATAAAAGGAATTTGATTGGCTATGATTTGTACATATAATAAGTGTACGATTGCTTATACAATAACAACACTTAGTTTAAAACATTTCTCACATATTTATCGCGTGTGGATACTGCGATGACGCAATCTGTTTCATTTACGGACGCTCTTACATCTCAAGTCATCAGCGTCCCATTCAATTCAGGGCGTGAAACGGTCGGTAAATTTTGCTCAGAGGCCTCGTTTTTCAGGATTGAGGTTCTTTTTCGTTTCATAAATCTACTTTGCCTCAGGAAGCCATACTTAGAATTTTTACGCCCGAAAAAAGTCATCGACTTTGACCGGGATTCAACCCACGATCTTGGGTTTAGACGACGTGATGACGTAAGAAATTATAGTACTGCAATATTAGGGGCGATAGCACGAATTCATACACCATATCTTTCAGTTCGGGTTTCTTTGCGGACATCGGGAGAAAGAGGAAAACAGCAGTTGGATATTAATATAAATATTTATGTTTTTCTGTCTACAGCGAAACTATATGCAAATAACTAGTCCCTACCTACAAATTAACACGTCTCTTACAGACCATAAAAAACAACCGTATATCGTATTCGTTCTAACGCTTTTTATGTTGCAGCAATTAAGGGAATGTGAAACAAAAGACGGAACAGCTGCTATTTGACAGCCCATTTTTTGCATAGCGCTTATAAATACTAATGCATGATATTTAATTGCATTTTTAACTCTTAAATAAATAAGTTTTTACGGACTGGTTTATAGCTGTCTCTTAGTGTTCGTAATTTAGATTTAAAACAACTTCAGCCACATGGTTTATTTGCAGTGTTGTCTTTTTTCCTTTTAAATTATATCGCACTATATTCTCTAGTATACTTGTAAATATATAATAGCCTTTAAGTACTGTCAAGTAAAATAAAATTTATTGTTGATTATACAACAATCAGCCTTGAATGCTATTCGATACAGGTACAACCCTTCGTTCTTAGTTGTTATTGTGAATATTTATAGCATTTTTACTAAGGGATCTCACATCAGGAGATCTTTTATACGTCTGCCAATACTGGCAGAATTTCTGAGAATTATTTATTAATCAAATAGCCATGTCCGTGAGATGCAATAGATTAAACTCAGGATTTTGTAGCATACGAGGGAGGGTCTTTTGAAAAATTCGTCGAAATAAAAAGAAAAGGAAAGTAAACATGTTTATAAAGAAAATATCAATATTATTTCCCACCATAGTCTCCGGTACACTTGGTCAAGCTAAGTTACAATTTTTTTCATCGGAAAAATACAGTATGGCCAGAAATTATGTAAATAGAAGTATAATAATGCTATGCTGATATGAGGGTAGGTCCATAAGTTTCCGGCCTCACACGATAAGGATTATCGCCTTCAACAATCCTTATCTACTGTCATATTTTATCTGTTATGTAAATAATTGCAGCTCTAACTTCCGCTCCGCTGTGTTTAGTTGTTCAGATATAGTTACATAAAGAAGGATATGTGTAGAACGTTGTGACATGTTCAAAATGGAGTTTCCAGCTGTTATTAAGTTCTTCACAAAACGAGGACTTGCTCCAAATGAAATTAAACGGCGATTGAACGTGTATATAGGGAAACATCCACCTCATATTCTACCGTAAAAGAATGGATCAAACTTTTTCGAATGGGTCGAGAAAGCATTGAAGACGAATAGCGTGCAGGTCGGCTCTAGAAGGTACTCACTCCTGAAAACATCGCTCTTGTGGAAGGAGAAATTATGCAAGACCGGCGGCTCAAAGTTACAGAAATAGCAGCAAGGTTGGGCCTTTCTAAAACAAGTCCTTCGAATTATTCATGAACATTTAAACATGAATAAGGTTAGTGCAAGATGGGTGCCTAGACTTCTTTCCTGAGTCCAAAAGTAGCAACGAGTCATTTGTTGTCAGACATTTTTGGAGTTTTGTCGTGGTAACGAGAGAGAAGTTCTGTAAACTATTGTTACAGAAGATGAAACTATGATCCTTGTCCAAAAGAGAATCAATGGAGTGGCGTAAAACTGCCGAAGCACCGCCTCTAAAGGTCAAGGTCACTAAGTCAACCAAGAAGATCATGGCCACAATCTTTTGGGACTGTGAAGGAATATTCTTCATTGACTTCAAGGAGAGGAACACCACAGTAATTGAGAGTACTATGCTGGCCTACTGCACAGACTACGTGACAGAAAAGGCGAGGAAAGCTGAGTGGTGCTATGGGCCTTCTTCACGACAACGCGTCTGTGCACACAACTCTTGTTGCAAAGGAAACTGTGAAGAAATGTGACTTCAAGGAGATCGACCATTCACCCTACAGTTCAGATCTAGCTCCCAGATTCCTCTTCTGAAAACTCGTGAAGCCTCTTCGAGGAAGGAAATTTAAGTGTGACGAACAAGTGATGAATGCTGTTTATGCCCATTTTGTAGACAAGACTTCTGATTATTTTCGGAGGGGGTTGAAATATTAATTCAAAGATATGAGAAGTGTATTGCAATAAAGGGTAACTATATTGAAAACTGAAATATAGTGTTTTCTTTATCAAACCTAGAAAATGGTTAGGTCGGTAACTTATGAACTTACCCTCGTATAGCGTGATAATTTGTAGTTTGTGAACTTGGTACTGGAACGTATTCTTGGGAAGGCATTTGTTGTACAACAGTATTTTTGCTCATATAAAATCATCCATGCAGACGGATCCAGTGTGAAACGTGTGCTAGAGCGCCTCCACTCAATAATCGAGCTGTGTTACTGCTAGTGCAGAAATTTACATGAAGTGAACAAGTATTCTCATCTATGGACCACGAGAATGAGGAGATTGTGTTAGAAAAGTTGCATTCACAACGGAAAAGTCAGCGGCGTGTTACGTGGATGTGAAACAAATGCCTACTCAAGCACGCAGGTCAGGCACTCGTAACGAGAGAGAGAACGGCTGTTTCTTCCTCGTGTGTAAGTGAATTAGCATGAACTCTCCGTTATATGATAAATGTCACGTGTTATGTAAACAAACAACTTCTACTGATAATGTTTCACGTCCTGTGTACTCTCAAAATGTTAATGTTTGGTGTGTCATTTATGAGTGCATCAATCCATTGTCCTATTGAAATTGAGCATGAGAAATCTCCTACTCTCAATCAGTTACGTCATAAGGACATTGTTGTGGAACCGATTTTGTCGGACTGGAAGTCTGGCTTCAACAGGTAGTTGTTTCAGCAGGATGGAGCAGGTTGCTTCAATGTTTATGAATCTCCAGAGCAGATGTAAGAGATATTCGCAGGACCCCTTTCTATTAAATGCACAGGCTGTTCACAAAAACACTCTGGACTACGAACAAGTATAGTGTTGCTCTCAGTGGTCATATTCGCATGAAACTAGTGACAAAAAATGTTGGTGCCTAACTCACCGACGCTCATTGTGTTGTTGCACACGTGAAGGCGACATTTCCACTCCAGCGTATCTGCTGATATGGGGCTCACTCTATTTCAGGTTGGGAATGAGTCGCTCTCTGCTTTAATATTGTTACGGAGGTGCGTTATTAAAGTTTGTTCGCGTCGTCTAGTGATAACCGTCTAAACCCAAGATCATAGGTTGAATCTCGGCCAGGGTCGATGACTTTTTTCGGGCGTAAAAATCCTAAGTATGGCTTCCTGAGGTAAAGTAGTGGGTCCGTTGTCGTAGATTTATGAAACGAAAAAGAACCCCAAGTCTAAAAAACGAGGCCTCTGAGCAAAATTTACCGACCGTTTCACGCCCTGAATTGAATGGGACGCTGATGACCTGAGATGTAAGAGCGTCCGTAAATGAAACAATCAGATTGCGTCATCGCAGTATCCACAAGCGATAAATATGTGAGAAATGTTTTAAACTAAGTGTTGTTATTGTATAAGCAATCGTACACTTATTATATGTACAAATTATAGCCAATCAAATTCCTTTTATAGTAATGGTAGGCTATTAATACTTTCGCAGCATCATTTACTATTGCTGACAACTGAGCAGGGTCAACTTGAGCAGCGGTATTTATTAGACGGGGTATTAATTAAATATGTGGAGGGAAAGATTTTGGAAGGATTAGATTAATTGTTTGAGTTAATGATTGGATTAATGATTGAGATCTCAGGGATAAAACTTTTCTTCTTCCTCTCCGATGATAGTTTTCCGCTGACTTATATTTTTAAATCGTGCTCTTCATTTCCAAATAAAGAATACAGAAAGACTTGAAGATAAGAGAAATCTGTTCTAGAACTATAACCAGTCGAACGGGAGTCCCATGTTATTGTGCGGTACACAGACTGACAAGCTTCCTATTCAAGTTTCATTTCACTGTCCAAGGCAAACAACGCCCAAAGAGATTCTGTCCCGAAAATACTCAGCTTTATTTTCCAAGGTTACCTGTGACAGTGAATAATTTTATTTGAATAATTATTTTCAATAGTGTTAATTTGGTAGATTCCATAATATAGTTAGTAACCTTGTTTTTATCTACATTATGTGTAGTTTGACTTTTTATTGTTAATTAACATGAACAAATAACACATGGCATTAATTAAAAAAAGTGTATGTTAGAAAGCACCTTAAGAATTGTTCTAGAAAAAACTCTTCTATATATCTAATATACATAGTTTTTCAGCGTTTTAAAACTTCAAATTATATTCCTGTGAAAAAGTAAAAAAGTGAACTCTTTCTCCTTGTATCTCTCATTTATTTTCCACATTCAAAAGGTCGGGCAAGCTATAAGAAATCTGATCCCAAGAAAACAATATCAAAGGCATATAATTACATTTTTTTTCTGCCAATGTCAGCGAAACAAGTTAAAGCTCTCTTGAGGGAAAGTAATTCAGATGTTTTCATTAGACTGAAAATTTCCGTTTGTCTCAAAATAAATACATTTTAGCTCTTCTAGATTTATTAATACCTTTCTCTTTAATTCCCGATAATATTTATACCAGCACATAAAGATGGGGAGTTGGTTTAGAAAACTTCCCTGTTCCTCAGTTACCCCTCGCCTTTTTGTCAACTGATATGCACGAATCAGTTATCCGGAAGAAATAAATAGCATGTTTTTTAAGGTGAATTCACTCAACTAATTTCCAATCATTCTCTCAAAAACATATGGTAATAACTTAAAAAATAACCCTCTCAAAAATAAAAGACCTCTCTGATCAGGCTTTAAAACAGAAAAAATGTCCATGCGTTAGTGAATTTGGATGCACTGTCTTGAGGATTGGATAGGGACGGAAGGATTTTCATCTTGATCTTAGCGCCCCATTGGGACACCTCTGGGAAGAAGGAATGAGATGAGGGGTACTGGAGGTGCCAGTTCCGGGGGCGGCAATATGTGGTTCCCTCACGTTTCCTCAGATGAAAATTTCTCAATGTTGGCAGGCCAGCTAAAATAACGACGGTATCATGATGGTGGCCTCGGACCTCAAACAGAGCCCGTCATATTTAAGAACAGAAATGTTTTACATAGAGAAAATCCACCGCCACGCTGCACACCACCAGATGCCTCACTTGCTACTTTCCACCCTGCATGGAATGAATTGGTAGAACGGATAACTCATGAACAGGAAATATCCGTCAGAGAGAGGAAAAACAGCAAACAAACAAATAAGCGAATAAAACCAGAACGACGGGCACCAGGGGAGTTGAACACGGAATCTTCCGATTACAAATCTGCCTGAACCGCCTCACTCGGTTGCGTTTTTTTTTTTTAAGTCATTTAAATAAATCTGACAAGCTTTCGGCCTGTTCCATGTGTAATTTTGTACTTCATTCTTAGAAAAAGTGCGATATGTCCTGAATTCCCGCATAAACACGGCTCTGTTGAAAACTTCAATTTCTGTAACTTTAAATATCCTCATTATTTGAATTAACATTGCATTGTGATCACAGAAACATCTCTTTGATTGAATAGACTTCTGCAAAAGATTATACTGAATTAGAGATGGACCACTTCTCAGAGCACTACTTCGGTATGTGAGGAATATTGCAAACTGGAAGATGCACGGACACCAGCGATCAACAATGCACGAAAACACCAGCGTTGTTGTTAATTAAGTAATAGTGCAAACTTGACTTTAGCCCCTGAACAAATGCAGCAATCTGTGCTCTTGCTGCTGGAGGAATCTCTTGCTGCACCAGCTGCTCTTGCTGATAGTCTGCATTATTAGGCGAGTGAAATATTGTTACGGTCGGAAATGTGCTCTTATTCCAATTCGCAAGTAATTCATGTATACACACACACACACACACACACACACACACACACACACACACACACTAACCTAGTCTGTCGGCTAACCTCGGGCAAATTCTAGAACCAGTGGACCCAGTGGTTTAGCAAGTAAATCATTGTAATTGTGGCAAACTGCTCTAATTCCAATTCGCGAGTAATTCACGAGTAAATCATTGTAATTGTAGCAAATCTCCTTTAACTCCTGCAGAAAAAGAAAAACACGAGATGGTAGTATTTGAACCCGCTATTATATATTTACAAGTGTAGCATGACGCTCTAACCATTTACGTTATTGCGCTGTCGATTTCGAAGCGTTATTATCTAGCTAATAGCTGTGTTTTACTACCTTCGGCTCTTTCCGCCGGCACTCGGGCACGGAGATTAGCGGCAAGAGATTCCTCCAGCAGCAATTGAACAGGGGCTAACGTCGAGTATATTGTAATATGTTATCAAATTGACGCGATGTGCAGATGTTTTCCTTCTGCCTCCCATAACATGCACAGTGTCTCTCTACTTAACGTAAAAACTTGCCAACAAGTATACTCAATGGGTTTTTTGAAAAATTCTTTCAGTGTCGTGGTCCATTCTATTTGCTTAATTGTACAGCTTTTTAAACAATTAATAAATTTCGCTACAGAACAACTAGTTGAATACCACAACATTTGTAACAACACTAAAATTATAAAAGTAACTGTGTATTTTTAACAATGGTAGTACAGAAGCATCTCCCTGGACAAAGCTGATATCGATTTGAATTATTATTGTCTTATGAAGGTTTCGGTTGGGAAACAAAACATACTGATATACGTATTGAAGGCATTGTAAACACTACAAATTCTGGATTATCGTTTTAGAAAATACTGTCTTATTTGTCTGAGGTTATACATTGTAGGAACCAGATAGTATATCCGTCCAGCAAGATGTATTTAAGTTCGGTTGTTTTCTAAAGTCTTCAGAAAAGCACATACTTTTCATTAATTTTTCTGTTTTCAGCTGAACTGTTCTTATAAGTATTTGTGGGCTGTGTATTGATTTGATTTTCATCTTGCTGGTTCGAACATTCACAATTTAGTTTGTAGTGTGATTTCACTGGGGTACGAGGATAGGCCCATAAGTTTCCGGCCTCGCCGATAAGTATTATTGCCTTCAAAAACCCTTATCTAGTGTCATATCTTATCTGTTAAGTAAATAATTGCAGCTGAACTTCCGCTCTGCTGTGCTCAGTTGTTCAGATAAAGTTGCATAAAGAAGGCTATGTGTAGAAAATTGTGATATGTTCAAAATGGAGTATCGAACTGTTATTAAGTTCCTCACAAAACGAGGACTTACTCCAAATGAAATTTAACAGCGATTGGACGCTGTATATGGGGAAGCACCCCCCTCATATTCTACAGTAAAACAATGGGACAAACTTTTTTGAATGAGTAGAGAAAGCGTTGAAGACGAAGAGAGAAATTATAGAAGCCCGGCTATTCAAAGTTACAGAAACAACAGCAAGGTTAGGCCTTTATAAACAACAATCCTTCGAATTATTCATGAACATTTAAACATGAATAAGGTTAGTGCAAGATGGGTACCTTGACTTCTTTCCTCAGTCCAAAAGCAGCAACGAGTCATCTGTTGTCAGCTATTTTTGGAACTCTGCCATGGCAACGAGAAAAAGAGAAGTTGTGCAAACCATTGTAACAGGAGATGAAACTGGTCCTCTACTATGATCCCTTGTCCAAAAGAGAATCAATAAAGTGGCGTAAACCTGGCGAAGCACCACCTCTAAAGGACATGGTCACTCAGTCAACCAAGAAGATCATGGTCACAGTCTTTTGTAACTGTGAAGGAATACTCTTCATTGACTTCAAGGAACACCTGAGTACTATGCTGGCCTAGTGCACAGACTACGTGCTTCCATCAAAGAGAAAAGGTGAGAAAAGCTGAGTGGTGGTGTGCACCTTCTTCACGACAACGCGCCTATGCACATAACTCTTATTGCAAAGGAAGCTGTGAAGAAATGTGACTTCAAGAAGATCGACCATCCACCCTACAGTCTATATTTAGCTCCCAGTGACTATTTCCATTTCTCAAAATTCAAGAAGGACCTTCAAGGAAGGAAATTTAAGTGTGACGAAGAAGTGATGGATGCTGTTTATGCCCATTTTGCAGACAAGACTTCGGACCATTTTGGGGGGGGGGGAATGAAATGTTAATTCAATGTGAGAAGTAATGGAAATAAAGTTGAAAAGTAAAAATTATTATTATTATTATTATTATTATTATTATTAATATTATTATTATTTGCAGTATAGGAGGAAGACATTCTCTCTTGTTCTTCTGTAACTTAGGATCAATATGTATGCTTTTATTTTTTGCATTTCTGTAATTTTAATTTTTCCAGAAATTAAAAATACCCTTAACTTCTTTTAAAATTTAAATGTCTTCGATATTCCCTAATTGGCGCGACGGAAACATTTTCAAGAGTTGAAAGAAATCATTTACTTAAAGCTTTACTTCATCCTAAAAGGAGTAATACTGGAAAATTACTTCGCCTTTCAAAAAGTATTCTAATATTCTTAAAATAATCATTTATTATTTGCCTCTAAAGAGTCTTCATATTTTAAAACAAATATCTCGTCTTTTGAATAGGAGCCTGCTTTAGCATCTTTGTTCAAAAGAAAAATCTCATACTTGGTGCTATTGCTGAACAACTAAACTTTTATAGTCTTATACAAAGTTAATTAAAAGTATTTAGACGTTTTAGTTTTTATAAAATCTGGGCTTTGTCTCCCTCAAAAATCTGGAATATATTTCTCCTAGTGGCTTTTCAGCTTCTGAAAGCGTTTTTCAAATTATGTGAAGCGATTTTTGTTGTCTCTTGAACTGAGTCCAACATTCTTTCTTTTAACGTGGATTTCAATACTGGAAGCAAAATGCACGTCAGAAGAGTCGAGACTAGAGAGTGTGTAGAAGAAAAATGTTCTTATTTTCCACACAAAAGCCTGGAACCAAGAAAACCTGGATGTACTGCATGTTGGAGGATCCAATAGTTTTTTTTTCCCCACGTTGAGCTCTCTTCATTCTGACGTTTTCTCGGAGAGGTTTGAGGACTTCTTGATAATAACAACGATCTACTGCTTCACTTCTAGCAGTGAACCGTCAACAGTACTGACCTGACATGTCATGTTTGATTATTCTAATGAAACGTTTCCTCATTTCCGCGAACCACGAGTTTCTGTCAGATCGTGACGCGATGGTCTTCTGCATCACGAAGCATATCAAGTCTTGCTGTCATATAAAAGACATGACCCGCAGAAATGTTACACCTTTGCAGAGTCAGGGGTCTGATCGCAATAGCCGTGACCATCAGTTGATGTTGATGGTCGTTCTGGACGCGGGTCTACAGCAACGGACTTCCAGTCACTTTTAAACGTCCGGAGAACGACTTAGGCAACAATCACCATCAGCTGATGAGTTTCAGAAAAGGATTTATTAAGTTTCACACATCATTTAATTTAAATACAGTGTTCCTGAAAGTCAGTCATCTCAAAAATAACCTACACACTGGTGCACAGAACGCATCATAGAATTCGACAACACTGGGCGGAATATGGGAGGCGTCTCGTCAAAGCCTCTGCTAATAAGAGTTACAACACTTATTTGGGGTGAAATTATGAAAATTCAGATATTTTAATATACTTCCGTTATTATATATGTATATTGTTTTGTCGGTACGTAAGCCATCAGGGAAACGCGTTTCTTACAATCCATTTGAATTTACATATCTGGGTGCCTGAGGAAGGTGGTTATTAATGGTAATTTACTATGTGGGCCACAACACTTTCTTTCCATTCTCAAATGTTATGGAAAGTAAGAATTGCTTTCTAATACCGGCGATATTCACATAGGCGTATTGTTAAGTACGGTTAAATAGGCGGGTTACATTTATATGCCTTTCAGGGATGGGTAGGTGATAATTAATGTATCTAGCTTTAAATGTGAAATATTTATTATAAGACACTTCAAGGGAACTAAGTCCTGTTTTATCTGAACACAATTTGGATACCTTACTTCCTTGGCATTTCCTTTACACTGCGAAGAAAACTGGACACCTGACATGAGTGGCGCTAACACCCGATCTTTTCAAGGTCATAAACTCTAACAGGTTACTATAATCTTTTGTTTCCCCGTTAATGCGCTACACTCACATGTAAAGTTCTCGGTGTAACAATGAAGTGTTTAATTTAAATATTATTTATTTAAACATACTATCCCTTAAGATGAGGCATTTATTTCAGCAATGCTCTAATGCCATTATCCCATCTGAAATTGTTTTCGCAAAGTCTGCAAAACACGCCTCTGATATACTGAAAAGTGCTTTTTGAACTTTGGAAACAAAGAGAGTCAGATTTGGGAAGTAGGGTGGATGCGCCAACAATTCTTTCAATATCTAACTTTCCCCATCGCTAAACATCATTGTGAGCAGGTATGCTCTTCCAATTAAAAAGTAATATTTTCTTGTGCAAACAAAATATTTTGAAACAAGCTTTTTCGCCTTATTGATTTAAAAGGTTGGAATATAAATCTCTTATTTTCCCTTTTGAAGATATCCAATCATTTATTATCTCAAAAGACTGCTGCTTTAAGCTTTCCTGTAGATGGAACCGCTTTATTTTCTTTGGCGCTCAATAACACAGTTTACTGATGTTTCCATTCTGGAGAATCCAAGCTGAGACACAAAATCAAGTACAGCTATTAAAACGGTTCAAACACTGCTGCTGCTGTGCTGTCAGCGGATCCCTCCTGGCGCAAAACGTCTTCTCGTGTAAAATATAACCTTAACTGATAATTCATATTTTTTTACCGCACTGCTGCACATGGACCATCTTCAAGGTTAGTACGACCAGCGTCAATTTTTAATCACTGAAAGTAAGAAGAATAAACCCTTAAGCGGTATTAATTTACTTTGGCCTTAAAAGAACTTTAAATCTGCTCAAAATCAATTTTAGGACAATAAGTGAGCTTTAGAAAACTGTATTAAATTGCAGGAAACAATGGCTTGGCGTTTCAAATGAATACTAAAGTCAAATTGCACGGCCACTTATAGACCGAGAACTGTTCACGTAGCATGAAGCAATAGGATGTTTTTGAAAACCTTAAAGAACTCGAAGCGTTACAGTTGTGAGCTTTGACATAAAACAGAGCAGATAGAAAGAAAATTAAATTAACAGAGCTAAGCTTCCTGCATACTGTCATGAAATGTAACAGAGAAACCTCGACATAACTGAAATGAAATTTTGGAAGACCAGAAAATTAAATGGCACGAAAAACTTCCAAATGTTATTTTCGTTTCCACACAAAAGGGAGAAGGATTCCCTAAGATTCAAACGAAGTGATACTTTCAATATAAAGACGAAGTGACGTTACTGCCTCATTACAGTAGAGATATAAAGCGTTAGCTTGTGCGACTTCATCGGAACAGGTCACATTAAAGTTAGCAAGGCAATTACTGGCAAGCTGTCCTTTAGAGAAGTTCTCTTGGTAGTTAATTTGATAATTCTGTATAATGTGCCTAAGGTAGGTGTATCACATACACATAAAAGTGTTTCTTCTGCTCCATTTGTATCCTTGGCTACACAGTGAAGAGAGTAAGGTTCTCTCCACTCTCACTACTGCATTTTGACAGGGAGACCACATTTTCCATGTTCAAAATCCGTATACCACACTTTACTGATGTTACTACTACTATTACTACTACTGCCACCACTACTACTACTACTAACCTATGTCAAGCACTAATGCATTTTTAATATTATATAGGAAAACGTACGTTAAACTCAAAAATGAAATTCCCAAAGAATTTAATAAATTACAATTCCTATACTTTTAAACTAATATATTTAGTGTATAGGTTGTTATGAATTAATTTCACAATACAAAATAAAAGGTGCTGTTTTACAGTCCACGTATCAAATCAGTTAAACGAATTGATTTTAGCCGTTCTTTATTTAAAAAAAAAAAACATTTAATACAAAAAATCTAATTTTATATGATTTTATATAATAATAATAATAATTGCTTGCATGGTATCAAAACTAGGCTGCCAGTTTTTTATATATATATTCTCACTTCTGTGCTGCTAATAATGGTAAAAATAAAAATAAATAATTGAGAAAAGATTGCATGCATTTCGCTTCTTGATTTAAAATACCTGGAATTGCGTGTTCTAGAGACATTCGTGTGAAAGCAAAATCGATATGCCGGTCAGCCTAGCAAGGAGGGAGGGCCTCACTATGTATGCAGTGCATTTTCCGCCTTCTCTCTCTCTTTCACTCTTTGCTTGGTTTTTTTCTCGGCTGATGTCACAAGTTGGTAGTGCTGTAAGACATTTTGTTATTCGTTGGCACCATTTGGCACCATTCCATACACTCCGAGATGCATATGGGATTGTGGGCGTTCCACACCCTGTATAGTGGAAGCAGTCGGAGGAAGCGAGAGCTGTGTTCACTATTGAATTGACCGTTACAAGTAAGCGCGAATATGATGCTCCCAGGAAGACGACAGGGGAGAACAATCAAATACTGAATGCAACGGTCGTCAGAAGCGTTTCTCAACCGCACCCTCACTGGATAGCGCGAACAGGCTCAATGGCGGCATGCCGAGAAAGGCTCGAATGGCCTTGTGTTTGCAGTATCTGCCTATTCTTCCACAATTCAGAGAAGCACTGCAGACGATCTGACAACATCAAATACTCTTCTCCCGAGCACGTTGTTGCAAGTGGCGGATTGTTTCGCGTTCTGGGCAGGATGACCGTCTATATGGTCAGAGATCTTGTTGAGGTGCGAGCTACAAGAATTCGGAAGAACAGATCGAAGTGCTGAAAGGCACCTACTTTTCGAGCCGTATATCCATCTCCAATAACCCATTATGTGCATCATAACAGCAGAATGCACACTTCAAGGTTAACGAGGGAAATGATTTGCTATCCTGAAATAGTCTGCCAAATCCAGTGGATCAAATGTGTGTCATGGAAGTCGTGATTGGGACAACAGGAAGAAATGATGCCGATTGCTCTTAAAAGTTATTTAACAGAAATATAGGAAAGCATCACAAGCCGCACTCTTGCCTTGCCGAATTGATGCTGCGACTGACAGCGGGTGATGGTGAACTAGACAAATATTTTGTTTATGTCCATGCATTTTCTTTTTCATTCATCCTGTTTATTGAGAAGAAGCTCTCTACTTCACTTTGCAATATTAAGCAAAGAAAGACTACGTATCATTTATAAATAGCCCTTTCCATTGTTAGCCCATCCTTATTAACAATATCTATATGTTTAACGCTCTACTGCTAGGCAACAAACTCTCTTCATCTTTCACATTTATTTTCCCTTCTATCTTTATCCTGTCATTTCCGAAGGAATCACAATGATTTAAAAGATAAAGATGATGATGATAATAATAATAATAATAGATAAGATAAGAAAAGATAGTTTTCTTTGCCGAGATCCTAACACACAACGTCGCATTGAACACTTTAAACCCTTACTTCATACTATACTGTTGTAATAAACAACCTAAAATGCATTAGTTTTAAGTGTTGTTGTTTTTCTATATCATTCCTTTCTTTTTGGTTTCAGTATACAGTGGGCTAAAAGAAAAACAGCACAGCGTTTTTAGGGCTTCGACTTCTGAAATACATAACTTTTATTTATTGTGTTTATTACATGGCATCAAGGCTTATTTAAAATCTGGGAGAGATTATTATTCCGTCGTGGGAAAAAAATATTTTAGGGACAATTTTATTATTTCATAATACAACAATTTTGTAATTAAAATGAATATATTACCTTTCAAATTATGAAAATGTAAACATTATTCTCTATTTGTAGGCGCCTTCCTCCTTGCTGCTAAGGCCGGTCCCAACATTGCGTTAAAATATTTTCAATGTCATAAATTTTTTGCTTGTTCTCATAGTAAACTGCCTTTTGCAGTTGACTCCACAGTGACAGTCCATAAGCTTTGAACTAACGCTGATCATAAATTTGTCGCACATTTGAGAGAGACCATTCTTGTCTGCATATTTCTTTCCAATTTGACTGCCATATAAGTATTGTCGTATTCATTTAAATGTATATGAAAATCTTCTCCATTTATTAAGCCACCCATTTATTTGTCAAATGAGATCTCGGTGCGAAATAAAATAAATGAAGATAATTATACAACAGACAAAATCAACTAAACTTATATGACAATTCATAATTTATTTATTTAATTATTTATTCTGGTAGACCTAAGGTCACAATCCTAGACCTAAGGTTACAATCACAACATTGACAGTAAAGTTGATAATACTAGAACATATAAACAAACGTAAAACATGATGTGTATAAATAAATGTATGCTAATATATAAATATTGATAATGAAAAATATTAATTCATGAAGAAGAAAATAAAGGAACAATAATATACAAAAAGCACCAGCAATGATAATGTATACATATCAACCTACGTAAATCCTGAAAGTGGAAATAAAGATATACAAGCAAAACATGAAATTAAACCCTGACAATACTATAAAGCAGAAATAATAGAATAAACAATTCTACAACAGGGTAAACACTCGGGAATTTGAGTCTGGGGTAATCGATTATTTCTGATAATATTAAACAATTTCTTATGAAATGCTCCTAAAGTTCGACAGTCTCTGACATCCCGTAGCAATGCATTCAGAGACGGGCAGTGGTGTTCGGTGCAATGTAATAAGTAAATATTGCGTACTTTTCTAATCTTTAAGCACTGGAAACACACTTTCAAGTGAAAACATTATTAACACTTCAATTTTTAGCCTCCCACTTTGTCTATGCGCGCGCATCTGAGAAGGAGCTAGTGAACTATCTGTTGTCATTTGCACTAATTGCTCCATGTGTTTATTTTTCTGTTTGGATATGTGACAAACATGAACGCTATAACTTTTATGTTGTAATACACGAGGGAGTTTCCACCTGTGCAGGCCGGTATTGCATTGAACGCGCGACCGTTTATGTATGTCATGTAAGAAGGTTCTGCTTCCGCATTAGTTTGACAAGCTAAAGGCTTAGTTGATTGGCTAAAGCATGTTGAGGTAGGCCAGATAGGGAGGTTAGTTAGAGACTCAAGGAGAAACAGACTCACACTCCTCCCAGCCTAACAGCTGAGACGGTTTTTATGACAACCAAATTATGAGGCGGTCTGGTATTGGCCTCACGTTGGTTGTCAACTTATGAGTGTGTTGTTGTTTACACTATGGTGACAACAATTTCTCGGGGAACTATTGGACTATTTTCAGCAAAACACTCAACAGTACTGGGAGAGAAGGCCAATTGTATCAATAACCACACGATGAGATGTGTGGTACAAATCTCTCGCGTCCTCTGGTGTTTTTCGTACGATAGAACTTATCTACATGGAATACAAACTTAGCTGCCGTGGCTCCCGGATGTGAAAACCGCGTCTGAAATAGATTTTATTATAAATGACTTAGTATATATTCTGGCTCGTGTAGAACTTAAAATGCCTGCCCGCGTCCGAAGTGGAACCTGTTATCTGATTCCTGGTCTGAAAATGCGTGCCCAGCCGAGTTTAGACTTCCTTATATACGATTCAAATTAATAATCGTGGCTTCTCTAATCCACGAGATCACACACGCACGTGCACGTCTCGCTCCTTGGTTTAAAAGTTTAAAATATACATTTACTATTGGCTGATTTAAATCACCTTCCACCACTTGTCATTCGTAATTATTAGAAAGTTTAAAACTCTTATTCACATTGGCTAGTTTTTAAGGCTAACAGTACAACCGTCTGTTGGGTTCAAAGACCTAACGAATTTAAAAGTTCTTGGGTTTATTAACCTTACAACGGCATTTCCGTTAAAAGTGGCATCACACTCCGGTTTACTCGTGCCCTTTCGTATAGAGTTTTATGCCCTCTTTCTAGCTACTGTAACACAGAACACTAGACTTTCCCTGCTGACTACATACAAATAGCATATTAAAGTTACAAATTACTAAAATATTATTAGGTTTGCACATAGATATTATATTTACATCTCCGTGGAGACCGCCACGGGTGGCCGAGGTCGTTAAGGCACGGACTCGTGAGCGGGAGGTCTGCGGTTCGAATCCCGCCAGGACCGTCCTCCCTGACTGGGGGTTTTTCCAGGTTTTCCTCATTCTTCATAACTGGCAAATGCCGGGGAGATACCTAAACTTAGGCCTGGAACACTTCCTTCCTTAAAAAAAAATATCCTTTCCCAATTTATCATTTCATCTCATGTATCATCAGTGTCCACCGCCTGTGGTGCCTCAGTAGTAAAAACGGGCGTTAAACACTACTCAAAAAAAAAAAATCTCCGTGGAGGGTGATCGTAAGTGTTGTTTCACAGCAAGCAGTAATACTACAGTGTTCCTGGGTAGATTTATTTCGGATTATTGATTAGAAATTTGGAGCATCTGATTCAAGGTTTTAAAATTGTTCATGTATTATTCCAGTGTATTTTCTATTAGTAAATTTGAGTGATGATCTGGTAACATTTTAATTAGATACCAAAGATTTGTTAATGTTTTTAGTTTATTGTAAATTTATTAACTTGATATCTGCTCTTATGAGATATTGTATTTCTTTTGCTGTCCAATAAGCCAATTTGTGAGACGAATTGTTGTAATATTTTAAAGCTTATTGCTAGAGGGCTAATTTATTGTGCAAAGTTTTCCCATTTTTTAAGTAATCGCCTTTTCAGCGTCTTCTAGGGGCTTTCACATGTCAGCATGTTTCCAGTCAAGAGTTAAGTTACTAGCATGATTATTCTTCAGAAAAGAGCACGTGTGCTGACCTAGATGTTAATAGGGGGTTGCACGTCCTTGTCTGAAATGCACAGCAGGATATTGCCCCCCTGTGTGCAAAGAACGCAGGTGCAGGGGTCGTAATAATGGGCTCTTGTTGCATTATTCATTGTAGTGCGGAACACGCCATACAATTAAAAGTAAGCAAGGGTAATTGCAGTGGTTAGGACATTTAATGAGATACAGACAATTAGTGTATCAGACAAGCACTTCCTCTCATCAGCTTTTGTCTGTCTATTGCCCCAGTTATCTTTTATGTTGCAAGGGAAATTATCGGGTGGGTGGGGGCCTGACTCGTGTTGAATGAATGAACCGTCAAACAGTTGCACAAACGACAGAACATGTGAATGAAGAGTGGCTGATATTGTGCATCGGGAGTGAGAGTCTGGTAGCTTTGAGTTGGTGAATGAACTTCTTGCGTGACATGCGTCTCACGGCAAGTGCTGTAGGTTCCACACCAAAGTGCCACTCACCTCATCTTCATAACCCTGTGTTATAGATCGCAGGACCTTAATCAAAATACAGGCCAATTGCAGTTTTATTCTATAATAGAGTGTCCCATAGGCATGTATCGTAACTAAGGGGTCGCTCATGGAGGTGTAGTGGTAACATACCTGCCTTCTAAATTCAAACCGGTCAGGATCGATGGATTTTTTTCGGGGTGTAAAAATCCTAAGTATGGCTTCCTTCAGAAGAGAAGTAAAGCCGTGGGTCCCGTGTCGTACATTTACGGCACGATAAAGAACCTCAAGCCTGAAAGAAGAGACTTCTGAGCGAAATTTGTCGGCCGTTTCATGCCCTGAATAGAATGGGACGCTGATGACCTTGAGTGTTAAAGCGCGTCCGTAAATAAAACAAATCAACAACAAGTAACTAAAGGGAGGACTGGTAGTCATTCAAATATGGAAAAATGGACACTTATAATGCTACGGAATAGTTTCCTGTATAAATATTTGAGAAAATAGATTTTTTAATGGTGTTTAATGCCCCGTTTTTACCACAGAGGCACCACAGGTGGTGACACTGATGATACATGAGATGAAATGATAAATTGGGAAAGAATTTTTTTTTGTAAGGAAGAAAACGTACCAGGCCTAAGTTTAGGTACCTCCCCGACGTTCGCCATTTATGAGGACTGAGGAAAACCTCAGTCAGGAAAGACAATCCTGGCGAGATTCGAAACCCAGTCCTCCCGCTCACGAGTCCGCGCCTTAACGACCTCGGTCACCCGTGGCTGTTTATTTGAGAGAGATTCTAGGTATTTTATCTTCGTCACATTAATTTTCTGAAATATTGAAATACATCAGCTAGAACAATGAAACTTTGCACTTATTCACCTACAACTGTTATTTATAATTGTTCAGTTTTTGAGCAAGATATTTTTATATACAATGCATTCTAACTTTGTTACTGTTTAAGGTAGAAGCAGGAAAACAAAGTTATTTACACGAATCTAATGCGCACCTTTTTGTCCATATTCAAAATCGGGGGACGCATTGCATTCGAATGCAAATCCTTTCGTACACCGGCAAAGTTGTCGTTTATTACGTCATAATGCATTTACTTTGTTACATTTATTCCTGGCCCATACAGAGTTTAAGTAGTCACGAAATGGGGGGAAAACAGAGAACATTTTATGATGCTACTTTATGCTGGAGGGGGAAAGAAAGGGTAACAGAAAGGCAAGAAGAGAGTTAAATGTATCTGAGCGCAATGTTTGTTTGTGGCAGCAACAGAAATTGTCATTATTTGCAACTAAAGCTGGTAGGAAGAAATTCACTGGTCCTCGCAAAGGAAGACATTCGTACATGAAAGGAGGAAGAACGGGCAACCTGTGACTAGTGACACCATAAGAAACAACTTTATCTTCTTTGATCTACGCCAACTGTCCTGCAACAGCACGAGTGCTCGAGAGATAACAATAATCCATATATAAATTTATTCCGATCATTTTATGAACCGGACGGGCTTATCTCTAAGACGTCATACAACAATTTGCCTTTTATATGATTTTAAATTTCGAATTTGGGGTGAACAGAAACTTGATTTTTAACCTCAATTTAGGTTATTATATGTAGTATTTACGCGAATTCAATATTACTATTCCATGACGCATTAGATTCGAATAAAACGATAAGTATTAACCTAAGTTAGAGGAAAAAAAGTCAAGTTTATAATTTTGGTAGTTTTTGAAGAGAAAAATATAATATTTGTGTTTAAAAATGTAGAAACTTAAAAAATACTTTCAAAAATACCTCGGCCAAAATCCAACAATTACAAACAAGATCTGTATTTAAATATGTGCGAATTTTCATACATAAAGTTCAGAAAATTATAATGGCGAAATAGGAAATAAGAATGCTTAATGATCTCTCCTCAAAATAAAACAAACATTTGTTTTAATGATTAAAAGTAATACAATTAATAATTTCTGGAAAAATCTTTACATATTGTCTCTTATCTTAAACATTGAAATAGCAGAGTATCACTAAAAACAGGTTCCACATTCTCCATAATACTTTATAACCATTTAAAAAAGTTTTTTGTGTCTAGAAAAATTCGACCTTTGCACATAATGGAAATAAAAAAAGGCAAATACTTTATAGAAGAAAATTCCATGCACTCAAAATCACTTTGTAGTTTTTATCAAAAACTGTGCTTAATTTTACCAAAGTAGCCGAACCAAAATTGTACTGTAATATTTTCTCAAACTTTCCTGCCTTTAAATCCTTTTGAAGTTTCAATGACTGTTACTGCCATCAAAAAGAGGCAAGCCCCTTTGTAATTTCACAGAAAATTGCCTGCAATGTGTGTTTTTATACGCATTGTATCCTTGAGTTCTAAATTGACCTTTTAGTCACATGTAAATTAAAAACAAAACACTAGATTTAATTTAAAATATTAATTTTCAATAATTTTAAAACTTATTCATATTTGTATTTTTGTCAATAATAATGATAATATAAATAAGTCAATATAAAAGTATTTTAATAGAAAATATTGTACATACCTCTTTACACACAGTTGACAGAAGATGGCTTGTTGTATTATGGAAAACTGGCGTCATTTATTCATTGTTTATATAAAATAGATTTACTGGTTTTGTTTTTTGGCATGTTCAAAATAAATCAATAGTTAATGTTTAACATACACAGTATGGACGAACAATGTAATTCACACGTTCCAAGCGAACTGAACTGTACTCTGTTTAAAGTCATTGCTATTCAAATTCATGCTTTGTAAACTTTTTGGAATGCAGCAGAGGGTCTATTATAGTTGACAATAGCAAAATATTTTAATCATATTATCGCAATCTTACATCCCACTGAAGAAGGTAAACGCCGATCTTCCTTACACCATCTCTGCTTTGATCTGTATGCTCTGAAACCCACATACTGAACCCCAATCTTTCACCGTATTCACCACTGGAATATGTCACAGGCTACCGTATTTTATGCAATTTTCATAAGAAAATGTTTAATGTTAATTGATTACCCCAGTTTTAGATTCCTTATACAGATATACGTTTGTTTTATCATGCTGTAGAACTGTTCATTCTTATATTATTATCATCCATGTTCTTATCTCCTTCATAGTATTGTTATTGTTTTTTATTTAATGTTTTACTACTAAATTTATTTCCACGTTGAATATTTATACATATTTCATGTATAGAAATTGTCATTGTTAGTGATTGGTTTATTATTGTTCTGTTTTAATTTTTTTTCCTTACGTTAGTATTTTTTATTATTCATGTTTAGCTATTAACATAATTTACTTATCTACTTTATGTTTATATGTGTAAGTCCTTGATACCGTTATAGTGTCACTGAAACTTTGTGTAATTATTATTAGAACGGAAGATCAAGCCAGTTGTTTTAACTACTAGAATAAAAAAATACGAATAGCTCGACTAACATTGGTTACCTAAGAGGTCAGCCATTTCTGGATCATTTTGTACTGTATTCATAAAAATATTAAATAGTTAATGCATTATCTACTATGTAAATTGTGGTAATTTATTAAGTTATTCCTATTTTTGTTTCATATTTATTTATTTAATCAGAAAATGTATACACAACGCTTTTTCTTGAATCTCATTATCGGAATATAATGTTTATGTTACACCATGACCGCGAGTGGGTTTTGCGGCGGAAGTATTTAGGTGGCCGATTGCTCAAGTTTCACTACGGCGATACGCTCAACCCCGATCAAAAAGTTCCGGTATTGTATGTGCAACGGGAACAGCTGCCTCGGTGTAAAAAATTATTTTTAGTGTTAGCAGTACCGTCAGTTTTTTAAGAAGCTACTTGAAGTTCCTGCAATGCTCTTTATTTTTAAGTAAGCCCAAGTAAAGACACAGATAATATTTAGTGTCTTTGTGCACTGTTAGGTAACTTCATGCACAAGATTCCCGTAGCATTTGGTTCCGAGCTGATGCTTAATGTGTTCATTAGGTATCAAAGAAAATTAAAAATATATAAGCTCAGTTTTTTTTTTTGGGGGGGGGGTTGTGGTGATAATATTCCAGAACAAATTATGAAATAAATAAAAAAATAAACAAAAAGTGGAATTTAATTTTTTCTTATTTTACCGCGAAATGTCCGTCTACAGAACAACACCGAAATATTTTCATTGTATGGTTTTAGAAATTGACATAGAGAACTAAGGGTCACTAAGGGTCAATGTCGAAGTTATACTAAAGCTAAATAGAGCGAATATTTGCATTTGAATAGACCTACGCCTCCTAATAAATAATAACCCTTCTGTTAATAAGCAATGAAACGTGTTTTCACAATTTAGCGGTAATATAATGTGAAAACTTTCAGAAATGCATGGGTGTGCAGTTAGGAATTCAGTTGTTACAAACAAAATCGTGATTCTTTTTTTTTTCTTCTTTTTTTTCCCTCCCAATGTTACATGGGAAATGCTTCTATTTGTTTTGTAACCAAATGATGTAATAAATTACAAATTGAAGAACTGTAGGGATGGCTACAGTTTTTTTCTGAACTTGCCGATAATTTATAAGGAAACAGAAGTTTGTGCTGAGAAAGATTCCATAAATGAAGTCACCCACAACGTACTAGATTTCAGTTTGCTTACAGGCTTTTGCGTGACTTGGAATGCTTTAAGGCACAAGTAAAAGTAAAATTTATTGGTATGCATAAACTTTAAACCTTATTCATGTATGTTTGAAAATTTACATTACAGCAATTTCAGAGATCCTGGGTTTATGAAATTGCTTGTCTAACAGTACAAATATTTCATTGCTGTTCATTAATACTTTGTACATATTTTAACGATCTAGGGGTGAGCTTCCTAGATTATTACATTGGGGGAATAAGAAGTAGAGATAATCGAATATTCAGACATTCAATACCACCCATTAATATAAAAGAAAGGGGCATAGGTTGGTACACAAGTTACAAGTATTGATTAATTACAAGGGTGATAACCATAGACGAACCTGGGTTAAGTATAATATATGAAGCCAAGGATACTGGGATCGGCCCATGTCCAACACGCAAATCTTACAACGCAGATCTCCAACCGTTACTATTGTTCTTATATATGAAATAGAACAGCTTCCTTTTATGAAATGACTGTGTTTGCCCAGTAAGACATGCTAGCTATATTAAACTTCAGAATGGATCATTCCATGACTAATAGGAAATGATTAAACATTGTATGATAAACCAGCTTGTCATCGTAGGCAATTTCCCCAGAAAATACATAATATTGAATCTAGAATTTTGATTAAATTGGTTTCACACGATACATCTTCCCCCAGTCAGAGTAGTGTTTAACGCCGGTTTTTACTACTGAGGCACCACACGCGATGAACACTGATGATGCATGAGATGAAATATATTGGGGAAGGATTTTTAAGGTAGTATTCCAGGTCTAAGTTTAGGGTACCTCCCCGGTATTTGCCATTTATGAGGACCAAGGAAAACCTGGAAAAACCCCAGTTACGGAGCACGGTCCTGGTAGGGTTCGACCTCACACCTCCCGCTCACGAGTCCACGCCTTAACGACCTCGGCCACCCTTGGCGGTCCCCAGGTCAAAATAACACGCTACCACTGTTGGACAAAAGTAAGACAAAGTTTAAAAAAGTACATAAATACAAATATATGAAAATCAGAGTCAAAGGGACAAGTATATAATGATTATTAAAGTACGTGTGGTTTTAATCAAACCACAGGGAGTATAACATGAATACAAATGCCATAACAGCAAGTCTTCCTTTTTTTCTGGAGTGTAATTATTTTGAAATGTTTCCGCAGACCTAACGTGAGTTTGCTGGGGAGCACACAATAACATGTTCGGCACGTAGTCACCAATGATAAGTACATGTTTCAGAACTAAAATGTCCGGTCTATTGCAGTCACGGCTTGGAAGATGAGATTGAACTCTGAGCTATGTAACACCATCAAAGAAAACGATGTCCTTGGATGCCACACAATTGTGACCTGTGTTCGTGAGGCCTACAGTCGTGTACCGCAATGGTGACATCAAAGTGCGGCAGGGGAGTTCGATACATTGAGATGTGGCATGAATACCGTCAGCGTTTATGTGCTCACAATGTCTCTGGTATTGCGGTGAGTGTAATATCGAGGGTGTCAAAAAATGTATACACACTTTCACAGTGTATATCTATTTAATATATTTCAAAGTTGAACCGAAAAACAATAGTATGATGTTCTGTAAACAGATGCGACTCACATTACGTTATGCTAGCGTTGCTACAACAAAATGGAGCCAAGATTATCGTTTGAACAGAGAAAAGCAATTTTGAAGTGGTATTGGAAAACCGAGAATGTTGTTGAAGTTCAAAGGCAATGGAGACGTGTGTACAGAACAGAATGCCAACGCGAGTAACAATTGCAAGCATTTGAGACTCATGGTACCGTATGCGATGTTCACAAGGGCAGATCTGGGAGACCTCGCAAAGCAACAAACCCCGCGCACTGGATCCAAGGCACCATCCTAAGTACTATCCAAGGCACTGGAGGTTCGATTGATTTTCCACCGCGTTCTCCGGAACAAATTCCGTTGGATGGGGAACTCTTAAGAATGTTGTATACCGTAGAAAACCAGCTACGGTGGCAGCACTTCGGGAAGAAATTGAAACGGCATGTGCTGCAATCGCTGAGGACACTTTCGCAAACGTTGCTCAATCAGTAGTTCAACGTACTCAGAAGTGTATCGACGCCGATGGTAGGCATTTTGAGCAACTGTTGTAGCTGTAAAAGTCTAAGATGATTAGTGCTCATCATTTTCTGTTTGTGTGAATTCAATTTTGTTATGTTAACACAGTTTTTTCTTTGCTTGAAGTGTGTATACATTTTTGGCACCCTCTGTATGTCATTCATGATGTAGAGCTTCTGAATAAAAACATGCAATAACTATGACTGACTTACAACTGGTAAGACAGAGAAAGGGAAAGAATTCATAATACTAAACAAACAAATCCATACAGCATGTCCTAAATAATCTTTTTCATAACATTTGGCTTGTATCATACAATTACAAAAGTAGTCTTTATGTTAAATAAATATCGTGACTAAATAATTATGTGGCCGTACAAAAATTGAAAAGAGAAATTGGAAACAATATTTTGTGTTTCATGCACACACACACAAAGAATATGGACATTTACTGATACGTAAATATCATAATATTTATGGATATAAACACAAAACTTTATCTCTTTGAGGTCTGATTGCAATATATATTCAAATATTGTCCATTTGCTACAATTTCATGACTAAACTTTTAATGCGTATGGCCACACAGATATTCGTAGTGTCTGAGCAAAGGCAACATCATTTTGTATTATTGATACCAAATAACAATACAGTTAACATTTTTGTATTCAATTACATTATACATTATAAAACATGAGTCCTCCGGGGTAGGCAAAAGTGTATGTACCATAGCAATTATTAAAGGACGCATCGTATACAACAAAATTGTCAAGCATTTCAATTCTACCCCTGCACTCTCTACCTAACCGTCTATCAATTTGAACATCATCTGTTTAATGTCATCAAACAACTGCTAAGAGCAACAAATGTTAGTTCTAAAACATGAATACGTAACAATCGATGTAGTTATAACCCTCTACAGTCTGCATAGCTAATTAAAAAAGAACTTCAGGTATTTAAACTACCATACGAGCATAAATCAAGGAATTGCTTCCGTATGTAACATAAATATTTCATATCTTAAGGGAATCACAGTTCTTTCATTAGCAATGAGCATATTCCGAATACTTGCAATATATAAAAAAGTGGACTCTTTTAGGAAAAGATGTATGGTTAACTATGTTGAGTAATAGGAGACGGGCGGGTTACTTTGTGTTAATCAGAAATGACAGATCCTCAAGGGACTCCTGAATGTCACCTTCGTTAGCAGTCAGACACAATAATTAAATAGGATTTATTCTCTCTGCTAACAGAACTTAAAAGTATATAAAAATAACGATGTCATATCTTGCTTTAAAATAGGTTACAGGGTAATGTGAATGGTTTCTTTTGAAATTATTATGTACGTAGTTTATACTGTCACTTAGATGTTTATAAAAACTGAGGGGAAAGTGTCGTTCATAAATTCAGGAAAGAAAGAGTTAGCCAGACTTGCCCTTACAGGAAGAGTATTGCTACGGCTGTTGGAGCTCCAGTTCCGAGTGACAGCGAAGAGAGCCGATCTCCTCAGTCCCGAATAGCTTCGATGTTGTCTCATGAAAGCGGCCTAACCCTCACCGCTGTTGGTGTTTGAAGTTAAATGCTTAATTGAAGTTCTTGTATCATATTTCACAGTGATAGGCGTCTTTTGTACAAGAAGCGCGATAACATTTAAGTTTTCGGGGTGCACTATAGAGACACGCTTTCCTAGATGTTTATTGTACTGCTTTTTGTTACACAAGCACTAGCGCCAATAAGATAAAACATTTAAAAGAATTAATTAAAAACAATAATTAACATGCACTTTTTCCAGATTCATATAATGAAAATTATGAAGATGATTGAATGCAGTTTTAGAAGAACATGTAATATAACCTATGCGAAGTCATGACTTTTTATTTTTATTTATTTAATTTTTTTAAGTTAGCAAACGGAGTTCTGCCACCTTCCTATCCCTGGAAAAAATACGATAGGTGGTTATTGAGCAAATTTCATTGGAAAACTGCTTGTAGCGATTAAAGAAAAAGTTACCATGTTCCTGTACATAAGTCTGTTTTGCCTTAACTACTATTTGTGGTGCTAGATCGTCCCCCATACTCACCCGACTTTGCCATATATACCCTTTACCTATTAGACAAAACGGGCCAACATAGATACAATTTCGTTACTATGCGGAACTTGATGCGATAACCTACCGTTTGCAACTTTTCACGTTATACCGCCGTTATCTTTTTGAAATTCGCAATTAATTTATATATATATATATATATATATATATATACACTAAATTTAACGCTAACCTTGGGTAAATCCTAGAATTCAGTAGTTCACTGCGGCGAGCTACGGCCTGACGGCCTACGCTGGCCTCCTTTTCATAAATATTAACTGATAGGGGATTGTGTGTTATTAAGTATGCAGGTGACATACTGTAACGGGTAGGTCCTGGTGGTGTAGTGGTTACCATACTTGCCTCTTAAACCCAAAACGCGGGTTCGAACCCGGCCAGGACCGATGGATTTTTTCGGGCGTAAAAATCCTAAAGTATGGCTTCCTTCGGAAGGGAAGTAAATAAAGCCGTGTGTCCCGTGTCGTACATTTACGGCACGAAAAAGAACCTCGAGCCTGAAAGAGAGGCCTCTGAACGAAATTTGTCGGCCGTTTCACGCCCTGAGTTGAATGGGACGCTGATGACCTGAGATGTTAAAGAGCGTCCATAAATAAATAAATAAAAAAATACTGTAACGGTGGCAAATCTCCTTTGACTGTAGCAGTAAAAAAATTCGTAAATATCCATTTATTGCAGATTGGGTGCGAGGTACTATGTTAACGAGTAAATCATTGTAATGGTAGCAAATCTACATTTACTCCGGCAGAAAAAAAAAACAGCATCAGGACTTAAGGAGTCTAAACCTCTATCTTCACAACTATAGCATGACACTCTAACCGTCTAAGCTATTATGTCGCGCTTGGAAAGTTTATTATCTAGCTATATTTGTGAAAGACACTTTTTTTGTAGCAAAAAAAAAAAAAAAGTGTACAAAAATCTTTCTGTTTTAGCACATTTCTTTAGTTTTGGATTTGCATTCCCATTATTCCGCTATCTCTAGCACTTCCTATTCACACTGCACGAAAACAGAGAAGTGCAAAATGTACATCCCCATTATTCTCTGCTCTCATTCGGGACTGAGAAGTCCGGCTCTCTCCGCTGTCGCTCGGAACTGCAGCTCCAGCAGCCGTAGCAATAATCTTCCTGTAAGGAAACCAGCGGTCTCAGTACCCGTCCTGAATGCTTGTCTAGGGAATACAACAGAGAAGTAAAAGTATAGCAAGAGAACCAAACTATTGTAAATGCGCTCTCTCATTACACCTGTAAACGACTGGAACACAGCTATGCCCCGTGTAATGTTCGCCTGTAATACATCCCGTTTTTCCCTCATTTATCGACCCACATTTCCAGAGGAGGAACATCCTACAGCTAGACAGTTTTTCAGTGAGTAAATTCCATTACTGCACGCCGGTCACCACCAACCCATGCCGTCTGACTTTGCAACCCTGAAACAATGAGCAATGAGAAGGTATTCGCGACAGGGAGATTCGTGGAAAATAAATATCCATCTGAACATTCGCCAAGGTCAGGGTGGTCCGCCCCAAAGGATTTGAACTCGAGATCTCTGTACCGGGTCCAGGGGCTGGCATTTCCACACGTGCGAATTCAAGGAATGAAGGCTCGAGTTTTCACCAGTTTTCAGTTTTGAAACTGAATTCCATTCCACCTCGCATTAATCCAGGAGCTTACAAGGCGAGATTTGGAGCTTTACAACTCCGTCACATGTTGCAGAAGACACATTGCCTTCAGGAGCATTTCCGGCACAGGTTCTGAGTTCCCCTCTGTATCTGCATGGAACTTCTGGCCTCGAGTGCGTCATTGACGCCATCCCAATCGCCTCATTCGCCCTTGGTACTAAAATCCGCAAGTGCATGGCCTACACCCTGTAAAAGGAGGTGCTTGGTCTAGGATGATCTCGGCGGTCCTTAAACTGCTGTATTCCACCTCTGCCTACACCTGACGGACTCCGGCAGTCCCACAAGGAATTGCAGGTTAAGTTAAGCCGCCTTGGATGGGAGGCCAGATGTCCTTCTATCATATACAAACAAATCCGTTTGCAAAGTCTGTAAGTGCCAAGAGTAGGAACTTTCTTCCGACACAACACTCAGCTGAGTAGTAGACACCCCAACACCTGGCTCCACACCACCAAGGAGTCGGTCTGTAAAGAAGATATGCATTGCATCAAGTCAATCCGCTCGGTATTTTTACCTTAGAGTATATGAGGTGTGATCAAAAAATAACAGCAATATTCGTTTTTCTTAAAGAATCTTTATTTATTCATCAACATCAATTCTGTCCCCTTCAAAGTAACCCCCTCCGGATGTAATACACTTGTGTCAGCACTTTTTGCAATTTTGGAAGCCCTTCTGGAACTCACTTTTCGGTATGTCCTTCAGCTCCTTCAGCGATTATGTTTTTACATCATCAATGGCGGTCCTTCATGGTTTTCTTCAGCCTCGGTAATAGAAAGAAGTCGCAGGGGGCCATGTCCGGCGAATATGCTGACTGAGGCAACTTAACGAACAAGCAGCGAGGTGTGATCAGCTATCTCGGAACAAACTTTGCTGCTCACGTTTCATGCCCAAAACATCCGAAACAATTGCTTGGCACGAACCGAATGATATACCGACATCATCATCTGATTCGGCGATTTTCCAGAATCATTTTCTTCACTTCTTCGATGTTGTCGGCGATTATTGATGTGCTAGGACGTCCAGGACGGTAGTCATCTTCAACGTCTTCACGACTCTCTTTGAAACGTCTGTACCACTCGTAAGCTCTTGTCTTGCTCATAGCAGATTCACCAAAAGGCACAGTCAATTTTTTTTTTTTTTTTTTTGAGTAGTGTTTAACGCCCGTTTTTACTACTGAGGCACCACAGGCGGTGGACACTGGTGATACATAAGATGAAATGATAAATTGGGAAAGGATATTTTTTTTTTTAAGGAAGGAAGCGTTCCAGGCCTAAGTTTAGGTACCTCCCCGGCATTTGCCAGTTATGAAGACTGAGGAAAACCTGGAAAAAAAACCCAGTCAGGGAGGACGGTCCTGGCGGGATTCGAACCGCAGACCTCCCGCTCACGAGTCTGTGTCTTAACGACCTCGGCCACCCGTGGCGGTGCACAGTCAACATTTCGAATACTTTGTGTACTTTATTCCATTTTTCAAGCAAAATTTAATACAAATTCTTTGATCCATCTTTTTCGAAAGTAAAAAAATCACCGGCACACCAAAAGATGTGTAACCTTGTCGACTGTCAACAATGAACTAAACATTCAAAACAGCTGGAAATGCCAACATTGGTTAGAAACATGTGGAGCAACAAACTAAATATACCTATATATTGAAAACCAAATACCATTATTTTTTGATCACACCTCGTATGCGAGATCAGAGTATTGAAAGAGGCCATATTGTCTATATCACAACAGTGATTTATGTGTCTTACTTATGAGGTACGAATGCCCCGAAATAATTGCTTTGAGCGCAGATGTCTATCAGTGGCCATAAATCAGTGTCTCAAGAAAACGTACTAAATATTATGTTCTGCTTCAGCACCTTGCCAGCTATTCATCAAAATGGAACGAGAAAACAACACTTCAGGTTTCGAATTATTCACTAGTTCATTTTAGTTATCCTGAAATCGAGAGTTTTCCATAAAAACTCAAATAAACAAAATAATTTAGTACATTGCATTTTTAAAGATTTTCTGATGTTTAGTCCAAGCAGTATATGAATGAAATTAAATGTGCCATGATACAAATTCTGGAGTTTATCTGCGCTTAAGCTGATCTGCTTTATAAACCCTAGGACATCTGCTCTTGAGCCTCCATTAATTGATCATTTTGTCTCTTTATCAAGGAAATGTGACTTTTAGTGCGTTCACTTCGCTCCTGATAAGATAACAAGAGACCCGTAGACTGACTGACACATCTCATATGTTGGTCAGGTACTTTGACTGCAAGTTCTATTCGAGTCATTTCATTTTTTATTATTAAATATCAGGTGATTGGATATAATACACAACTACAGCGGTTGAAGACATTTCGCCTATAGACTATTACTTAAGAGAACGGACATCTTTATGTGCAGCGCTCTAACACCATGGACAAAGTTGGAGAGGTTCTTGTAAAGACTTCGTGTTTTACTAGAGGCGTAGCCTCCATGCATGCTAAGTATGCACCGGATGCCTTAAAACAAACAAACAAATAATGATGATGAAAAATTTTATCCAAAGATTTTTCTTTCCGCTCGTTTGTCCAAGAATGAGATTAATCTGTAGGCTAGAATAAAATCGTTTAGGTTGCGAACTTCAAGGTGCAAAATGTGAGCTGTGGGATTTTCCGCTACCGCTGCAGCTCTCGTCAATTCGAACAGTAGAGAGCTATGCACGCAGTTCCCCCTCGCAAAACAAGTGAATCGTTTAACACCAATACTAGATGTGGGGTTGCAGCGTTTACGACTAGATGCTAATCCGGAGATCCTGGGTTCGAAACCCGGTCAGGTCCTGGGTAAGGTTTTTTCCTTACCCTGAGAAAATGAATGAAAATAAAGATAGCTTTAGGGCACCAAGGACTCCAAGCTCATTTGCCCCATCATTAATTAATTCATTTCATTCATCCCTACAGACTTACATCTAGTATTCAGTCTACACTTACAAACGCCGCGAGAGAACAAAGCGACAATAAACAAAACAAAAATAGAAAAAGACGATAACATTATTCCAGAAAACAAAATATATGATAACATTGCACTCAAAGCGGCAAAAAAAAAAAAAAAAGTAATAATAACATCATTCAAGAAAAGAAAATACATGATAACAGTTGTATCTTCTTTAAAACGTAAGTATCGTTATGTGGGGTGATATTTGGAATTTCTAAGTGGCGGTGGTTGGGGTGAGCGGATAAAATCTCTTTCTTGTGCGATATATAGCATTTTGAAACAATTTATTACCAAAATACTACTATTTGGTGCATTAAATACTTCAAATTCACACTCCAGGTTAGGATTAAAAAAAAGCTAAAGGACTGACAGCAGTTGCCATTAAGGTTTAAGCATAAAAAGTTAAAGCTGTCATTTAAAATTTCCAAGTGGGAGTGGCTGTAGGTGAGGTGTGAAATCAACAATGATTTTAAACTATATCCTCGAAATCTAAATTGATGTACTTTTTTGTTTAAATAAAATGTATATTACATAGGCGGTTATTCAGACTGGAAAGCTCTAAAATTAAATGTGTAATAGTAAATATAGCTAAACACTCTCTCAAAAGCATATCATTTATATTTCCTATAAAGTTGTGTTCCTGTACTTGCAACAAACTCTTAAGCGAACTGATTTGTGTATTGCAACGATAGAGCAGGTTTACGTTTTAGGAAATGCTATCTACATGGTATTCACTTTGTCGGTCCTGGTGGTGTAGTGGTTACCATACTTGCCTCCTAAACCCCAGATCGCGGGTTCGAACCCGGCCAGGACCGATGGATTTTTCGGGGCGTAAAAATCCTAAGTATGGCTTCCTTCGGAAGGGAAGTAAAGCCGTGGGTCCCGTGTCGTACATTTACGGCACGAAAAGAACCTCAAGCCTGAAAGAGAGGCCTCTGAGCAAAATTTGTCGGCCGTTTCACGCCGTGAGTTGAATGGGACGCTGATGACTTGAGAGGTTAAAGAGCGTCCATAAATAAATCAATAAAAAAAAATGGTATTCACGTTTTATATATGTATATATTATTTTACAATGTATATATTAGTTTACTCATAGAAAATATTCACTTAAGTAGATCTAAAAATGCTGGAGTGTATAATATGATGGAAGCACGTAGTCTGTGCAGTAGGTCAGCATAGTACTCCCCATTTACTGTGATGTTCCTCTCCTTGAAGTGAATGAAGAGTATTCCTTCACAGTCCGCAAAGATTGTGGCCATGATCTTCTTGGTTAACTAAGTGAGCTGCATTTAGAGGCGGTGCTTCGCCCGGTTTACGCCACTCCATTGATTCTCTTTTGGACAAGGGATCATAGTATAGGATCATAGTTTCATCTCCTGGAACAAAGGTTTCCAAAACTTCTCTCTCGTTGCCACGGTAGAGTTCCAAAAATGCCTGACAACAGATGACTCGTTGCTGTTTTTGGACTGAGGAAATAAGTCTGGGCACCCATCTTGTGCTAACCGTATTCGTGTTTAAATGTTCATGAATATTTCGAAGAACTGTTGTTTTAGAAAGGGCAACCTTGCTGCTATTTCTGTAACTTTGAGCAGCCGGTCTTCCATAATTTCTCCTTCCACAAGATCGTTGTTTTCAGCAGTGAGCACCTCCAAGGGCTAACCTGCACGCTCTTCGTCTTCAATGCTTTCTCGATCTATTCGAAAAAATTTGACTCATTCTTTTACGGTAGAATATGAGGGGAATGCTTCCCCATATACACCGTCCAATTGCTGTTTAATTTCATTTGGAGTAAGTCCTTTTGTGAAGAACCAATAACAGCTTATAACCATTTTGAACATGTCACGATCTTTTACACATAGCGTTCTTATGTAACTATATCTGAAATACTGAACACAGCGGAGCGGAAGTTACAACTGCAATTATTTACCTAACAGATAAGGTATGACAACAGATAAGGATTTTTGTGAAGGCCGGAATCTTATGGACCTACCCTCGTAAATCGTTTACCATTACACGGAACAAGAAAGATATGAAGGATGATTAATGGAGTCTTCCTTACTACTTTTGTAACTTATTTGAACTGCATGGCTATGTCTCATTAAATAAGAGTTTAATTTTTATATTCATTAACTTTTATTCCATAATCTAATTTTTACTAGTATACAACTAAAATCCTTGATAAATTAGTGTAACCAAAGCATTATAAATGTTATCGTTTGTACTTTTACCAAGAGAAAATGCAAACTGTGACTGATAAAGAAAGCTCTTTCCTATACGACATTCTCTTAGTTGTGATAGTATAATGTTTTCATATATTTCCCAGCACAAAAGCAATTTTTATATAATATCCTGGACTATTTATATCGCCTTTTACGCATGTACTCTATTGGTAATTTATCAGGAAAAGCAACAACCATTTAACATAGATTAATAAAACTGCTTAGTGGTTCAAATATACTTTATATGTTAAAGAGCACTCAACGGAGTGGCGCCGAAAGAGTAGGGAATGACAGTCTGTCGAGTAACAGAGTACACATTAATCTCACTATGATGGCGATGCCTCAGATCGCAGCTTGTTCCTGGCTTCAGCACTTCTAGCAATTATCGTTAATGGCTGTTTTATTACTCTGCTCTTACAACATAATTAATATCATTGTTCTCCAATGTGTAGCGCAGGCTGCAATACACAAATAAACATTAGCTTCAAATGTCTATTAGCTTTCTATGAATTCATGCGTTTCGTTGGTACCAGCTTGAAAATTTCTCTACAAAATTTTATTGATGGTCGTTTACAGTATTTGTATAAAAGGGTGAAAAGTTGCACGAACCAGATCTGGAGAGTTAGGAGGCAGCAACCGATTAGCAAAGTGTCATGGCTAACAGTTGACACATCCGCTGCGATGCCTTGTTTAAAATTCTTCGATGATCTGTGAGTTGATACAATCTGCAATTATAATTTTTTAAGATTTGTGAAATGGCCAGATTTGTTTTATGAAGAAAATTCTTCTGCCAAAAGAATAAAGCAGGAAAAATTGACACATATCTGTCACTGCACGTATTCATACAATGGAACTTCGGACGTGGTCAACTCAGTTGAAATGGAAGGGTGGAAAATGGCCGATATAAATTTTAATCTACTTCCAAAGGTTTCTAGTAGTATTATGCTTAGAAACTTGTGGTCAATGAGCACCGCCTCACTTTTCCCTTGTTGCTAAAGGAAATTTAAATCAACTAATGCTAAATAAATGGATAGGTCAGGGGGAAACGATACCCTGTCCTGCTCCTTCTCCTAACCTCAATCCATTGGATTTTTACTTATGACGTCATTTAAAGATCATTGTGAATTCAAGACGTATTTATAACATGCAATCTCATAGGGCAAAACGTTCCCTGCTAAGGAGGCGGAAAGCTAATTTGACTTCAGATACGGGCTCAAGCCCTATGAGATTTAATCGCACATTCCAGCTCTAAACACATTTACCTATTCAATATGTATACACTTATTTACACTGATCTATCTGTCTTCCCAGCTGTTTTAACTTGTTTCTGTCTCTAACGCCCCGCGTCCACTGTTCTGCTATCTTCCTATTCCTATCCCACACGGTGTCATGAGATCATTTCAATGGTCCTCTCTGTTGACGTGTTCTCCCCATCACATTTTAGAATTCTTAGGACCTCTTTTTTTTTTTTTTTTTTTTTTTTTTAACCTATCTCTGAAGTGTCACGCGCCAATTTATATTGCGTTATGTTCAAATACAAACATTTTATTTAGATCTAATTGGTAGAGGGTGCCGCAGAAATGCGCCAAAAATATATATTCTAATTATACGTTGTTACTCCCAAAATGCACCATTTCCTATGAGCTATAACTTGTGGAGGCAAGAAGTAAAGCATGTTCCTCCTTACTTTAAACCGTCCAAAAACCTTCCGTTTGACTGGGTTTTAATCGGCAGGCAATGCACTGATTGATAAAGATCTAACCATTTTATCACAGATACAGTCGGGACGACATTTCTCTGCCGTTGTCCTTGAACCAACGAGCAGTGGAGCGAGTTTAATTGCATTAACACGTGCACAGTTGAGTATCCAATGACTTGAAGCATGGCAGAGTGATGAGAAAACCTAAAATAGAAAATTGTTTTATTTACTCCACTGATATATTGAAACAGTTGCATAATTGTTGTTTTTTAAAATTAAAAACAAAATATAGAAATACAAAGTTAATTATTTCAGTATTAAATACATTTGTACCAGATTCTCAATATAGAAGTGAAAACCTCTGATAATATATGTAACTCATTATATTATATTAAATATAATACTCATTCACTACTTATTTACACAGTTGAAATATTAACACATTATTAATAAACATGTTACACATTAACACTAGCGCAATTGAATTTATGTAATAGAAATCAGATTTATTAAATGTTATTTGTGAGGATTTAAATTTGATGTTTTCATTTGAAAGTTGCCATGGCGACTGTATTGTTATCAAAATATTTAGCATGTCGTTGCGTGTCATTAGAGAGTCGAGAAGAACGTTTTTCCATCGTCTCAGTTGATCGCGCTTGAGCCATGCGTTTCTTGGAATTTGCGCGTTCGACATCGCGTTATTTATTTGAATAGTTGCCATGGCGACTGCATTGTTATCAAAATATAACAAGAAGAATTCTAATCATTTTAGATTCAAATAAAGCGTTGACATTAAATATAAATCAAGTTACATTATAATTTATTTATTGTATTGATAAATATAATACAGTTATCATAGCAACTGTTCTTATTTTTAAATAAAGAGTATTATAAAGTTTATGCGTTATTAACGAAACTACAGAAATTTGTTCTTACTATTCAATCTTACATTTTTTAAACCCTTCGTGTTTGATATTGCGCTGCTTTATTTTCAAAACTACGGAACCATATTTTTGAACCGTGGAACCTTTGAACCACGATAATTGCCATATTATATTGTATTGTGATTAATTTTTGACCTATGTGCAAATTTTCCAGTCTCTATCTCATTTAGAAGTGCATGAAAAATTAATTACAAAATTCCATCCGAACAGACAAGAAAGCGAGTTAATAAAAACGTTTGAAAAAACAATGCGCGCGTATGTTTCTGATAATCTGTGCGACGGTTTTCTGAATATGTGCAGATAAAATTCACAATTTTTACACCAACTGTTATCGCTTGCTTATTTTTTCGTTGTTCCGGTAATAATTGCTGTGTTTATTCTGTAAGCTAACTTACGCTTTATACTTACTCGGTTATATTATTACAAATTCTCGTATATTGCGTAGTTTATACCTCCAAAAAGAGTAGCATATTTATTAAGGGTATATTTAAGTCAAAGTAATAAACTTATCTGAGCAATGCGATAAGTGGCACGAACTAGTGGCTTATTTCCAAATATTCCTCTTTGCATATACCCCGCGACTAAGCGACCCATTCCGCTTTCCTGGTTGGTTCCTGCAAGGCTGCAAGTGCATGCTACTGCGCATAAAAATGCGTTATTGTTCGATTCCAAATGAGGAGCCCAAGTTGCCAGGCATGCGCAGTAGCATGCACTTGCAGTCTAGCAGGAACAACAACCCAGGAAAGCTTTTGTGCGAAAACAAAATCGAAACAGTTTGCGCATCAATATGAACAGCCCACGTGACGCTCCTGGCTTGGAGTTTTATGAGTCTATGATAATCAAGAAAGGCGACTGTGTGTTCATTTGCTTTCGGCTTAGTATTAAACATAGCGCTGAGAAATATTTAAGCCAAGATTGATTGACAATAAAAATGCTAAATAGGCAGGCAAGGAGGTCCCCTAAAACTACAAGGTAGATACGAAAAAAGATGCTTTAAGATAAAAGATACGGCCTAACAGGTAGGTTATATATATGCATTTTTCCATAATACTAAACGTGTTAAAATGATTTATTCGTATAATCTTTAATATTTCCTGATTACTTCATCTTCATTCATTTCCTGTGGGTTACCATGTTACAGTTAACCGTGATGTATTTTTCCCAAGTTCGTGTCCGTTAATGGAGACACTAGGCGGTACTATCGTCTTGTAGCATCGTGCTACAATCTTTAATTTCGACAATTTGTGTGTGTTTTTTTTTTTTTTTTTAATTTTTTTAATCCCGACTTGACGAACTGAGAAAAATCAGTGCTAAAACATTATTTAATACTGTACCAAAATTGTTTTAACATACATGGAGAAGTTTCTCGCTATTTAAGTTGGCATAACTGTGCTGTGAGTTTTACTATATTGCTTTTTTGGAGCGCAAAGCCCTAGGAACAACGCACAGGTGCATTCCATATAACATTTTGTTCAGAGATATTTTCCCTTGCAAATAAAATGTTTAAATTTTGAGAATTCGCGCGTACTTAATTAATAAAAATTATTTTCAGATTCGCGGCATACAGTGGTCCATAGCTACGTGGTGGCTGCAAGGTTGTGGAGACACGCGAAATATTGATATTTCAATGACATTGGGTGATTTTAATTCCAGAAAATTTCCGAAAGTAAGTTAAATAAAAAGTTTTTGTATAAGTCTTTTCACGTGGTATTAGTAGTGAAACATTCTAGGTGTTTAGAATTACTTTTGGCATACAACTCGGTTTGACTAGAAACTAAAGTTCATTTCACAAATGCTGCGCCTAGGCTGAGTAGAAATCGACCTAGGAAAATGTAAGTAAATATATTTTGCAGCAGAAACAAGAAATGTAGATATTGTTAAGGAATTGGCATAAAAACTCACACAACAAGCAATAAATAATGAAGCGGTTTGACGAAAATCTATAAGAGCAATGTTTATGACAAGTTGATTTACTTGCTTCGCTGTCTCGATGCGTCGTTCTGCCTCAGCCAGCTTCTTGTATTTGTGTACAGCTGGATATTTTGTTACCTTTTCAGGTTAACGGGTGGAAATTGTCGGGAACTAGGGAACAGGTAAAAAAAAGTTCAAGACTGACGATGGCGCTATTTATTTCCTCTTGTCACTAGTTCTATGTACAAGATCGCCTTTCTAAGTTCTTTTGGACGATATTTAATTATTGCTTCCCCCTAATCGAACTAATTGTCTATCGCAACATTTTCCTTCTCTTAATTTTGGTTAGTACAAAAGTCTTTATTCTTTATATTAAAATTCACTCTCCCGGATCACAATTATCTACGCTTCAATATCACTCGACTCTTTCCTCTACTCAGGGACTGACCATTCCTGCCCGATTCCTTCTTTCCTCCTTGACGGCTCTACACTTACTGCCCTGTAGCTTCGGACCTCCCCTTGGCCTTCCTATTAACCTGATTTCCTTTTCTCCCTTATAGTTCAAACAAGTGTAGAAATCTGCCTTTTTTCACTTTCTATTCTGCAAAGGTCTCCTACTGTTCCCTTCTTTAGGCTAACTAAAAAATGAAAGTTAACAGAAACGCTAGAGAGGCGACCCTTTCTTATACAAAAGAAGTCTTATAACAAAACACACCAAATACAAAGGCGACTCCTGGTCATCTGTTCTTTGTCTATTACACAAAACTTATTCACCCTCTCTACATTGTCTGGCATCTCTTCTAAAAGATCTGTCGCCAGACTTTCTCTTCTGTTACCCCAAAAATACACAATGCTTATTAATAATAATAATAATAATAATAATAATAATAATAATAATAATAATAATAATATAATAGCTTATCAACTAACACGTATATACATAAATTGTACACACTAGCCTTAATAATACTTATAATATCTTTGATAATATTAATACTTTATAATATGTTAATTAGGGACGTAATTTCATTGTCACAGCTTCAGTAAATAACATTAAAATGAGAATAAATTGAAGAGGTTTTCGCCATTTGCTTAATACTAAGTTAAGCGTCCTCAATATAAATTAATTGTGAAGTCTTGCCGTCTTATCATAAACTGAAGAAGTACCAAACATATCGGATATTAAATTGTTAGCACAATCATGAATGAATATGTTGCTTCATCTTGTCAAACTTTAAAAAATAAACTCACTGATGAGTTTTGCAGAATTATTACAAATACAGGCTTTTGTAGCGAGCTAAAATCAGCTCAAACACAAATATATTATCAAGTTTTTGTATTATGATTATCAGCTAAGTAGAGCTTGTTATTTTCAGCTGCGAGTAAAAAATTCAATAGGCGGCATTTTTAGAAACCAACCGCCTCTTCCAATAAAAAGCATCCATTAATAATAAAGAAAACCGAAAATGCTTGAAATGGTAAAAATAATGGATACTTTATGAAAACTTAGAAACATTGTTCAATTAGATTAGTGTAATTGAACGAGTAAAAGCCTCCTTTCTTCAGGGTCCAATAGAACTTGGCCACTCCTCTCTGTAACCTGGTTCACTAATGAATCCTTCATCCTCCTGAGGCCTCCAGCGTTTTAAATTATCGATGGTAGTATGTCACAGTTGCAACGAATATACATAGACTGGTATCAATTGTGGCTACGTTAAGGCATCTCAGGCTTCTTTGACATAAACCACGCCTACATTCACGTATTATGTATAACAACAATGATTGTTGCAATAATAAACACCAAGAAATATTACGAAAGCGTGCAAAGTGATATTGAATCTTTTTCCTTACCCAGGCACTGTATTATTCTTATTTAAACTTTAGTCTTGAATTCACTTGACTTTTCTTCTCCTTAACGGATTTACTAACAAAAAGTTGTAAAAGTAAAACGATATGGCATTAAAAGTGTTCTGGATAAACTGAACTATAAATTGGGAGAGAACGGAATTGTCAGTTTTAACGCAGTGCATACGGAATACAATTAAAACGTTTTAAACTGAGTATTGACTGTGTTGTAGACACTCCAAGAACCGCTTCACTAATGCTTGTGCCTTGAGAAATGAAATATCTCAAGCTTTCGTCCTTTTAATTATTGGTGGCAGCTTGTCATATTTATCACTAATGAATGTAGACCGTGCCGAATCAGCGCCGACGGCATAGACCCGGGGTGCAAAACTTTGCTACTGCTGAAGGTCAAAATTTTAGAATCTTAATAATTAGAATTAACACTGATGTACGCGTGATTGAACACAGGATGGAGAAACTGTAATAAAAATACCGCAGTAACCAATGTAATTAAACAAGAAGATTTATTCTCCTTGAGCAAATTTGTCAATGACATTTTGATTAAATACTACAGTATTTAGGATGAAGTCCATCTCTACAGAAAATTTTATATACCTGTTAAGCTTTGATGTGTTTTTTTTTTTTTTTTTTTTTTTTTTTAAAATTTACGGACGCTCTTTAACATCTCAGGTCATCAGCGTCCCATTCTATTCAAAGCGTGAAACGGCCGATCAATTTTGCTCAGAGGCCTCTTCTTTCAAGCTTGAGGTTCTTTTTCGTGCCGTATGTGCGACACGGGACCCACGGCTTTACTCCCCTTCCGAAGGAAGCCATACTTAGGATTTTTACGCCCGAAAAAAAGCCATCGATTCTGGCCGGGTTTGAACCCGCGATCTTGGGTTTAGGAGACAAGTATGGTTACCACTACACCACCAGGACCGACTTCTATGCTTTGAAATTACAGTTTGACTCATAATTGGTCTACTCAGTAGATATATTAATTTCAGGTCGCAAAGAAAAAGGCTTAAAATATAAGTATTGTGCACTATTCATTTTTCTTACATTCACTTAACCTCTAACGAAATAAAGCAACTTACTAAATCATTTCACTGATTATCGTTGCTGAATAGTGTCTGCTATTATTGCAAGTTAATACATATAACTGTTGTCGTTAATATACTTTGATAATATAATAGTGTTTTAAAATTCGAGGCAAACTTTCCTAAGAACGCATGTGATGAGATGCGACATTTCAGGTGGTGCCTACACACAATGACTCTTATGGGCAACAGGCTCTTGCTACCTCTTCTGATCAAATATACGGAGACATAGGCAATTCAAGTCTCCTAACAGATAATAATAGTAAATGCAAATATCAGGTGCAGAAGTCCCCTACGAACAGTTTATGCATCAAAAATACAGGAAATTAAAGGTTTAAAAATTAGAGGTAGCGCAAACCAATAACCTGCAAGAGGAGAGGCTCCTGGTACCAATTGTGGGCTATGTCTGGGCAGATTAGGTTTCTGAAACGCAAACCGAACCTTCCTTAAATATTTATCAGCAGCAATGAGGATTACTAGAATAATAATAATAATAATAATAATAATAATAATAATAATAATAATAAGTTCCAAGAAAGATTCCGAAAGTGTACAAAGTGCTAAAATGACAATGATATTAATAGTATTCTTAGTGACTCTGAAACCATGTTGATGTTTGTTCTTTCAGATACTTATTTTCGAAACGTTACTTTTGATTTCACTCGATTTTTCTTCTCATTCAGGATTGAATGGAAGGTTGTAAGTGTTAACTGTAACTACATTAAGGTATTTTGGATAAACTGAGATTTAAACTGGAGAAGAACAGAATATATTGGATTGCTAATGTATATGAAGTATAAATTCAAAACGATTTAACCACGCATTCAGTGTGTGGAAAGAGAGTTGGTTGTAGACAGCCATTCTTGACGACTGGTACCCACAACTCTGTAAACTCAGTAAGCCCATGCATGGTGTTGGGGATTCACAAGCTTCTATTTTAGTTCAAAACTTTCAAATCTTGAGTGTTAGCGATAATAATCGGCCTTGTAGATAGCTCTGGATTGAATTGGCAGGGATAGAGGAAGATTTTTTGGTACTTCAGCCGTATGGAAGAATTAGCCATTTGTGCCAATGCCAGAAGGTTGTGGGATGAAACCTGGGGAACCGTGATCCAGGAACGGTGAATCACATACATGGACGAGGTTTCTAACATTATTTGCAGATAGAACACCCCAACACATCTCCATGCACCCTAGCAGAGCAACTCCCACACCAGACCACAGCGCAAGCCACTGTCACACCGTCCCAAGTACTTTCGAATCTGCAACAGAAATGAGAGAACGAAACTTCCATCTCAGGATTGGCCTAAGTGACCAGGGGAAACCACCAGGACGGCTTCGAGGCACTTGAACCAGGAAAACCCGAACGCATATCACAGGCGATACTGCCTGAGACGCCCTGCTCGGTATATAGGAAGGTTTCAACCACTTTTTATTGTCCGCTTTGAAAGTTAAATGTGAAAAGTCAAACGAATGCTTCTACAGAATTTACTAGAGTTGTTATAGCGCTAGTTATTTATAATAAAACTTCATTTTATCGAACCTTGTCTCACTTCACATGCTACAAGCCTCGTTCGTTTTGGTAAGAACTCATTCGTGCGGCGAAAGACAAGCGCATGTCCCGTTAATGAGACAGAATCAAGGACATAACAAACTGAGCTACGTTTACGTGTTAAACGATATATCTCTACTTACGTATGCATTGCTTCCGTCACCACCCGAGCAATAGACAAGTGATTTGTAGCGTCTATAAATCAGTTAAAGACAAATGAAATGTCCCAGTTTCGTCATGACCAAGTTTTCCCATTACCACAATTGTTAGCATTCTTTTACATTTATCTTTAATCTCATCCAGAAACACCCAGGGTTGAAAGTTTCCATTCTTCTCAAAAATCCCAGACTGAAAATTAATAATCCTTTAACTAACTGAAATTACAACTGAGAGGTTAATCAAAGGGTGTTAAAAATTTCAGCTAGCAGTATATGAGATGTGATTAACTCACTAATGAAACATCACAGGATGATTCTTATGTGCAATGATAAATTGAGAAACAACAATTTGTTTTATTATTATTATTATTATTATTATTATTATTATTATTATTATTATTATTATTATTAATGAAACGCAGCGTTTCAAATTAGCGTTTGCCATTAACGAAGACAGAGAATCTGCAGCCAATACCTGTTTTATTATTTGAAAAGTATAAGGTTTTTAAAACAATTTAAGTTGATGGATGAATTCCAAAAATTATAATTAACATAAAGATATTTATGAGATCATATTGTTAGCCAGGAACTGTAAGTTTTATGTGCGAAAATGTTTCTCTTTATATATATCAGGTGGTGCTGCCATCTGGTCAAAAACTTACCTTGAGACTAACGACCGCCGTGACACTCGATGTAGTTCCCTTCCACACGCATACACCGGTCCCAGCGATTCTGCAAAGTGCATCTTGGAAGTGTGTTCTTTGAAGGTGTTTAGTACAGACAGCGTTTCTTCTTGAATCTTCTCAATTGTGTCGAACCGACGTTCTTTCAACTTGATTTTCAGTTTGGGGAATAGAACAAAGTTGCATGGTGCCAAATCAGGCGAATAAGGGGGGTGGGGGAGAATCGTCATTTGGGGGGGGGGTCAAAATGCCCCTGGCGAACAAGGAATTGTATTGCATTGCATTATCGTGATGCAACAGCCAGTTCCCTTGTCGCAAAAGTTCGGACCTCCGCAAATTTTAACGGAGCCGTCGCAAAACACCACAGTAGTACGTGGACTTCACTGTTTGATTTGGTGGGACGAATTCTTTGTGCACAATCCCCTTGGTATCACAGAAAACGAGGAGCATGCTCTGGACTTTGCTGTTCACTTATCTCGCTTTTTTTTTTTTTTTTTTTTTTTTTTTTGTGAGTTCGGGCTCTTCCACTGGGAGGAATGTTGTTTTGTCTCCAGATCATAAGCGTACATCCAGCTCTCGTCGCCGGTGATGTCAAGGTTGGGGTCATCGAATACGGCCTGATGAAGCTCCGTGCAAACTTCAACACGCTGCGCCTTCTGATCAGCAGCCAGGTCCCTTGGCACAAATTTTGCGGCGACACGATGCATGCCCAATTCATCGGTTAAAATTCGTTGGCATGTCCCATAACCAATTCCCACTTCATGAACAAGGTCTTCAATGGTTCGATGTCGATCCTCAAAAATGAGGTGTTGAACTTTGGTAACAATGTCAGTCGTTGGGCAGCTGACGGGCCTCCGGTGTGAGCATCGGAATCTGTATCAATATCTGTAAGGCCCGCTCCAAAACGAGCATGCCACTCAAACACACGTATACGGCTCATACTTTGTCCTCCAAATACTTGTTGAATCATTGCGAGGGTCTCCGTAGCATTTTCTTGAGATTTGCACAGAATTTGATGCAAACTCTCTGTTCTAATCTCGGATCCATCGTAAAATGGCCACACACTACACACAGAGTATCATATAAAGTACTATAGAATCCGAACACAACTACCCAGCTGCATGAAACTTTAAATACTCACTCATCAGATGTGCTAGTATTTCCACCTAGCGGTACAAATCTATACTGCTACTACTGTCGAGATGGCAGCACCAATCCCGAATATTATGGATACCACCTCGTGTATATCTGAAGGCAAAATTTCAAGATTAATATTTGTGTCTCAAGACCATTACAGGGATACTAAGAAAATATCTTTGGCTGAACTTTTGATTAAGAAAAAGATGATTCACTGCTTATTTTCTATTTTCTGTCGTGTTATTACGCTGTTCAATATTATATTACTTTGTCTCACATTTAATCTGATTCTTTGTCCTGCTTAAAAGGTAAAATATAAAAGAGTTGCAAGAAAAGTAAGCATTATCAATTCAGTTTCATTTCAATTGCTTTAAACTTTCGAGTAGTTCTTTAAAACAGCGTTGACTAAATATTGTTCATTCACTGCAAATAGATCCTAGATTTGGATGAACCATTTTTGGCATAACAGGATAATATAAATCAGTGTAGTAAAATCGCGATAAACTAAATAGGACACTTATATGTATCGGTACATAATGAGCATTGAAGAATTTACACTTTAACCACGGTCAGTTTCGAACTTTTTTAAAAATAAATTTGTCGACCTTAGAAAATGTTCATTACAGGAGAGTAGTGTATATCCTTTTTCCAGTTATTTGCATTGCAGATAGCTGCATAACGAACCTTTTAGGGGTGGGGGTAGGCAACACGTGACTGCTTTACCGACATGGATAGTTGCACTACCGACATGCTTTACCGACCCTTTTAGTGGTATGCATTCCTGCAACAAAGACCAACTGCAGAAGAGATATTATTTTTGGGGGTGGGGTGAGGGTGGAAGTTCTTGTCTTAAATTTGTTTTGGCGAAGTTTGTTTTTAAGCTTTCTGGTGGCGAGTATAGGGTGAGTGGACCTTCTGCGGTTTTACATTATTTAATTTCGATCTTCGGGGCGAGTATTATTTTTGTTGGATGGTGGAAATTTTTTGACCTTCAAAGATCTGGCGGTGACACTAATTTGTTGATTGTGGGGATTTTACTTTTATTTTTGTAGGGTGGGCATTAATGGGATTGCTACGTGTTAGAGCACATAAAAGTTTTATACAGAATTCAAAACTGGGCATATGGGAGTTGCAATAAAAAGAGATCCCCTAGCAGACAGGAGAAAGCGAATACAGCTGTATACAACAGTACCGCAAAATTTTAATTTCCACTCGAACCACAAGGGACGGGAATAACTTATGTACACATTTACCTACTGGAATAGCTCAGTCGATAACGCGAGACTCGTATTAAGGAACCCGAGTTCAAATCCTGACACTGCACGTTTACGTGGTTTCCCCTAGTGGCTTAGGCGAATACTGGGATAAATATTTCCTTTCCATAAATTTTCGCTCTTCCATTTTCATATAATTTCACCTCGTTTGTTCTGTTACAAGGTCAAAAATGCTGGGACATGGTTGGCCGGTGTGATGTGACGGTGGCTTGCGCGTTGGAAAGGTTTCTGTCCCGGTGTCTGGAAGTGGGCCTTGTGAGTGGCGCGAACTCGTTGGAAAGTATTTCGCCAGCATTGGGTGTTCTATCTGAAATTATGTGAGGATCATGGCCGCCCTGTGTTTCTCTTATTCCTTCCTCCCGGAGGCGTTCCAATGTGGCATAGGCACAAACGACCAGTCATTAAGCGAGGAAAAATACCAAAATATCCTCAGCCACTCTCCAGTCCAATACATTGCCTGCACACTTACTAGAGACTTTGCCAAGAAACACTCTAGCATTTAAAGTCAGACTTAACCGAACCATCTCCAGTATTTATATGTACGCATTTCCTTATACCTAGAGTATTCTTTATTTTTATGCCCTAGATAAGCAGTGTGTGTGTGTGTGTGTGTGTGTGTGTTGATTAAGGTATATACCATGATTTTCCACGCTTTCTTGTAATTTAATTTGTTTTTTTGTATTATTTTTGTTCTACACTTAATTTATATTTCTTTTGTTGTCTGTGACTGCATATTCATTTGCAGCTAATAATAAATTTAAAAAAGGAAAACTTGCATTTAAATGTCATTTTCACCTCCCTCTCATCTCATCTTCTCCTTTCCATCATTAACGTAAAATAAGTAGCCCTGCTGCATCTCATCTCCCTCTTCTTCAAACTTCATACTTCCATCTCCTCTTCTTCTGCATTACCCTCTCTTATTATGTCTCACTACACTATTTCTCCTCCTCACAGCTACTCCTCTAGTTGTCACGTTTCTTCTAGCAATCTTCTTAATCTATTTCGTCTTTTCGTACCCAAACTTGTCTCTCTATCGTTGTCCAGTGATATTTTCTTGCTAAATAAAAATAAAGTCTTTCCTCTCGGACTCCACTTGTAAACTCCACTCTATATACCATCCCCTCACTCTACACCGGCTCCTTCTTCTACTTCTCTCTCGTCTCTTCTCCTCCCTCCCTCTTCTTCCTCTTCTCTTTAACTTTCTCTTTCTTCGTCAGCTCTTCCATTTTATTCCGCCTCATATCTTAGTACTGTGTTTATTTAATTTAATGTTTGTAGCAATGTTGATCTTCCCCTCACATCTTCAACTTGAGCTGTAGCTATTGGTAACTTTTCCTGTTCCAACTTTTCTTCCTATGCAATTCTACTAATTTTTGAGCCAATTTCTCCATATGCTTGCATAAATGTGTGTCTCTTATAATAATATTTCTGTAATCCGCCTAAAATTTCCCAGTTTTCCTTATCCTGTTGTAAATATTATGCACACTCAAAAAGAACATGTACCTTGCACATTGCAGTAGTAACAGATTTCATTAGGTAATTTATTAATTATATTCCAATAGGTTTTATATGGCCCATGATCTATTAGATAATGTAATAATCCTTTAGTAGGAATGATGTTTTTTAATTTCAACTCTCGTTGATGTTATTAAAGATGTTATCAGTTTTTCTTCCCACTTCATATTAGTTCCATTCACGTTGCCAGTTTGTTTTTAATGTGAGTTTAATATCTTTGATTGAATAATCATAACTTGCAATTATTTCTCCTACTTTCACAAAATTTTCCTTTTTAAACCAATAGATTGCCCCCGTTTACTTTATTAAATAGTCAATTGGGCAAATACCCCTTGTTGCTAGTAGGGCAAAGTTGGTGTTGAACTTAATCCGCCTGTGTATCTTAACAACATTCTCTCTGATTGTTCTTAATTGCTTTTTAATCCAGACATCATTCATTCTGTGGACCTATACTCCCACCCCATAGGTAACAATAGCCGCAATTATGTTGTGATAAGTTTTAGTGTTATATAAAATCTTACTGAATTATTCTTGCCAATTGCATCATTGTTTTTATATAATGGGTATCATTTCTAAAATATATTTTTTTGTCAAATAATATTCCACAAAATCTTAACTTTTCTTTGCCTCTTTATTAGTTGATTATTGTATTTTATAGTTGGGTCTTCTTATCTGTTTATTGTATTTTATGGTTGGGTCTCTTTTTAGCTTTCCTTTAAGAATCATTTATCCTGATTTTGACAGTTATTTGTAGTTTTGAGTTATTGCACCAGAGTTTTAATTTATTAGTTAATCCATTAGTCTTTACTTCTTTCTTCTATTATTTCCTTCTATTATAAAAATAACATCATTGGCATATGCTATGATGTTAATTTTGTCCGAGTCTTCTTGCAACCTCTCCAATAGTGTTTCAAGAACTACGTTTCAGAAAATTAGCTGTAGGACTGACCCTTAAGGACATTCCTTTTTTATTTTATTTTATTATATTTTTACTATTTTTCCTCTCACCCCTTTGATATAGACCTTCCTGTTATTACAATAATCTTTTAATAATTTCTACAAACTTGATGGGTAATTCTTTACTCCTAATATTTCACCATAGATTCAAATGCCCCTGATATCTAAATATGCATATTTAGATTTAGATGATTGTACCATTTTTGGTACTGCGTTTATTGCATCTTCGGCAGAAATTCCCTTTCTAGGCCAACCCTTTTATCAATTTTTGTTCTATATTTTGTGGTTCTTTTAACTGTTTTAACTGTTAAAAAAAATTCCCCCGTTGTATTTAATAAACAAATTGGCGATGTGATTTTTTATCTTTTAGCTCTTTATCAGGACCCCTTTTTAAAATTATTAATTTAGCTTATTTCCTACAACTTAGGAAATTTCCCAATCACGTAATTTCATTAAGAAGTTTAAATAAGAAAGATGTTAATTTATCTTCCAAACATTTTTAATTCATCTGGAGCATCAGTTTTCTTTGTTTATTTTATAAAAAATTAGTCTTATTTCTGTAATATCAAAGGGGTATATGACGTGTTAATTCTTTTTAATGTATTGTTCTCTGAGTCTGATTGTATTTCATAATCAGATAATATTTTAAGAAGTACTTGACTGAACTTTCCCAGTCAGTTTTCATCGTCCCATTTTAACATACTTAATATATCTGTTTTTTATTTTAATTTAATTTGGCCACTACAATTCTATAGGGTATCTCCCAAGCATTTATGTTTAAATTTTTTTCTACAACTTTTCGCCATGAGTTATGTTTTATTTTGGTTAGTAAGTTTTGAAATATTTTATTTGCATTTGGTAAGCTTCTTAAATTCTTTCCTCTGCAATAACCGTCTTTTGATAAATTCTTCTCTTTTCTTTATGGTCACCCCTTGTCCGAATTTTTCTTAATTTTAATTATTAGAACCGTTTTATCATTGTTTTTCCTTGGTATACTAAGATGGAGTTGTCACAAATATGTTTCAACACTTCCCGATTTGCTTGTACACAATCATGTATCCGATCTTCATAAGAGTTTCCTCTGCCTACTCTTCCCAAATATTTTAGCATTTTTAGTTGTGTGGTCACTACCCAGTTTATAATTCTTCTGTCAATTTTATTATTACAGAGAGTTAAAACAATGTTAGCATATGCGTCAACTCTGTTTACAAAATTTTCAGGATGATTTAGTTCATTTTTTATTTTTAGGTTTATTTCAAATATTAGTTCCTCTAATTTTTCTCCCCTTTCGTCCTTTAGTCGATTAAACCACCAATCCGATTTTGCGTTTGCATTGCATGTGTGTATGATTTCATTGTCCTCAAATGTTCTATTAATAGTTTTAATTTTCGAGAGATATAATTCAATGTTGAAAGTAATGGTTGAAAAGTATAAATTTACCGTTTTATGAGTAATTTCGATGCAGTTCGTATGTGAATCATTACATTGCATAATGTTGACGATTTGCAGGTTTGCATTGTTTATACTTATTGCCTTCATTGACTTCTCGCTGGGCATATTATCCTTGCTTTTAGGGGTAAATACATTAATTTCCCTTTAAATAAGCGCATAAAATATTTATATTTGATTGTTCTAAATTTTTCTTAACTTCTGACACCAGAAGTTCTTCTTTGTGCTTTTAACTGACCTGTTTTATGTAGTGAGGTGTTATATTGTTAGTAATTGGCCACGTCTTCTAAGTAAAATTTGTCCAGAATTAACAAACGTAATGTTTTGTTCCTCTTGTTCTGTTGACAGTTTATGCACGCGGAAATTTTTATTGTGGTTAATGTTTTTTCTTGGTATGGTTGTTTTTGGATTCGATGTTTTTGCTTTGGGTATGTTGATATTTTTTTCCTCTTTTGTGCTTTTGCCTAATTGTTTTATAGATGCTCCAATATCATTATCTTTACTGTTGCTTACTGGTGTTATGATGCTGGATATTTTGTTTACTTTTGAAAGGTATGAATATGTGTTTTGTTGGATATTAGTTGTTTTTGGATAATTAGCACCATCATACCGAATTTGGCCTCCTATCAAATGATATGCGTCCATAACATAATACAAAATGTTTATAGACTTCACCTAAGTCCAATATACCATTTCTTCTTTTATAAGCTAACTCTACAAGATTTAATAATCCTTGAGATTTGTAGGAATGTTAATGGGATTTCAAGTTAATTCTGTCTGTTGCATCTGGTACTGGAAAGATAATCTTTTCACCGTACTCGTGTGTTTCACGAATAATTTGACTTAGAATTTGTCTCTCCTCTAGTCTGCTGATTTGTAGTGTTGTCACGCTCAACTCTTGCTGAGCTGTCCTTGAATTGCCTGCATTTGTTTCTTGAGTGTGTAAAGCGACTTTCTTGCTCCGTGGTACTGCATTCCGACGTTAAATCTAATTTTTACTCCTGCAGCTGTTTTAAATAAAGAAGAGAGGGTTGTTAATTAAATAAGCATGTAGAGGGAAAGATTTTGGAAGTATTTAATTTGATTGTTTTGGGTTCTCAAGGGTAATGTTTTTTCTCCCTCCCCGACGATTGGTTTCCGCTGACTTATATTTTGCCACGGCTGTTGAGACTCTGCTGCTGGATACTTTTATCGTCCTGTGACATAGGGGAAGTAGTCTTGGAGATTGATAAGATTTCTCGTTATGGAAAATGAAACACAATATTGTTCATAAACTATTGCACATAAAATGTACTGCTGTTATTTTCCGGAGAACATGTGACACTTTCGCACTAACTATGACGTTTCTTAATTTGATCAAGACTGATCCTGAAATCAACTAATCCTGAAACGCAACTGAACTGAACTGACCGTGCCTATCTTCCACACTGAATACTCTTCCAAAACAACTACAGCTTTCCATTAACTGAACTGAAGTGAGCTGAGAAGGAAAGTGGATCGACAGTCTATTCATCCAACCAAACTGAACTGATAGAATCTGTATTGACTGCCCCTGGGCCGCAATATTTCAAGACTAAATAAACATGGCAGTCTACCGGTCTCACGAAGCTATCTTTATTCTTTAGAAAATCTAGAATGTTTTCCCCCATCCTTGCATCTCTATTGGGTAATCTTGTTTCCTCTTCTATATTATTTGTCAGATGGCTTACATAACTCCTTGCATATATTACCCACATATGTATTACACGGAACCGTTAAGATCTCCCTTCCAGGGCCTGTCTTTTCACCCCCATATGTTTATTACTTTCGCCCTTAGCTAAGATGACAAAAACACAGCTCCCTAACTGCAAACAAAATAAACATCTTCTCAAGGACCAAGCTTTAGAGTTTTCCCCAGAAAATATCCGTTCTTTACAAATATTATCACAATAGACAACAGAAATTTCCAGGTCAGGTATTTTGGCTGCAGTAGCTTGCTGTACTCTTGTAAGAAAACTACATTTTACACACAATAATTCAACGCTTGTACAAGCAATACAATGACATTACACCCGTGATTATAGTAAGGAAGCTACATAAAATTACTTACTATAATTACTCTAATTAAATATGGGGGTGGCAGCTTATAAATGCTGTCTCACTCTTTCCTGTGTTTTTACGATGTTATTCCGGTTATCTTCCCTTCCCACAGAAAATTTAAATTATTATTGTTGTTTTATGATTATTCTTTAATTATTCGTCTTTTTCCTTATCTTTTTCTTCTTCTTATTCTTCGGTAATTATATCTCCTATGATCGCATTATAATCCACCCCTATTTTCTTATTATTATTTCTCATTCCCAATTTCTGGTTTAATTTGTGAATTCTAATTTTGGTGGCAATTTGTGTATCTCTTCTATATCATAGTTTTCGTTTAAATTAATTGTTGCATTGTTCTCCCCTTATATCATATATATCTATAGCTGTTCTTATATTTCTACTAATGCGACATGGGGTGTTTCAATGTTTTTTTCTTTTTCCTTTCCCCTTTTTGCATTATCAAATTATCCATAATGCGCCCTGAAGACAATTTTCTCCCAAAACAGACGATAAGTGAAACAATCTTGTTTCCCGTTACATTTGTTTATTCTCCTTTACATGGTACACAGGTCGGCTGATGCTCTTTTTTTTTTATCGCAGTCTTTTCTGTCTTGATTTCGTTCGCCACAGTGGCCGCATGTGATATTTCCTTTATATACAATTTTAGCAACATGCCCGTAATCATAAAACACCTTGTTACTGAGGTAAAGTTCTTAACTGTCACTGATTGGAAGCCAATGTGCATTCTTCCTTTTTCTATTAGACAAACTTCGGCTACTCTATTTCTTTAAATACAGGAATGTTTGTATCCTTCCCTTTAAAATGCGATTGTTGCGGAAACCTTATCTACTGATACTTCTAAAACATTAGATACAAAAATTCCGCCATTGTCTCCAGCAATTAAATGAAAAGAACCTGTGACCTGTGCTAAACTTAAATCAATAGAAGAGAAGCACGTTTAGCGCATTCTGCCCTCTTTCACATGATGATTGCTTTTCGTTATGTACATCTTTGTAAAAAGTGACTTTTATTATTTCGAAGCCATTACATATTGGTGCCCTTCTCTATTAGGAACGATATTTAAAAGTTCCAAATAAAGAATTTCGGCATCTATAGCCGGATTTTTGACCGCCAATTCTCAGTCTTTAAACTTTTAACACAAAGGAATGTGTTATTAACTGAATACGAGGTTTAATACATTGGTTGATGAAACAGACTTTTTGTTATTTTAATGTTAAAGCAGTATAGCAACTTAATAACTTCTTACGTCTATGAATGAAACCGGCCCTATGTCTTTTGTTTCCTAAGTGAAGCTCACATAAGAAGATAATAACAACTTTGACTCGGCTATATTAACGAATGGCATAGTACACGTGCGAAAAAGACAATAATAGCACCTCGTGGAAACTTTACTTATAAATAAAAGTAAAGATTAAATATAACTATCATACCTGGTCCCTTTTTCCCGAAACAGTTAGTTTACTAATTCCAAAGTTCTAATAAAACCTGTTAAACAAACAGTTATTATACAATAGTAGAGTCGTAAACTTTTTTCATATAGTCACTTGTCAAAGTCACTAGTGTACCGACTGTATCCGAGTCGAGAAGCTGTTTTGGGGATATTTATTACTCCGTGCACTGTTTGTTGATGCTATTTTGTTTATGCGGTATGTGTTTTAAATCGTACATTCAAGCCATACATCGAAAACAATCGATAATAGCGTTGTATTTAATTAATGAGCATATATAAATGTTATTTGGGCAATTCTTCTACAAAATAACGAAGAAAGACAAAGCCGAAATATTGAAAATATAAACGCAAACTTTGAAAGCATTGGGGGAAAGATTGTGCTTATGTGGGGGACACATTTTGAGCAAACATCAAGAAAGCTACAATGGTAATGGCTTTTGTTTTATCTACAAATAATGGTGTAACCAGCTAAGTTTCTATGCTATTTTTTCAGGTGAAAATTAATAATGCAACAAGTACGAGAATGGGCGGTGGTTTTGAGACCAAATATTGCCTAAATAATCCTTAAAATTATTCCATCTTAGTTGATAGAATCAATTTCTAACCTAAAACATATACACTAGTTGGAGATTCACGGATAGAATTCCACTAGTTAACAAGGCACGTTATTACAAAATGAAATGTTTCGTGAAACACAACACTGATAATATCATTCTGCCACGCTAGTGACTAGTAGTTAATGCTCGTAAGTTCTAGAAACATGCTTGTAAAATAAACAAGTGGTTTTAGAATGAAGTCTCGTTTTATTAGACCACGAGCTTCGTGAAACATGACACACAGGGGAGCCTTCTGAGCCATATTTTAAATGGAGGAAGTTTCCCTGCAGTACATTGCTTTAAAGCAATAAAGCGGCTTGAAAACTTTGTACAACAAGAGTGCCACCTGGTATAGTGAGGTTATATGAATACGGGTCATCCGAGCGCTTCTTCCAGAACGCAACCGCGCTCTGCGGGCTAAAACCTAAATAACCTTACTGTAGTATGAATGTAAGCTATATATTAAAGCTGATAACTTAACAGAAAATAGTAACATGTAAGGTTCTATAACACATATTACGTGATTTGTTATTTGTTTGTTGTCTCCTCCACAACTACGTATAATTAAACTGACTTCAGTTCCGAATTTACGGGACATTTTCGATATTGGTAAAACGTCTGTTGTACCGGTAGCATTTGTCAGGACGCCATATTTCTAGATTTAGATACACAGCGGAAGAGTTGATAATCTTGCACTGTAGCCCATTAATTAGATTGTTTTAAATACTGTCCTGCTCGGATTGATATTGAAAGACCCGTGGACTTACGAGGGTAGGTTCATAAGTTTCCGGCTTAACCATTTTCTAGGTATAATAAAGACATCATCATCATCATCATCAATCACGGTTTAAGCCTTTATTGGCTTGTTCCGGTCCCACAATTTAGAACTGCTCTGTCCATCTTCTTTTAGGTCGGCCAACATTTCTTTGGCCTTTTGGTGTATATCTTAAAACCAGTTTACTATAGCGGTTTTCCTCCATCCTCTCCACATGTTGTTTCCAGTTCTTTTGATTTTCTTTAATTCTTTCTATTAGATTAAAGATTCTTAGTTCTTCTCGTATATCTACACTTCTTCTCCTGTCTTTTAATGTATATCCTGCTACATGTCTTAAGAAGCGCATCTCTGCTGATTCTAACCTTTTCTCTATTTGTTTGGTCATTGTCCAACATTCAGACCCATATGTTAAAACTGGAACAGCCATCACTTTATAAAATTTTATTTTTGTCTCTTTCCTCGTGGTTTTTAAGTTTTGTTTGATGGTGCCGCATATTTGGTTAAATTTATTTATTTTGTTTATTATATCATCATTTTTTATGTATGAGACGCTGCAGCCTAGATAATTGACACAGTTTATTTGTTCTAATATTGTCTCTTGTATTATTATTTTTGCTCTTATTGTTTCTGGTCCTCTAAAAGACATTACTTTGCTTTTATTTGGTGATATTTTTATTTTATATCTTTGGCTTATTTTATTTAGTTGAAATAGAGCTTTTTGCATATTTAATTCTGAGCCACTTATTAAAACTAGATCGTCTGCAAATAACATTACATCTAAAATTATATTGTTTATTTTAAAATGTACATTTAAATTATTCTGCCATTCTCTGACAATGTCATCTATATATAAATTAAATAATGTGGGTGATAATGGGCACCCTTGTCTAACTCCCTTATTTATTGTCGCTGTTCTATTTTGATTTGAATCGATCATTATCAAGTTGTCCTTATATAGCTCTCTAATTATTGTTATCAAATGTTTTGGTATGCCTTTGTTTTCCATTATTTGCCAAAGTATATTTCTATGTACATTGTCAAAAGCTTTTTCAAAATCTAAAAACACCATATATGTGGGAATATTATATTCTCTGTGTTTTTCAATTATTTGATTTAGGACAAATACACAGTCGATACAGGATCTTCCTTTTCTAAACCCATTCTGAGCTTCTAGTACTATATTTTCCATTATGATATTTAATCTATTTTTTATTATTGCTGCATATAGTTTATAGCAAGTATTCATTATACTTATTCCTCTATAATTACTGCAGTTATTTCTATCCCCTTTTTTGAATATTGGGCATATTGATGCTATTTTACATTGTTCTGGGACATAGCCAAACTTCCAGCATATATTAAACAATGCCAGTAATCTATATTTTAGCTTTTCTGAGGCATGTTTGATTAGTTCATTGTTAATATTGTCTATTCCTGGCGTTTTTTTTGTTCCTGCAGTTCTTATCTAAGGTAAGCTGTAGCTCTTCGTATGTGATAGGGTCCACTTCTTCATTTATTTCCATTGTAAATTCTTCGTTTTCTTCTTCTGTTTCTTTTTTTGTCCACAAATTCTGAAAATATTGTAATCATTCTTCACTTGTTATTCTATTTAATTTTATATCATCTTTTTCTTCTTTATTTAGGTGCTTTAGAATTTTGTAGGCTCTCTGTTGGTTACCATGTACATCATTTTCTAAGTCTGCTATATATTTATCCCACGATTCTCTTTTAATTTTTCTTACTTCTTTTCTTGCAATAGCTGTTTTTCTTTTGTATTCTATTAGGGTTTCTTCTGTTTTTTGACTCAAGTGTTTTATGTAGGCTTCTTTCTTTTCTTTTATTATTTGCGCAATATTTTCGTTCCAAATTTTTAAGCCTTTCTTTCTTTTGTTTATTTTTCTTGTACCTAATGCTTCTGTTGCTGCTTGTATTATCGTTTGCTTTATCTCTTCCCATTCTTGGTTTATATTTTTACTTATTGGTTTGTGTAGTATGAGTATATCTAGTCTTTTCTTATATAGGCCTCTTATTGATTCCTCACTCAGTAGTTGAGTCTTAAATGTATATTTATCTTTTTCTTGATTGGTTTTGTAATTCTTTGCTCGTTGCTTTCTCCATCTAGCTGGTATTGCTAATTTTGAAATTAAAAGGAAATGGTCTGAGGTGATATCACTTCCTCTATATACCCTTGTATCTAGAACTATCTCAGCTCCTTTTTGATTTGCTATTGTATAATCTATTATACTTTTGTGACCTCTGGCGCACCACGTGTATTTGTGTATATCTTTGTGCGGATAAAAGGTATTTGTTATTTTCAGATTATTGAAATTTGCAAAATCTATTAGTCTTTTTCCATTAGTGTTTAGTGTATCCTCTCCATATTTGCCCATTATCTTTGGTATTGGTTTATTTCCTACTCTGGCATTCATATCTCCTGCTATTATTAAATAGTCATTTGGATTACTTTTGTTTATTTCTTTTTGTAGCATTTCGTAGAATTCTATTGAGTCTTCTGTTTTCCCTTCTTCTGGGCTATATACTCCTATCACTTGTAAGTATCCTCTTGTTACTTTTATTCTTGTTTTGATTATTCGCTCATTTACAAATCCGTAACTATGTATTTTATTTTTCAATTCTTTTCTTATTAGTATTGCTATTCCCGCTGCAGCTCTTTTTGTTTGTGGCACACCTTGATAAAACATTAGATACTTTTCTAGTTCTAATGATCCTTTTAATTTCTTTTTTGTTTCTGGTATTACAGCGATGTCTATATTCATTTTCTCTAGTTCTTTTTGTAGCTCGATTTCTTTGTTATTTATTCCTCTGGGATTCCATACTGCTATTTTCCTTATTTCCGCTCTTCTTAATCGTTTATTCCGTTGGCTGACTGGGGTTGTCATCGTTTGGACCGTCCTGTTTCTTCTTGTGAGACTTTTAGTAGTTAAATTTCCCCTGAGCAAGTAACTAGCGTTCTGCAGGGTAAGATGTATGTTGGGGCTGCCAACTTTAGGTTATACATCATAGCCTTCCTTTGTATTTCCACAAAGGAAGGGTTGCCTCCTCCGCTCTTTATTTGGACCGTTGAGGACTTTGTCCTTGTTATCCCGGACATGGATCTGCTTATTCTTTTCCCAGCAAAAAGGGCGCCTCTTCCGCACATTTACCATATCCGTTGAGGTCTTCACACGTAACCCTGTGTAAGGGACCCTGAACCAGGTACTTCACACCGGGCCAGTGTGACCTGGAGCTAGCGAGGGAAGGGACGCTATCCCCTTTGGAGAGACTACCTCTATGAGGGTTCTCTCCCGCTACCCGCATAATAAAGACAAAAATTATATTTCAATTTTCAATATAGTTGTCCTCTATTGCGATGCATTACTACATCTTTGAATTAACATTTCAATCCCCCCCCCAAAATAGTCAGAAGTCTTGTATGCAATGGGCATAAACAGCATCAATCACGTCTTTGTCACATTTAAATTTCCTTCCTCCATGAGTTTTGAGAACAGAAAATAGTCACTGGGAGCCAGATCTGGGCTTTTTCCTTTGCAACAAGAGTTGTGTACACAGGCGCGTTGTCGTGGAGAAGGCGCACCTCACCACTCAGCTTTCCTCGCCTTTTCTCTTTAACGGAAGCACGTAGTCTGTGCAGTAGGCCAGCATAGTACTCCCCATTTACTGTGGTGTTCCCCTCCTTGAAGTCAATGAAGAGTATTCCTTCACAGTGCCAAAATATTGTGGCCATGATTTCGTGGTTGACTGAGTGACCTTGGACTTTAGAGGCGGTGCTTCGTCAGGTTTACGCCTGCCACTCCATTGATTCTCTTTTGGACAAGGAATAATAGTAGATGACCATAGTTTCCTGTAACAATGGTTTGCAGAACTTCTCTCTCGTTGCCACGGTAGAGCTCCAAAAAATGTCTGACAACAGATGAATCATTGCTGTTTTTGAACTGAAGAAAGAAGTCTAGACACCCATCTTGCACTAACCTTATTCATGTTTAAATATTCATGAATGATTCGAAGGGCTGTTGTTTTAGAAAGGCCCAACCTTGCTGCTATTTCTGTAACTTTAAGCCGTCGGTCTTCTATAATTTCTTCTTCCACAACAGCGACGTTTTCAGGAGTGAGCATCTCCAAGGACTGACCTGCACGCTCTTCGTCTTCAATGCTTTCTCGACCCATTCGAAAATTTTTGGCCCATTCTTTTACGGTAGAATATGAGGGGGATGCTTCTCCATATACACTATCTAATTTCATTTGGAGTAAGTGAAGAACTTAATAACAGTTCCATACTCCGTTTTGAACCTACCACAATCTTCTACACATAATCTTCTTTATGCAACTGTATCTGAACAAATGAACACAGCGGAGAAGAAGTTACAGCTGCAATTATTTACCTAACGGATAAGTTATGCTACCAGAAAAGGATTTATGAAGGCGATAATCGTTATCGGCGAGGCCGGAAACTCATGGACCTACCTTCGTATTATAGAAGTTTCTGGTAAACAAACAATTGAAGACAAGTGACGAGTTTCTGCATCTACAACGCTTTTCGACACGTGATAAAGTAGCAAAACGGAACCCTTAAAACGCAAGCGTGGAATGTCGCTGGGTGGGAATGTTCAAGCACCTTTTTCTCTGTACTAATACGTGCAAAAATTAGGTTAGGTTAGGTTAGGTTAATACCATGTTATGTATATCTGAATTAATGCTTCTGTGGCTACATGCTCAGAGCAATGCTAACCAAAGAAAAAAAAAAAAAAAACAAACAAACAAACAAAAAAAAACAAACAAAAAACAAAAAAAAAACGTGTGTAACTATGGTGTGCTTTTTCGATGCTCCAGAAAAACAAAGAACTAGTGAAGAAAATCCATTCCTCACAATAATATGTTCATAAAAAGAACGTATATATAGCTCGTAAGTGTCCCATATTTTTGTTACAGGAATCTGGTCAGTTAGAACGAACCGCAACTCGTTGATTTGGCATTGCCAGTTCATTTCGAATCTATTCTAATTGATTGCCTTGGTACGAAGTTGTTAATATGAACAAAAATTTTCATTATACGGATACCAACATAGTACACTAAGTAAAATTATTTTTCATATTGTTATAAGCTTTAATTATGATAATTTTAATTTTTCCCCCAAACAGTTAATTTATAAGTATGGACGCATTGACATTATCTATAGCAACAGGTGTTTGAGATTAAAAAACAAAAGTTCTTTATTTTGTTCTGACTGCTTCACAGAATCATTATTGCAACTTAATCACGTACGACCTTCAAAACTGCTGGACCACACCGTGGCTAACTGATTCTTGAGTAAATGCACTGTGCTAGTATTCAGTATGTAATTGGCTTGCCAAAAGAAAAAGATTCAACCAACCATGAAAGTAAAAGAAAACAAAAAATCAGCACAGATCTACTCATTATTAACCAGCCCACCTACTGCGGGTAGTTTTAGCGTCAGATTTTATCAGGTGAAAAGGAAGGGAAGAAGTAATTAATTAAGGACGGTTTTTTCTAATAACCTTCTATTTCCGACCTAAGGTACACATTACAACCAGCGAAGTGAAGATAGCTCGTGTTTTTATTTTAGGGATTTATGGAACACTTTAATTGTAACTCAACTGATTTAGTAAAAGTGCCATCTCTTTCTTACTTCGCGGCTCGCCCATGTCACATACATACTAAAGCAGGCTGGCTAACCAGGTGTAAACCTCCAGTATCTTTATGATTATCTAAGGAAAACACATAAACTTGTATCTTAAATCGGAGTAGATCCCACAAATTAGCATTAATTTTAAACCGGATTTTCCAAAATCAATACTCAATTAATATCGCCTTCACAAAACCCTTATCATGTGTCATACCTTATCTGTTAAGTAAATAATTCTAGCTGTAACTTCCGCTCCGCTGTGTTCAGTTGTTCAGATATAGTTGTATAAAGAAGACTATGTGTAGACGATTGTGACGTGTTCAAAATGAACTATACAGCTGTTATTAAGCTTTTCACAAAAGGACTTACTCCAAATGAAATTAAACAGCGATTGAAACGGCGTATATGGGGAAGCATTCCCCTCATATTCTACCGTAAAAGAATGGGTCGAGAAAGCATTGAAGATGAAGAGCGTGCAGGTCGGCCCTTAGAGGTGCTCACTCCTGAAAACATCGTTCTTGTGGAAGGGGAAACAGGGATAGCAGCAAGGTTGGGCCTTTCTAAAACAACAGTCCTTCGAATTATTCTCGAACATTTAAACATGAATAAGGTTAGTGTAAGATGGGTGCCTAGACTTCTTTCCTCAGTTCAAAAGCAGCACCCAGTCATCTGTTGCCAGGCATTTTTGGAGCTCTGCCGTAGCAACGAGAGAGAAGTTCTGCAAACCATTGTTACAGGAGATGAAACTATGATCCTCTGCTATAATCCTTTGTCAAAAGAGAATCAATGCAGTGGCGCACATATGGTGAAGCACCGCCTCTAAAGACCAAGGTCACTCTGTCAACCAAGATGATCATGGCCACAATCTTTTGGCACTGTGAAGGAATACTCTTCATTGACTTCAAGGAGAGGAACGCCACAGTAAACGGGGAGTACTATACTGGCCTACTGCACAGACTTCGTGCTTCCATTAAAGAGAAAAGGCGATGAAAGCTGAGTGGTGGATTGCGCCTTCTTCACGACAATGCGCCTGTGCACACAGCTCTTGTTGCAAAGGAAGCTGTGAAGAAATGTGGCTTCAAGGAGATCGACCATCCACCCTACAGTCTAGATCTAGCTCCCAGTGGCTATTTTATCTTCTTAAAACTCAAGTAAGACCTTCGAGGAAGTAAATTTAAGTGTGATGAAGTGATAGATGCTGTTTATACCGATTTTGCAGACAAGACTTCCGACTATTTTGAAGGGGAGGTTGAAATGTTAATTGAAAGATGTGAGAAGTGTATTGCAATAAAGGATAACCACATTGAAAAGAGAAATATAGTTTTTGTCTTTATCATAGCTAGAAAATGGTTAGGCCGGAAACTTATGGACCTACCCTCGTATATATATCAAGTGAGTTGAGGTCGTGAGAACGAACAGGCCATGCAGTGAATCCAACTCGGCTATTGCTTACCGAATGTGCTGTGAAATTGCAATAGAGAAGTGAGGTGGCGCACCACCCTGTTGATACATTTACCAAAATAGAAAAATTCTGAAACAATCAACGTTACCGATGAGACATTATGGCACGTTTTTCAGATTGTGCACATTGGGTTTTTCTAAATGATTATAATATTACATTAACGCAAAATTTCATTCTTTTATCTTCAATTACATCTCATATTTCCAATTTTTCTTTGAAGCTTGATTACATCATATTAGTTTTAGCCTTATGGCGAATTTAACCATAAGCTTTAGTTTTGGAATGTTCTGTTATCCTTAGAAGTTTGAGTATTTAATTTATTATCACCCTGTATTTTTATGTGATTTGCACACAAAGCGCTATATTGCATAGGATTTCAAATCGGAGTCATAAAAAACCGAGGTTTTATCAGGAACTCAAGCATTTACCTTCGGCATACCGCACCAGCGTATATAATAATGTGCCCTATGTGAACCCATTCTATTTGTCAACATATGCACGGCACGGTACGGCATTTTCGCTTCATTAAATAAAGAATAAAGTAAAATATATGCTTACATTCCAGAGATATTATTTCTCTTTGCGTGATAGCTCAATGCGGGCGTATGCCTGCCTCAGCGACCGCTGCGTCCTGTGCCGCCGTCTTGCGACATCAAGGATTGACAACAGTGTTGCAAGGGACATTTGATTAACATACCGGTACCGCTCTGATATCCTATCACGCGGCTGCCGAAATTCAAAGTATGCCACCTCTCTATCAGGCATCTCCTCAGTTTTCCTTGCTCGTCTGGGTGGACCTCGTTCCAGGCTTTTCTAACATAGAAAATGTTCGAGTCAATACCAGGAATCGAACCTGGGATATCCCGGCTAGCAATCCACCATACCAAATGCTGTTCAGCTCCATACTAATCATGAATAAATATTGAGCTATATCTCTAGTATTATTTATATGGCGATTGTGTGTACATAGCTTTAAAGAGCATTAAATAGGTTATAATATGCAGTATTTAAGTTTAATGTTATTGTCAAAAGATTTAAAAGAAAATAACATCCTTAGAGCATAAGTTTACTAACACCAGTCTCTCGTTGAAGCAAAATCTGAAAAATGGCGTCTTACTTTTATTGTTCCGCATAAAAATCAAATCCAAAGGATTCATTTTGGAAATTATTTCATTTAAAAATTTAAATATATTCAAGTTTTTTCTACTGGTTTATCAGTATGTTATACTTACTACATTTATTATTATTATTATTATTATTATTATTATTATTATTATTATTAAAGTCAACTCTCAGATTACAAAATTTATGACATTCTTCCAGTGTTAATTTGTACATAGCTGATTTTACAATGTCGAGTTCAGCTTTGCATGCTTCTGGGTTGGAGAAAAGATGTGACACAAGACATTTTGATGATCTATTTCCAACTAACTGTTTCATAGCGTTCCCCTTGACTTACTACATAGGACTTGCTTCTTGAAGTTTCTGACAATCAACCGCTATCAACGGACGTTCTATCCCCAACGATAAACGAACACACCACAACAATCCAAACAATATGTAAGCCACATATACGCATATATTTCTTTTTCGCTTTTTTCTCAGTTGCGGCAGGTCAATAATATTATCTGTGTGAATAAGGATTTTAAAAAAATGCTGGATTTGCTTTTCATCTGCGATATAAAAGTCCCTTTCTGCGCTTCTGTGAGAAACTATACGCTTATTCGATGTTTACAGTTGATAGCGCTTTAGCTACACGCATTTACCGCAATAACTTTTTGATTTGGTTTCTTTACGGGCGCTCTTTAAACATCTCAGGTCATGAAATCAGGGCGTGAAACGGTCGACAAATTTTGCTTAAAGGCCTCTTCTTTCAAGCTTGAGGTTCTTTTTCGTGCCGCAAATTTACGACATGGGACCCACGGCTTTAGTTCCCTTCCGAAGAAAGCCATACTTAGAATTTTTACACTCGAAAAAATCCATCGACCCTGGTCGGGATTGAACCCGCGATCTTGGGTTTACAAAGCAAGTACGGTTACCACTAATGACAAACTGAAGGATGAGAGAATAGGGTGATCATTTAAGTGTTGAAACTCAACGTCGAGTTCTTTCTAATAAAGAGTTTATTTACAGAAAGGTAATAATAAAGATTTCAGAAATAGTTGACAAGGCAATTGTGAGTTTCTAAGTCCCCAGGAGAGGACTCAGGATGAAAATTTTAAAGTAACAAAGTAACAAGGGATAATGATGCTCCGTATAAAGAGACATGCGTAACGTACCTTAGACGCTTCACATAGTGTGCGCACCCTAGAGATTTATATAGTCTGTCGAGCGACAGGGGAGTTGGAAACAGACATGTAATACATAAAGAGCGTCTGGCTATTCTTGCCAGATGCTCGTAATTGCGTCATTGGATCCAGCTGCCTAAGAGCGATCAAATTATTCTTCCATAATAAACATATCAATATGAGGCATGTGATAATTAAAGAGCGTGTGACTGTACTTCCAGATATTCGTAAATTAGGAGGTCGCCATTGGACTCACCTGCCTAAGAGTGATCCAATTAAACATTTCAATTCATTTCGTTATTTCCAATTGTGGTTTTTGAGGTTATACCTTGTTATCGTTTCCCTTTTAAATTACTGCGTCGTAAACACGTGTCTAGTGCAAACAACAGTATTGTGTAGTATGATGTTCTGTAAACAGATGTGACTCACATTACGTTATACTAGCGTTGCTATAACAAAATGGAGCCAAGATTATCATTGAACTTCGGAAAGCAATTTTGAAGTTGTATTGGAAAACCGAGAATGTTGTTGAAGTTCAAAGACAATGGAGATGTATGTAAGAACGGAACCGCCAACGCCAGTAACAATTGCACGCATTCGAGACAAATTTGGGACTCATGGTACCGTATGCGATGTTCACAAGGGCAGATCTGGGAGACCTTGCACAGTAACAAGCCCCGCGCACTGGACCCAAGGCACTGGATAGAACGAAACGGTTTGAGTTTCCACCGCGTTCTCCGGATCTAACTCCGTTGGACTTCTACCTATAGGGAACTCTTAAGGATATTGTATACCGTAGAAAATCAGCTACACTGACAGCACTTCAGGAAGAAATTGAAACGACATGTGCTGCAATCGCTGAGGACACTTTCGTAAACGTTGCTCAATCAGTAGTTCAACGTACTCTGAAGTGTATCGCGCCGATGATGGGCATTTTGAGCAACTGTTGTAACTGTAAAAGTCTACGATGATTAGTGCTCATCATTTTCTGTTTGTGTGAATTCAGTTTTGTTATGTTAACACAGTGTTTTCTTTGCTTGAAATGTGTGTACGTTTTTTGGCATCCTTTGTATTGTGGTCAATGGTGTCTGCTATTCGAGGGTAAAGGTTGGGTGTTTGGTGAGTCAGCGGTGTCAATGGCACATGGCGTACGCGACAGTAGTCATAAAGCTTGCGGGCCCCTCAATTTTTAAATTAATAGTTAGTAAGTCTTCCAGGAGTTCATATTAAGTTTACTGAACTAGTAGTAAGTCATATTTTAGGGAGTGGCCACCCAAACCTACCTTGACTTGCTGTTATTTAATGCTATCTATGAGAAGCGTCATGTAGTAAACGAGACTGAAAGCTGCAATACACAGAATAAATCTCAGCCTTCCATTCTGTGCTTCTTGAAGAAGACGCAACCAAATGCCTGCTGTTATATCCCATGATCACAGCTTTGAGGTGAAAGGACATCGTTGTAAGCATATCGGTGTAAGAAATGCAAATGTTATAGGTTCAGAATTCAGAGAATAAAATGCATTCATCTTCTAATTTTTAAATACATTTTATGACATGTAAACATTAAGTTTAAGAAATTTCTGGAAGGTAACATCGAAGTTACCGTTTTGGACGTATCAACCGTAAGATCCCTTTGAATTATCTTCATATTAGAAAATGAAGACGGAACCAGAGACGCTGAAGGTGGATCAATGGTGTGGATAGCTAGTTTGATCTAATAAAATACATTTGAAGTGCTAGAGAAATTAAACATAATTAGTTCAAATCTATATCATTTCTCAATTTCTGAAATATTCAACTTTAATATTTATTGACAGTAATCATACACTCTGTTGATCATATTATATGCAATGTTATTAATTGCGCTGTGTTGCATTATTTGCACCACGTACACATGTGTCCTTAATAATGTTTTTCGTGTTCCATCATTAAATGCTGTTGGTAGTAATTATGAAAAATAAAGTAAAAAACTTACATAAATTTCTATAATTTAACCAAATATGCAGATGTATTAAAACACTAAAAAATGGCATGTACTCTTCCAGATGAAAGCACGAAAGAAAAATGACCAACATTCAATATACCATATCCATTAATAAGGAATTTGATTTAAACTTAACTTTAACTTAACAATTTTTATCATCTTGCCCCACATACCCAAAAAAACGTCAGGGATGGAAAGGAGGTCGTAATTTTCTTACAAAAGCTGCTTTAAATGGTTTAAAATTTTTATATTTGACCCCAACTCACAATCTATGGTTATACAACTTGTCTTATAGTAACTTACATTACTGTCATTTTGTTTATCTTTGCAGAAGAATATGGAAAATATTGGATATTTTGTACAACAGTTCAGCGTTTCACTTTATTACAATAAATATATCGTGTGCTTGTTTACTAACTATATTATTCGCAAGTAGTTTCTACTTTTCATAGTCGGTTCCGGTGGTGTAGTGATAACCATACTTGCCTTCTAAACCCAAGATCACGGTTTAACACCCGGCCAGGATCGATGAATATTTTCGGGCTTAAAAATCCTAAGTATAGCTTCCTTCGGAAGGGAAGTAAAGCCGTGGGTCCCGTGTCGTACATTTACGGCACAATAAAGAACCTCAAGCCTGAAAGAAGAGACCTGTGAGCAAAATTTGTCGGCCGTTTAATGCTCTGATTTGAATGGGACACTGATGACCTGAGATGTTAAAGAGCGTCCGTAAATAAAACAAATCAACAACTACTTTTCATAACTACTATATACATACATTTATACTGCATTTATTATTGTCTGCGTACTTATTTAATATAGAAATACCATATGTAAACATCTCTTAGCTTTGTCAGTTCGTTTTGATGTTATAGACCCGTAGAAAGAAAGACTATGTTGTTAACTTTACCATATTATTATTTCTTATGTTATGTGGCTATAAACGTTATCTTATTTAATATTGTGATTAAGTGATGACGTATCCTATATCATAGTACTTTGTACATCCATATGATCTTACAGGATGAGTAAAACATACATACATACATACATACATACATACATACATACATACATACATACATACATACATACATACATACATACATACATACATACATACATACATACACACACACACATACACACACACACACATACATACATACATACATACATACATCCATCCATCCATCCATCCATACATACATACATACATGTAATAAAATATAATTTCTACTATAAAGTTCTATTAAAAAAAAAAGAGCTCCTCGCCTTGCTGGTGCCTATATGTTACTGACACTGACTGACAGTTGTGTGGCATTCTTGATGTACAATTATTCAATTAACTATAAAAATAAAATAATAGATACTAATCATATTATTTGAAGTTCGTTTTCATACAGGCTGCTACAGATAATAATTGTATTACTGCTTTTATTTTTAGAATAAATGCCTATAAGTAACAGTCAAGATAAAGAGAATTATTTTTGGCATGTGCCCACAACTGCATTGTATCTATATTATTACTGTATCCAGTAGATTACAGACGCAACCTTATACGAGGGTTGTTCAATAAAGAATGGCATACTTTTTTACTATATGCCCTTTACTCACCTCATAATTTTTAGTAATCTCCGTTGGATGTAATGCACCTATGCCAGGATATCTGTCATGCAAACGTTCTTTTGTTTCGGATTCAGCAATTTTGGAACCCGCCGTTCACAAACACGTCTCATATGCAAATGTTCAATTACTTACAAGAGGGTGGCATGCAGTGAAATTTTTAGAAACTCTGAAAGGGTTTTTAATGTCGTTTGACGATCCCGTCTCACAATTACAGCAGCGGTGTTAAACTTTTCTTCCGTTAGAACATAAAACTGGAACACCGAGACATAACTTTCTGAAATTGATTGCCTTCCCTCTTTAAATATTTTAAACCGTCTTTGATTAAGATTAAGTAGTGTTTAACGAGCTTTCCTACTACTGAGGCTCCACAGGCGGTGGACACTGATGATAACATGATGATATGATATATTGGGTAAGGATTTTTTATGGAAGGAAACATTTCGGGCGTAAGTTTAGGGTACCTCCCCGGCATTTGCCATTTATGAGGAGTGAGGAAAACTGAAAAAAACTGTCAGGGAGGACGGTCCTGGCGGGATTCGAACCCCAGACCTCCCGCTCACGAGTCCGCTCCTTAACAACTTCGGTAAGCCAAATGCTATAGGAAAGAACGAACTCCCCTTAGACCGCCTGTAACATTGTATAGGCCTCAGCTGCAGATTTTTTGAGATGAAAGCAGAATTTCAAAACAGCATTATATTTATCGCGTGTCACCACCACTTTGCTGTTCACAGGCGGGAACCCGAAGCGACAACAATGAGACTGATGTTACGTTTATATTACGCATTAACTAACAAAATGTGTGTAAAGTTCTATTCTAGCGCGAATAATTATGATATTAAGCAGCGAAATCAATTAAGGACCTTTACCCGGTAATGGTGAACAAGACTTACTTGAGATAGAGTGCTAAAACTTTTATTTACAAAAAGATAAATGTCAACCTCTTTTACGCACAATGTAATTCAAATTCCAGCCTCGCGTTCAGAAGTAGAAGCCTGAATTTAATTTCTTGGTTCAGAAAAAAGTGCGCAACTGATCAAGAAGGAAGAAACTGAGGGAAATTATCTGGCACTAATCATTAACTATTGGGAGTTTTCGAGGAAGCTTTGTTTAAGAATGTGGAATATGAACTGGATACGGTGACAATGGCAAAAAGTGTTAATAAAAACGTAAACGTGTACTAAGGAAAAACCCTTTTCCACACAGTCGTTGAAGTAACACTTAGGAACATTTCACATAAGAGGAATTGATCTGTCACTCTTCAGATATGCTTCTGTAGAAACAAGTTCCTGGATATCCGCCGGTCTCGTTCTCGTTTCAAAATCTTCTTATACACGCTGTCATCTACTACATTGCAGAGGAGGGCTATTAGTTTAAAGTATTATTGCTTTACAAAATGTGAGGTGTAGTTTTGTTTTACGTAATTTTCACATTTTTAAGCAACTTTGTCCACATTTCAAAGCCATTTAAACCTTTTTGGGGTAATTTATCGGTAATTTTAAGCCATTTAGATTATTAGAAATTGTGTCCTGTTATTTTTTGCCATAGTAGAGCGGCCACTTTGAACCCAACTCACAGGAAGCATGCGGAAGCATGGTTTTTATATAGGGTAGGCTGACACCTTGGGGTGAGGAAATTAATATAACTCAAATATACCAAGAAAATGGCTCTGTAACGTACATGTTTTTTTTTTTTTTTTTTTAATATTTGAATAATGGAAGTGTGACTGTCACATGTAATATGGGGAAAAAAAGTTTAATGACATATCCTGAAATCTGTTTGTTTAAAAGCTCAACTCTCTGTATGATTTATTTAGTTATTTTTTTCTGCTAAATGCATCAGTCGCTATTAAAATAAATTCTTGATATTTCAATGAACATTTTATCGTCCCTTTCTATATACCGCGCCCTACCTGCAGTTGACTATTGCGTAGTAGAAATAGCAGGAAAACAGGTATAAATGAAATTATCAAACTATGTACGTCCGCGTTTCCACGTAAACAAAATATTATTATGGGAGTTTAAGAATTTTTTTTAAAAGAGTAAATCAAAGTAAATGGTATTTACTGTTTAAAATAAAACAATTGTATTATTACTTATTGCCGCAATACAACAAAAATAGCGAAACATATTTTAAAAATATATTGTCGACCTCCTGGTCCTCCTGTTCACAGACAAGGACAGATATAATCAACAGGACGAGACCAAGGCTAGCTTACACAACAACGAAACTTCCATAAAATACCTCCTTCACCTCGCCGTGCTAGTGACTTGAAAAATCACTATTGTGCTTGCGCGATGTTATCTACGTCACAGACAATGCATTGGTGAAAATAAGGAAATAATTCACTTCGTCAATAAAAAATAACACTGAACCTTGAAGGACGCTTCACATCTGGTTGCAAGTCAGTAGTCCCAAAAGTAAGTGTAAAAGGTATATTTCTCAATGTTTTTAATATTTTTACCTTAACACACCATATTTCAACATAGACTCCATTATGGTTAAGCTGTTTATTTAGTGCAACATACGTTTTCGATAACACTCTCGTAAAATGTTCAGCTGCAGACACATTCTGTAATCGGAAAGCAGCAAGTACCTTCGGCTTGAAGTTTCTTTCAATGCCCTGTCTTTCACTGTTTGTTTATCACTAAGATAGTACATTGCTACCAACTGAACCAAAAATATTCCGCTGCTGTCCGGCCTTGATTTAAACCACGATAAACAACTTGTAAATTTATTTTTTATTTCTTTTTCCCAGAAGAGCAAACATCAGAAAAAATTAGTTGCCAGCAATGTTTGGGTTTATTTAATTTGCCGTTAACGAATACCTTAAACTATAATTAGTATTAAGCTTTACACTAAACTAAACTAAATTGCCCAATGCTTTCATGCTTTCGAGATAATTGTAATTTACCCGGAGTAAGTCGGCTTCCATAGGCACTGAAAGCTACAAATATTTATTATAAGCATCATAAAGTGAAATTTCTCTCGATTTGACGCTATTCACGTTGCGGCTGGAACACAAAAGTTGACATCACATTAAACCCAACTAGTCTCGGATTTCTGTATCTTGCTGCAGAATTGCTTTTTCTCCCTTTCAAGCGCTCTCGTTTCACAAGTGTGTAAAAATCGGTTATTAGCAAAGGAAGAAAGAGTGACCTTCGCGGTGAGTTTTTCTTATGTTACATGGGCTCACTAAGCCACACATTGACTTTCCCGTTGGTTCAATGAACCTAAACCTTGTTCGTGTCTCCCGGCCAGGAGTCAGGTTTCAAGCCACTAGATTTTCTCCATCTTAACGAACTAAATGCATGACTGTTTTTAAGCCATGTACATAAACTTCCTTAATTAATAATACGTACTAAGAGTTCCAAAACTATTGAAGAAATTGCCGCAAATATCACACACCGACATGAATGACTGATGTCGTTAAGTCAAGTATTCGTGAGCGGGAGATCGTGGATTCGGTTCCCGCCAGGACCGTCCTCTCTGACTGAGGTTTTTCCAGGTTTTCCTAAGTCCGCATCAATGGAGAATAGAGGTAGGTACCCTACACGTAGTCAAGGAATGCTTACTTCTAAAATAAAAGTAATTTCCCAAATTACTTTTTCAGTGTCCTGCAATCTGCGATGCCTCAGTGCTCAAAATTGTTCAAAAAATAATAACAACCTTTTCAATCTCACAGTTTCCCAGGTTTATACCAAATAAATTTGTAAGTAGGGTGTTATTTTTGTTATTTTCCTTTAACAATTATTTGGCTTATTTATTACCTTGCTTCGTTCCAGTCTATTCTTTGCGCACAATACATAAACATGTATCATTGCTCACCGTATATTTGTGTATTGCAGTAAACTCGAAATGACTTCCGAGGTAAACAAAGATTAGGTAAATAAACGCAAGGAAACGTGAACTTTTACAATCATACACGTTGGCTCAGATTTAAATCAATAACTCTATGTTAGCGTGTTGCATTTTATCTTTCTGCTCGCAGTCTTTTTAGCACATAATTTGCTATTCCAAATTTTGTAAAATTGAAACCGAAATTTTTAAACAGATAAAAACAAACAACTTTTGTCTGAAACATTTTTAATTGATTCAACCATTACTTTATAAAATATTTAAGAATTTTGGAAAAAGTATTAACGTTAATACATTGAAAGACAAACTTAGACTTCACTTGTTTGAATTTAACAAAACATAAACGCAGTTTAAATATAGCCATTGGGTTTCTTTTGATTACCTTTCTCATAGCTGTAAACATAAAAATGGAATTTAATTTTAATACTAATCGTCGCTGTTCTATAATTTATGCGTTAAAAACGATACTACGAGTATTTCTTTTCATATATATTATATAAATAAATGGTATCTTTCATTATAATTTATCTTCATACAAAAAAAAAAACATTTAATTTTGTTTGTCAATGTGGTTGGCAAAATACACTCTTCCATTTGTAATAAATATGTTATTAAATTCATCTACATACTGCTGAAGACGTGACATTAAAATTGATTTCACTTCGGCATGTCTTCAAAACACACTATTTAATGAACCACCATAAACAAATAAATATCTAGTAACACTAGGAGAGAAAAATCATAAACAAAAAATGAGTGCACTAGTTTTGGAACGTCGCTGCTGTTTCCGGATGCTTAAGCAAGGCATCGTGAACTGAATCCCGAACACTCCTGCAGGCACATATAAGAGTAGATCCATAAGTTTTGGGCCTAACCATTTTCTAGGCATGATAAACACAAAAACTATATTTCACTTTTCAATATTGTTACCCATTATTGCAATACACTTCTAACGTCTTTGAATTAACATTTCAATATCCCCCCCCAAGCCAGAAGTCTTGTTTGCAAAATGGGCATAAACAGCATTCATCACTTCTTCGTCACACTTAAATTTCCTTCCTCGAAGGTCCTTCTTGAGTTCTGAGAAGTGAAACATGATCTGGTGGATGGTCAATCTAATTTAAGCCACATTTCTTCACAACGTCCTTTGCAACAAGAGCTGTGTGCACTGGCGCATTGTCGTGGAGAAAACGCACACCACCACTCAGCTTTCCTCGCCTTTTCTCTTTGATGGAAGCACGTAGTCTGTGCAGCAGGCCAGCATAGTACTCCCCATTTACTGTGGTCTTCCTCTCCTTGAAGTCAATGAAGAATATTCCCTCACAGTCCCAAAAGATTGTGGCTATGATCTTCTTGGTTGACTGAGTGACCTTGGCCTTCAGAGGCCCTGCTTCGCCAAGTTTATGCCACTCCCTCCATTGATTCTCTTTTGAACAAGAGACCATGGTAGAGGACCATAGTTTCATCTCCTGTAACAATGGTTTGCAGAACTTCTCTCTCGCTGCCATGGCAGAGCTCCAAAAATGTCTGACAACGGAAGACTGGTTGCTGCTTTTGGACTGAGGAAAGAAGTCTAGGCACCCTTCTATATATATAATCCAATAAATTTGAGTAAAATATAAAATTAACCTATATGTATGCGTTTAATTTTTTTGAAACTTCATATTCACATTACCTTTTTATTGAAAATGTATGTTTTTATGTAAAATAAGTTTTGTGTTTACTCTGGTGAGCAAACTAAGTTACGGACTTTTATTTTAATTAAGAAAATATTTATTTAGATACGAATTTGTTTCCTTATGATTAACGTTCTTCAATCAGTTGTTTGAATACAAGATTTATATACTTATGGAGGATGCAAGGAAAAATACTTCACTTGTTTTCAAAATACAGATGCTGATTATGTTTGCTTGAAATACGCAAGCCCATGAATAAAAAGTTCTAACACAATTTTTCTCGGCCTTTTTTACTACTGAGGCACCACAGGCGGTGGACACTGGAGATACATGAGATGACATGATAAATTGGGAAAGGATTTTTTTAAGGAAGGAAACGTTACAGGTCTAAGTTTGGGGTACCTCCCCGGCATTTTCCATTTGTGAGGAGAGAGGAAAACCTGGAAAAAAACCCTCAGTCAGGGAGGATGCGGCGGGATTCGAACCCCAGACCTCCCGCTCACGAATCCGCGTCTTAACGACCTTGGTCACCTGTGGTGGTACTTACACAGTATGTCTTGATTTAAGGACATTATCTTGCTACTAATGTTGTCATAAGCAAGCTCAGGACTCAGCATTAAGTTACTAGCACTGCTCTACCTACAGGTTTTCTGTTTGCGGTTATTAATGTTGTAGGTACAAAATCAAATGCAGTTCCTAATTACAAAGTGAACCATAAACAGGTTATGTTACACCCATTTTATTTTGTACATTTAAAGAAAAATATTACAATTTAATATAATTTTATTCATCCGTACTTAAAACAGCACAAATATTGTTCCGGACGCTTTGCGGTAGGTAAATGTCTAACGTGTAGAATATTGTGAATGTGCTTGGAAAGTTGGTCATATTTTGAGCAATTTATTTTTAACTAGGTTTAAAATGTGTAACATCTTCATAAATAACATATAGAATGTTTAAAAATAATTATTTGTAATTTTTTAACGTGAAACGGGACAAGCAATTAACTCCCCCCCCCCTCTTAATAAATAATACCGGAAATGATTCCGTTCCATGATGTAGGATATGAAAGAATCAAATAATGAAAGCATATCAATGTGAAAAATAACTTTTTACGTTAAATTTCAATGGTTATGCAGTACATTATTCAAATATCATGAAAACATTACATTAAGAACTATTCAAAATTATGACCCTCCATTGCGACCCAATAAATAAAACGTCGACAGATTGGAAGAAGAATTCTTCAAAATATCTGCGGACAGGTGTGAAGATCATCAAAAGGTAAACCCATCTAGATTTTGGGTTCGATTCCAGCCAGGGCAAATCTCCCTCACTGATGTTTTTTCCAGATTTTCCTCAGTCCTCTTAAATGACAGGTGCCGGGGAGGTACCCTAAGCCTAGGCTTGGAACACCTCCTGAATTTAAAAAATTAAAATTCTTTCCCAGTTTATCATTTCATCTCATCTATCATCAGTGTTCACCGCCTGTGATGCCTCAGTAATTAAAACAGGCGTTAAACACTATTATTAATCAAAAACTAAAGAAATTATAACCACTAAATCTTCCCTGTTGATAGGTGTATGATAATTTATTACTTTAATGTGACCCCAGGCACATGTAGTGGTAACCATAATTGCCTTCTAAAACCAAGATCGCGAGTTCAATCCCGGTCAAGGTCGGTGGATTTTTAAGAGCGTAAAAATCCTAAGTATGACTTCCTTCGGAAGGAAAGTAAAGAAGTGGGTCCATGTCGTAGATTTGCGGGACGTAAAAGAACCTCAAGCCTGAAAGAAGAGGCCTCTGAGCAAAATTTGTCGGCCAATTCACGCCCTGAATTGAATGGGACGCTGATGACCTTGAGATGTTAAAGAGCGTCCGTAAATAAATCAAATAAAAAATTAAAAAACATAAGCAGGGGTGCCTGCAGGTGTTCAACTTAGGAGGGGCAAATGCATGGTACTAGGTAATTGAAAACGTTCAGTTATATTACTCTACCCATCCTCTGCCCTTTTGGAATATTTGCAAGTTTAAAGACATTTCATAACACACCAAAATCTCATGCTAAGTGGTTTTAATAATAATTAGAATTTCCCTAATATCTGAAGAATTCATTATCATTAAATGATCATTATGATCATTAAATGTTAAACTTTTATGGAATAGCCAAGAAAGGCTGACTTAAGTAAAATCTAAATACGATGAAATTACAGTTTTAACATTGAAATTGTAACGTTTTATTAAACTTAAGGAAAACAAGTAACATGAACTTTAATGGTGTTTAGCGCCGGTTTTACTGCTGAGACACCACAGGCGGTGGACACTGATCATACATGAAATGAAATGATCAACTGGGAAAGGATAATTTTATTTTAGGAATAAAAGGCTTAAGTTTAGGGTACCTCCCCGGCATTTGCCATTTATGAGGAAAACCTGCAAAAAACCTCAGTCAGGGAGGACGGTCCTGGCGGGATTCGAACCCCAGACGTCCCGCTCACGGGTCCGCGTCTTGACGACCTCGGCCACTCGTGGCGATATAACATGAAATGGATTACAGTATTTTGCTTTAGTAAAGTATTTGATTGTTCTAGTTACTGTGTGTAATTATCATATTTATAATGAAGGAAGCCTGATTTCTTATCTCAATGAGCTGGTAGCATAAATTAACCACTGAAGCGAAATCTGGCAAAATTGATCAAAAAATAATAGGATTATTTTTAATTCTGTCAAAAAAAATTTCTCCTTAAGGAATGTATTGACAAAATTCACTATCATAGTAATTGTAAATATGGATAAAAAGTGTCCCTAATAAGATAAGAAACGTCCAAGCGATGAAATGCCTTAACAAACAAATCTTAGAAAATTTAATTGTTAACAAGTGCACGGTACACCAGACAACAAATATCATTTATTATCACTCTTAAGTTATATTATAGCGAATATGTCACATAGTTGTATGCTTGTGTACGAGGGAAGGTCCATAAGTTTCCGGCCTAAATATTTGCTATGTATGTTAAATACAAAAACTATATTTCATTTTTCAATATATTTACATTTTATTGCAATACACTTCTCACATCTTTGAATTAACATTTCAATTCCCCCGTCACAAGTCTTGTATGCAAAATGGGCATAAACAGCAACCATCACTTCTTCGTCACACTCTAAATTTCCTTCCTCGAAGGTCACACTTGAGTTTTGAGAAGAGGAAATAACTGATAGCTAGATCTAGACTGTAGGGTGGATGATCGATCCCCTTGAAAGCCACATTTCTTCGGTTTCCTTGGGAACAAGAGCTGTGTAAACAGGCGCATTGTCGTGGAGAAGGCGCATAACACCACTCAACTTTGCTCACCTTTTCTCTTTGATGGAAGCACGTAGTCTGTGCAGCAGGCCAGCATAGTACTCCCCATTTACTGTGGTGTTCCTCTCCTTGAAGTCAATGAAGAGTATTCCTTCACAGTCCCGAAAGATTGTGGCCATGATCTTCTTGGTTGACTGAGTGGTTTTGGCCTTTAGAGGCGGTGCTTCGCCAGGTTTACGCCACTCCATTGATTCTCTTTCGGACAAGGGATCATAGTAGAGGATCACAGTTTCATCTCCTGTAACAATGGTTTGCAGAACTTCTCTCTCGTTGCCACGGCAGAGCTCCAAAAATGGCTGACAACAGATGACTCGTTGCTGTTTCTGAACTGAGGAAAGAAGTCTAGGCACCCATCTTGCACTAACCTTATTCTCTTTTAAATGTTTATGAATAATTCGAAGGACTGTTGTTTTATAAAGGTGTGTTTTGCGCAGCTTTTGTTTCCTGGAAACGATGAATAAATAAACAGTCCTTCAATTTCATGTAATTTCTCAAATAAAATTGTCTGCTGCTTGGCGGACTATCAAATTCATCTTCTTCACTTTTGAAGCGAGAAAGTGGCAACAATGTTTCTTGATTTCTATTGTTATCAGGAAACTATTTCTCAATCACATAAATTTAAAGGACTAAGTAGGCTTTGGTCGAGTTGAATAAACTGCAGTTTATAGTAAATTTATTTCCTGAATGTTTAAAATAAATTTCGTTAATATACCAAATATAGATAAAATATTGTAAATAACACGTTATAAATGAGCTTTACTAACTAGTTGTCTAAGCGACTATTATTTTAACATTACAATTCCTGACATTTGTACTATCAGAGCTTTATTTTCTTCCTCAAGAATAGGGTAAGTTTTACAGTGCACTCTAATTTATTTAGACGTTCTAGCAGTTTAAACACATTCTCGTATAAATGTATTTGTAAACATGTTCCTTGCTGGTTAGATCAACAGTAAAATGCGCTTCTTTTATAGTGTAATAAAACTACAGGCACGAACAGGACTGCACATGCGCACAGGACGTACATTACAATAACACTGTTTTGAGACAAGAGGCCTGGGGGTGTTATTGTTCTCTTCGTTGGTGCCTAAAAGTATTAGGGCTTGCTATAATTTTAATAATTGTAAATAAAAGTAACGAAATTATCACAGGCAATATCAAAGTAATATTTATTAGGACTATTTAACGAACAAAATAAGAATTTAAATATAATTCCTCTAAACTTGGCTTACAAAATTATAATAATTGTATATTTATACGTAACCTTTTCAAGCAATCTTGCGACAGAAGAATTCCGACTGTCAGTAATGTCAATTTAGAAGAGCAAAATATGAATTTGGGGCTATTTTATAAACAGAATAAGAATAAAGTTATATATATTTGAATTTCGCTCATAGAATATTAGCACTTTTTATACTTATGAATATCTATTTTATTCGAAACCGTGAGACTATTACAATCTCTACCGTTCGATTTTCAAATACCAACTGAGGAAAACTAACCAAAAATATAACATACAGTGTCTCTATTTTTCTTTGTATTCTGTGGTTTGGAATTTCTAATAATAAGATCAATTTGCACCATTGACGCATCACCAAAACACTTTGAAGAACCCTCCATTTTGCGTTATGATTGTCCATGCTTTTGTTGTTTCAAAATCCCAACACAAAAAATGTGTGTTAACAACTATTTAAAAAAATATCACCACCGCCTCAAGCAAAAGTGGTCAGTGATGCACGTTCAGGAATTATATAGTGCAGGTATAGAGTCGGCTACACTGACCACAAGGCAAATGCACGTCGCGTGATAAAACGGATTTCATAAATTTTTTTCCATAACTTCATTGCGTAATCCGACTGTCATTGGTCAAAATTCATAATTTTATTTCGTTTCATTGGTCGATTTTAGGATGACGTCACACGAGTGAAATAGAGTAAGAAAAGAGAACAACGTTGAATGCAAGTGGAAAAAATGCAACATTTCTTAAGCTGTTTTTTTTTTCAATTAGGATATGGTATGCCCTATTTACTGTTTTGGTTATCATGTTTATTTGTCCGAGAATGCCATTCTTTCCTGAATTTCAATGAAGTATTTATTTATTGTTTTTCTTACTTTATTAAAGCTTTATAACGGTAGAAAGAGACAAAATGTTGCTCTTAACAATGTTTGGAAGTCATAATTAGCATTAGTGGTTGTGCCCTTTTGCATAAATTCTATATAAACAACTTCTTCCCAAGGCCATGATGCTGTAACTTTGAACTTTTCCCGCAAAGGTGTAATGTGTGTTTCCGTTCCATTTTGGGGTGAAATATCATCTCCTGGCTTAAGAAATGAGTTCCTTCCATGTTGAAGGAAGTCCAGAGAACCCAAAAACTGCTTCTTTGTGTTCTGGTGACAATGAACGAGGAATGTGTACAGTTTGCTATAATCGCCTTCTTGAATTTACGAGGGTAGGTCCATAAGTTTCCGGCCTTATCGCCTTCACAAAACCCTTATCTGGTGTCATCCTTATCTGTTAAGTACATAACTGCAGCTGTAACTTCCACTCTGCTGTGTCCAGTTGTTCAGATATAATTGCATAAAGAAGATTAAGAGTAGAACATTGTGACATGTTCAAAAAGGAATTTCGAGCTGTTATAAGTTCTACACAAAAGAAGGACAGACTCCAAATGAAATTAAACAGCGATTGGACGGTGTATATGGGGAAGTATCTCCCTCATGTTCTACCGTAAATTGCTTCAGTAGGAATATTCCATTAAAATGTACGCAAATTTCTACATTCAAAAGCAGTTTATGGCTTCCAAGACAGAAATTTAGCAATAAATTAATCCGTGAAGCGTTCCACGTCTATAGCGCTTTGCTTTCCGATCACTTGCTCAGCGCAATAAGAGAGTTATTTGTTTTTCCCACGGATGGATGGATAGTTCGTGATTAAAATACAAGAAATGGCATACTTGGGAGCAAGTGTAATCCTTGAAGCTAATAAATACTGCAGCCCATTTCCTAAGAAAATCTGCCGATTTTAAGCGAATTTAATAGTTAAGTGATTGTGAGGATTTCCTGTGCAACAGATGACACGACGACGAGACAAATTTACCATAAAAGGGGCAATGCTGTCTGCAGCAGAAACCCGTTCCCAGACAGGTTTGTTTCTATAACTGCAGCAGAACGGAAGTAGGCTTGGGTTTATATCCACATAAAGTTCACGAAATGCATGCCGGTATACGAGGATGGTTTAAGAGGACAACTTTAGTCATGCAACGTACTTTATTTTTCGACATTTTTCAGCTCTTCAGCGGTTTCGTGTCTCCTTCAAAATACTCGTTTGTCTCATGTAAGACCTATTCATTTTGCTTCAATGTCTAACCAGTCAGGAGATTTTTGGGTTTCGGAAACAGATGGTAATTTGAGGGAGCGAGATCAGGTTTTGATTTTTTTTTATTTATAGACGCTCTTTAACATCTCAGGTCATGAGCGTCTCATTCAATTCAGGGCGTGAAATGGCCGCCAAATTTTACTCAGACGCCTCTTCTTTCAGGCATGAGGTTTTCTTTATCGTGCCGTAAATGTACGACACGGACCCACGGCTTTACTTCCCTTCCGAAGGAAGCCATACTTAGGATTTTTACGCCCGAAAAAATCCATCGGTCCTGGCCGGATCAGATGAATAGGGATGCATTTTTAATGGTAATTTGATCTGAGGTGCGTGGCTTGAATGAACCGGCGCATTTTCATGGTGAAACAGCTTCTATTTGGCCATTTTCGAACTTACTCCACTCCCTCCTCCTTCTTCTTCTTGTTCTTGTTCTTCTTATTCCCCAGTGATCGCAGTCTTCAGTATTTACAAAAACGATACGCCAGAGTTTTCCAATAATGGTTTTTTCCTTCTCAAAGTAGTGGATCAAGGGAATTTCTTTTGCGTTCCAAAAAACTGAAGGCATCTGGTTTCCAGATGGTGGAACGCATCTTGCCTTGAGCCGGTTCACCTTGTGCGGCCCATTCTTCATTGGCGTGTGTAGTAATGAAGTCATCCTGAAAATAAAATTCGGCATGAGGACTCGTCGGAGAGCATTCAAAACATTGCTAATGACGTTCTGAGGTATCTGAACGGTTATTCAACACAAAACATCTGAAGTGTGTCGCCTGATGCTCCATTACCACTTTACAGAGCGAGATTTTCGGCCGCAATGGCACGATTATCTTCCTCACCCGCCCTACTGCCCAGACTTGGCTCCCTGCGACCTCAGTTAGTAGCTAACATATGCTTCAGTTATTTACAAAGAAATAGAGTCCCACACTCTTTATATCTAGGTTTTGCACAATGACGACGAATCATTCACCTGTTAGCACTTTGCTACTTTAAGGGCGCGTCTGGGGGGAAGAATCATCTAGTGACATTGAGTATTCTGCTCGGGTGTGACATTTTTGCTTTCAATTTTACATGTTAAATTTATAACAGGTGTTAGTACTTTATATTTTTACTAATTGAATTTGTCTGGTCGATTCTAATTGTAAATATTTCTCTGTAGACAATTACATTGCCTACTTCCTTGGTTAAATGCTGTACATTTGATGCCTGCAGCAGTCACGAGGATTCAGCAACGTATTTTCTGTCCTAGTTAGTACATGCGAAAGGACCCCTGCTTACCTTTTTGTTGTTTCTTAACGGGGGGCCAGCTTTGGAATTCCAGCATATAAATGAACCCCAGGTAGAAAACAGATCGATTATAGCCCTTGAAGTGGCAAATTGCTATGTGAATAAATGGCTTACTCAAGCTTCTAGCTAGTCTTGATAACCTTGTAACACGTCAATTGTAAGTAAAATAATTATGTTTAGTCATTCTAGTAACGTGCTATTTGTTTTTCGTAGAATTAACTTCTCTTAACTGCTCCTAGTCCAGTCTAACCGTTTATCATTTGATTACAAGAGAGCTACTGATGCTAACAGCTCTATTAAATGCATCAAAATATTTCATGGACAGAACTTATTTCGAAATGTGTATGCAAATAACATACCATCTTAGAATAACATGATACAAGGAGCAAATTAAAAAACGCATTCTGCCTAACTGTGGCTAAAGCTTCTTATAAGCAATAAAAGCTTTAAATGTCATAATAATTACTTATGCATTATATCGAAATATCTATATGACAATGGAGTATATTAAGTCTGTGGTTACTAGATATCGGATTTTTATGTTATTACATATTCTTTTCATTTATATGTAAGAAGGTAGATTCATAAGTTTTAAGGATTATCGCTTTCACAAAATACTTATCTGATGCCATACTTTATCTGTTAAGTAAATAACTGCTGCTGTGACTTCCGCTCCGCTCTGTTCAGTTGTTCTGATATAGAAGACTATGTTTAGAAGATTGTGACATGTTAAAATGGAGTTTCGAACTGCTATTAAGTTTTTCGCTTACTCCAAATGAAATTAAACAGAGATTGGAAGGTGTATACATGGAAGCTTTCCCCTCATATTCTACCGTAAAAAAATGGGCCACACTTTTTCGAATGGGTCGAGAAAGTATTGAAGACGAAGAGCGTGCAGGTCGGCCCTTGGAGGTGCTCACTCCTGAAAACATCGCTCTTGTGGAAGGAGAAATTATGGAAGACCGACCGGCTTAAAGTTACAGAAATAGCAGCAAGGTTGGGCCTTTCTAAAACAACAGTCCTTCGAATTATTCATGAACATTTAAACACGAATAAGGTTAGTGCAAGGTGGGTGTCAAGACTTCTTTCCCCAGTCCAAAATCAGCAACGAGTCATCTGTTGTTAGGCATTTTTTCGCTCTGCCGTGATGACCATAGAGATCTGACACCATTGTTACAGGAGATGAAACTTTGGTCCACTACTATGATCCTTGTCCAAAAGAGAATCAATGGAGTGGCGTAAACCTGGCAAAACACCGCCTTTAAAGACCAAGGTCACTCAGTCAACCAAGAAGATCATGGCCACAATCATTTGGCACTGTGAAGGAATACTCTTTATTGACTTCAAGGAGAGGAACACCACAGTAAATGGGGAGTACTATGCTGGCCTATTGTACAGACTACGTACTTCCATCAAAGAGAAAAGGCGAGGAAAGCTGAGTGGCGGTGTGTGCCTTCTTCACGACAACGCGCCTGTCCACGCAGCTCTTATTGCAAAGGAAGCTGTGAAGAAATGTGACTTCAATGAGATGGACCATCCATCCTACAACAGCCCAGATCTAGCTCCCAGTGACTATTTCCTCTCCTCTAAACTCAAGTAAGATCTTCGAGAAAGGAAAGTAAAGTGTAACGAAGAAGTGATGGATGCTGTTTATGCCGATTTTGCAGAGAAGACTTCTGAATATTGGGGGGGGGGGAGTTGAAATGTCAATTCAAAGTTGTGAGAAGTGTATTGCAATAAAGGATAACTAAATTGAAAAGTGAAATGTAATTTTTGTCTTTATCATACCTAGAAAATTATTAGGCCGGAAACTAATGGACCTACCCTCGTAGATACACGAAACAGCAAGTGTCAACGATTAGAGGCATGGTCTTTGCGATGTTAAAGTCTCATTTACATATTTTTACATATCTCGTTCAATACTACAAAAAGTAATTATTTTACCATTTTATGCTCATTTTTTCCATGTGTATGTAATGTTTCTTTCCCCCCAGTTTTCTTTATCTCCCTTCGAAATTGAAATAATGACAGCTTTGATGTATTAGTTACAATTATTATCGCCACGCTTTCTGAATCAGGCAAATAGGAGATAGCCACAAACGAGTGTGGATCACAAAGTACCGCGCACTTCGCTAAAGTTAACTAGTTAAGGATTTTGTGAAAGCTGCTCAAAGATCTCAGTGCTACTGAGAGCATTTCCCTTACGTGCCTCTGCCACTGGGGTACTTGGAGACAGACCTGCTTTAGTGACACACGTCGTCTCTTCATTCTTTGACGTCTGTGGTTGCTCGCCCTCACCATACAAAACACATTGCTCCTCGCTCGAGCAACTTTCCAAGGTGGTCGCCATCTTATTATTGTCGCTGACGTCACTTTTCCCAAGATGCCGAACGCGCTTGTTATTTGTACAACACTATTCGTATTAGATTATTAAATTAAAGTTACTCAGCCTTGTAAATTTCCCTCGTTATCCGGTTTTTGCGGTTATATTATTTAAACGGATAAACGGAGTTCGTTGTACACCTTTACCTGTTTTAATTAATAATTCCTCGTACTTGTGTTTTATGTACATGTTATTTTAATATAAATGTGCAACTAATTTCAGTTGTTATCATGTTTAATTTCAAAACAATATTAATTTATTTTTATGAAAATTGTGACTTAAAATTGGTTCAGGCGGTAATACATTTTTACGGATTTATTTAGCCAAAAATACAACAAAAAAAATCTTCACAAAAATGTACAGTTCACAATGAGGAAAATAAACCAATATTCAGGCAATTTGTGTTATTTTAATAAAAAATATGTTTACAAACTTTCGATAATGGGTTGCTTTACCTCTAAACTCGTTTTGCTAGGGAGAAAATGTATTCGTTTCAAGGTAAAGGGGATCCACCCATACACATGTGTGACACCTCATAGTGCAATTCCCCAAATGCTTACAGAATGTCTTTGAAGCTGTTGCTGACTCTGGTACTTACTTCGTTTAGTGGGATCGATGTGCACTTGTGTTTTTTCTTTCTTAAGAATTGATTTTCCCTGAGGGATAAGAACTGTTTTCATAGCACCATTAAAAAGCCCCTGGGTACTTTAGTGTTGATTTCACACTGCGAAAGACCACATGACTTAAAATATTTGAGAGGGTTGTATATAGTGTCATCTATCTGTATATATTCTGTACATAGCGTCAACATATTTGCTGTTTACAATGTTAGGACTTTTCGGCCTATCCTTGTCCTTTTCGTGTACTGGGCTACATGAGCTCATTATGTCTCCAACAAAGACTGATCAAACTATCTCCTCTTCGGCCGACCTAAATGTCACTTTCTAATTGGTTTATATTTTATTTGGTTTGGTATATGAGTATTATCCATTTGCTCTAAATGAGCTTACCATTCACCTTTAAGTACATCACTTATGTCGTCAAACTTTAAATGCCTTCTTATATTTTATTTATAAATAGTTCAGTTCTTCGCACTTCTCCACTTTTCTCAGAAATTTATTTCTGCTGTTTGGAGTTTTCTTTCATCTTTGAGTGTCCAAACCTCGACTGCAAATAAACAAGTAAGAATAGCATTAATTATTATTTAATTTCGTTTCTTTCCTATTTTTTTAAAAAAATGTTCTATTAATAGGAACATTAATTTGATTCATTTTATAAATATTTATATGTAAACCATTACATAATTATGGAGCAAAAGAACCATTTATTTTACAACGCAATTACAGCAAGCACGTTATTTGGAATAGAAGTTAACTTCGCTGTAAATTTGTCTACAAAAGCAGTTTACACAGCCACTTTCTGCGTCAGCAGTGACAACTTATGCTCTTTGTGCAAGAGCATTCATCGTTACTTACGTGCAGCGTGAGAGAAGTAAACAGAAATAGCAGCAGCGTTGCTTAGAGAGTGGTGATGTATCGGTTCAGGCAAATTAGCATTAAAATGTATCTCCAAAAATTGCATGTTCATTTTTATTTGTTAAATATGAATATGAGGATTCAAACCGTGCAGCAGAGATCGAAACGCTGAAAGACAAAGTATTACGTTCAGCGGAGGCAATATACCTATTTATATTTAGGGCAATTAAATGCATCTGTTTTCATTAGATATATAGTAAGTAGTATGATTATCATCATCATCATCATCATCATCATTATCATCATATACTATTTTTCAGAGAGAACCATCTGATGTAAGCTACGAAATCTTGTAGCAGGAATAACCTTCTTGAATTTTATTGGAAATTTCCCTGACTCTCATCGTCATGCAACTAGAAACGTATCTGCATTTGGTTTAATACACGTCTATGAACAGTTCTTTCCTGCTATGAACAGGAGCAAGAAAACGAATTTGGGATATGAATTTAAAGCAATGCTCAGTTAACAAGTCATGCATTGATGTGATGGCTAGTAGCAAATCGACAATTTTTTTTAATAATGTTGATCAAGTTAAGGGGTTTATTTTAAAAGCAATAATTAAAATGACAAATGATAATACATCGGGCTATGTCTTAATTATTCTATGTTTTTTCTCAACACCTCATTGCAATTGTTTTCCCCAGGTACTAGATGAATTACAGGCCAAATAACAACTTGATCATGAAGCTGTAAGCGAAATAAAAGGAATAATCGATAATTTACATAAACAAATATTAGCAGGAATTCAAGTACTGCTAAAACTATCTTTTGTCATATAACAACAGAAAAGAAAACCGAACAATCCAAATATACAGAAAAAGTCAGATTATCAGCAAACAATGTGATTAAGTGGATCTAAACGAGTAATTTCTTCCAAGTAATGCATGCCCGTAAACGTCTTGTTATCGAGCAAGTTTTTCAAAGCCGCATCGGTTTAGATGAAATTCCGCCGAACAGGCTGCTACGCATCTTTTGCTACAAGGCACTGGGAGAAGAGTAGCCCCTGAAGCAGGGATGAGATGGCGGGGGCATCATTGGAGCATCAATCTGAAGTTGTGACGTACGGAGGATGCGGCTGGTCGCTGAGTAGTCTTTTCACCGCTGTTGTCCACTGCTGCTCCGTCTGATGGGGGGTTTCAGTTGGGGATGTTAGGGATCTCAGGGTTCGCTGTACTGGAGGTTTTGAGACTCGGAGTCAACGGGACGAGAAGGTTTCGAAAGCAGACCACAGAGAGAAACACAAGAGCCTCTCTAACTCATACTTGATTAACAACATTTGACCACACTGTCCGCGGAGACCTGAGTTCTAGCTATCTGAGCATCAAACACTTGAGTCTTCTGTACCTCTTACTGACTGACTTACTGACTCTTACTCGCTGACTGATTTATTGACTGACTCCCATCTACTGACTGCCTGACTTACTCTTTGACTGACTACTCTTTTAATGCCTTTACTGATCTCTGGTGTGACTTTACTACCAATACGCCACGCCTTTCGCGAAAAATACTTCTCTATTATCATGAATTAAATTTTACCTCTAGCTCTATAGATGTCTATGCCTGTAAGCTCTGATTCGTACAATTGTGGACGATGCCTACTGGTTACCCATTTCTTTCCCAGACTACACTTTTTTTTAAAAAAAATTATTGTCTCTTTCTGGCCTTTCCCAAGAAGCTTCCCTATAAAGAAACTCTGGCTGTCACCTTTCATGCTACTCCATTATCTTTCGTCAATTTAGATCTGTATGACAAAACACTTCCATCTGTTCGCTATCTTTACTTCCTGGGAAATTTTCGGCGAACTGTATTATTGTGTCCTGAACTATTCGTATTTTCCATCTCTGAAGCATTCTCTTTTATCCTTAGCTCCGTTAGGTACACAATGTAGCATGAAAATGGAAATGAACGTTTTTTTAAAATTGCGCCGCCAATGCCCGCTCTAAAGCATTTACAAATATTAAGGAGCAATTCTCAACCTATGTCTCTCTTTTCTATACCTGCCTGAATTCAGCGGTCTTCTCCGTCAGTCTGATACAATACAACCCTTGTACAAAATAATGAATCCTTCTCCTGTCCTAAGGCTTACAGACAAGTTACATAAATCGGCAAAAGAAAGTCCCCACCAGGAATTCTGTTTTGCACAAAATATCAGCTGGAATATTCATCAATGAAACATTAATTTTAATGCTAATATTAACGCATATGAAACTGTCCAGGAGCTATAATTTTCGGGTCCACCCCATATCTTTAATTTTAAACAATACAAAATACTCTTAAATTGACTTACTAACTTGCGAATCTTTAATTATATGGCATCACAAGAACAGAACATGCATAGATTTTCAGAATGTCTTTTCATTTCAAATGAACTTCGAAACGTAGTAATGACTGCCGGGCTCTTTCAAATGCTACAAAGGTCCTGGCCATTAACTCCTCGGTGTCTCGTACAAAAGTCTGAACATTTCCCAAAGGAAAACATCCAAAGGGTTTAAAGAACTGATGAAAGCGCTGGCCATGATGTCGGTGCTTCTGCCGATCCAGTGATCAGGGTACATTACATTTAATAAACCCGCCACGCAACGGAATAATGCGCGGGTATCCCATCGCCTTAAAACCACATTAATTTGCGTATTTCTAAAGAAACATCGTCCAGAAGTTCTGGCAAATGTGCCCCGTCAAACATGCAGATAGTAAAAAGGGTCCGATCAGTGTCATTTACAGTGCCAGCCCAGAAGTTCACTGCAAAACGGTGTTGGTAATTTCCAATGCTAGCAGATCTAGAGTTTCCTGTGCCCAAATGTGATTGTTATGTATGTTAAACTTGCCCTCTCGTCCATCCACAATACAGCTGTAGGAAACCTTGATTGGTGAATGTGTTTATGAAGAAACAGCTGGACAAACTGTAGTCGGAATGGAAAGTCATCTGTCGCCAGTGCTTGAACTCTGGTGAGATGATATCGGATGTAACTGCTGTTCAAGCAAAATTCTAGCAACCGAAGACTGGCTTGTTTTTATGGCATGCGCTGTTGTTCTTGAGCTTGTGAACGGAGAATTGTGGAGCCTGTCAAGGGCATCCTCTTTTAAATTTCTCACATTTCTTTGGGCCCCCGGATGATGTACTTGTTTTTGGAAAGTTCCTGTTAGATTCGTTAATGTGCGGCAGTAAAGATGCTGTCATGAAACAAACTTCTCTTTGAGTAAAGCTAAGCCCTGCTGCCCTTTTGCGTTTCTCCAAGCAGCACCATAAACGTAATACATGTCTGCCGGTTCTGCATACATAAAATCCAACATTTTTACAATAGCCTATAAAACTGAAAGTTCTTCCAGTAAACGGGGCACTATGATTGCCTACCTGCATCTCTTGTTGCTTTACCACTTAAATTTACGCAGGTTTTAGGTTAATGATGAATCTGATAATATTAACAAGGTTAAAAAAGCGATATTCTAAAACGCAAACGAGAGGTTCAGATCGGAATTTCATTTAACCCGACGCATCTTTGAAAAATGTTAATGCCCTCTAAATGGATAACAAGACGTTTACGGGCATGTATTTGCTTAAGAACATACTCAAATAGGAACCCTGAATTACGCTTTACAGTAGTTCGGTGTTATTCTGACTCGGTCTGTATAAAGAAAATATTAACACCCCAAAACAGGCATGCAAATTCTATCGTTCAATGTTTACAGAAGGTGGAACAAACCTCTCCGAAGTAGTTCACTCACTGAAAATAACAACGAAGCACAAGCTTGAGTTATATCAAAAACAGATTAAGCGAAAAGGATTGCACCCATGTTCGAACAGGACATTGCAGATCTGCAACATTCAAAAGCCTTTCATTATGTTAACCGTTTTCAGTGCTGGAGACGTTTAGATTTCCTGCCAAATTATAGATACCATAAAGAGATCTGTACGGCAACCTCCCGGTTTAAGTTAATGGTTTTCTTTCTAATCCAGCACACATAAACCGCTCGGCGCGCCAGGGGTGTCCACTGTCAATGATTCTACATGTATTGTGCTTGGAACCGTTCATTAAGATGGTACTTGCCAAAATGGTGCTGACATATGCCGATGATGTAACATGTGCTGCTGACTATATGAGCGAGGTCCATAAATTTTCGGCCTAACCATTTTCTAGATATGACAAAGACAAAAACTGTATTTCACTTTTCAATAGAGTTACTTTTTATTGCAATACACTTTTCGCATCTTGGAATTAACATTTCAATTCCCCAACCAAAAATAGTCAGAAATCTTGTCTGCAAAATGGGAATAAAGAGCATCCATCGATTCATTATCACGCTTAAATTTCCTTCCCCGAAGGTCTTTCTTTAGTTTAGAGATGAGGAAATGGTCACTGAGAGCTAGATCTGGGCTGTTGGGTGGATGTCGATCTCCTTGAAGGCACATTTCTTCACATCTTTCTTTGCAACAAGAGCTGTGTGTGCACAGGCGCGTTGTCGTGAAGAAAGCGCACACCTCCACTCAGCTTTCCTGCCTTTTTTTTTTGATGGAAGCACGTAGTCTGTGCATTAGGCCCAGCATGGTACTCCCCATTTACTGTGGTGTTCCTCTCCTTGAAGTCAATGAAGAGTATTCCTTCACAGTCCCAAAAGATTTTGGCCATGCTCTTCTTGGTTGACTGAGTAGAGGCGGTGCTTCGCCAGATTTACGCCACTCCATTGATTCTCTTTAGGAATTAGGGATCATAGTAAATGACCACAGTTACATCTCCTGTAACAATAGTTTGCAGAACTTCTCTCTCGTTGCCACGGCAGAGCTCCAAACATGCCTGACAACAGATGACTCGTTGCTGCTTTTGGACTGAGGAAAGAAGTCTAGGCACCCATCTTGCACTAACCTTATTCATGTTTAAATGTTCATGAATAATTCGAAGGACTGTTGTTTTAGAAAGGCCCAATCTCGCTGCTATTTCTGTAACTTTGAGCCGCCGGTCTTCCATAATTTCTCCTTTCACAAGAGCGAGGTTTTCATGAGTGAGCACCTCCAAGGGCCGATCTGTACGCTCTTCGTCTTCAATGCCTTCTCAACTCATTCGGAAAAGTTTGGCCCACTCTTTTACGGTAGAATATGAGGGGAATGCTGTTTAATTTCATTTGGAGCAAGTCCTTCTTTTGCGAAGAACTGATAAACAGCTCGAAAATCCTTTTTTTTAAATATGTCACAATCTTCCACACATAGCCTTCTTTATGCAAGTATATCTGAACAACTGAACACAGTTGCAATTATTTACTTAACAAATAAGGTATAGCAACTGATAAGGGTTTTGCGAAGTTTATAATTCTTATTGGCGAGGTCGGAAACTTATGGACCTACCCTCGTATATGAGAAAACTTCAAATGCGCGTATCAATTACAACCTATCCAAGCTCCTGCCTTTGGCGAAATGGCCGAACCACCTTATCCATATCACACATACCAGTAACATGCAATACAAATTGTTTGGTTTAATAATTCCCTTTGCGGGGACAATCCATACATACTGAACTATAGTCGTAAATAATGTGTGAGGGGTTTTCCCCAATCAGTATAGTATAAATCTAAACCTCATTCAGTAAAGTTTGGCATATCAACACATTTGTATTATCCAAAATATGATGTTTGGCACAAATATTACCCATGCGGGAGATAATTTCTCAGCGCATTGAATTGGCTATTTATTATACAGAATGTTGTTTTTTTTTTTAATTGATTATCTTGAAAGCAACACATTTTCAAAAAAAAAATTATGGTGAATGTTTCTTTATTGAGGGGGAACAACAACAATATTAGTTATATGTTATTAAATGATTATTTTCAAAGTCGTGTCAACATCAACGCACTTTTTTAAAATGGAAACCGCAATTTTTTAATCAGATTTTGGTTTTATGTATAAAAGTAAACAGCTTTTGTCCGAAACACATTTTTATTAATTCAACCATTCGTTCATAAAATATTTAAGAGTTTTGAAAAAAAAAATATTTACATACATTGAAAGATTAGCTTAGACTTCATTTGTTTGAATTTAACAAAACATAAACGCAGACGTTAGGTTTCCTTTGATTATCTTTCTCATAACTGTAAACATAAAAATGGAATTTGCTATTAAAACTAGTCGCAGTACATTATTAATCAATTTTATAAAAATACAAGTCTCGAAATTTTCTCCATTTCATTCCATATAAAAATACAATCTATTTTCAAAAGTTCGTCTAGCATTTTGAAACACTCATTTAGGAATATTCCTGCAAGCTGCGGTTAATCTTTATGGGACTTCTTCAACGATGGCAGACTGTGTTTTAAAAACTAGCGATTTTAAGTGCCCCGTGGAAAGAAATATAAGAGGCTTAAATCAAGGGACCTTGCAGGCCATTCAATATTCCATCTTCTACCAATCAATCTATTCGGGTGATTGTAATATTGAGCAACTGTCAAACTTTCTGTCTACAATGTGGTGGAGCTCCATCATGCTGGAACGTGAGTGTTAATTTAAAATAGTTCTGTAATTCTCATCTTCCTGGTTTTCAATTTGTTCGTCAATAAGAGGATTTACAACATCTTTTAATATTTCTAGCAACAGAGCACCAGTGAAATTGTTTTAAAAAAATAATGTAGCAATGATTGTGTCATCTAGAATATCTACCGGGACATTTACTTTCCTCTGCCATTGTATATAACATTCTCTCAAAATAAATGGTTTATCATTACTCCTGTGACTACAATTATGTCGATTTACATAAACGTCGAGGTAAAAGTGCTCTAATTAGAAAAGCAAATATTTTTTAGTAATTTGGGCGATTCTCTTAGTCTCTCGGACATTGGCCCAAAAAGTTTGAATATTCGATCAAAATCTTCCTCAGCCAATTTTTGTTTATTTCAAGTTTATAAGATAAAACTTCTGTGCTCGTCGGAAGTCCGATGTGAGGTGTTTTATGAAGTTACTAAGGTTGTTCGATTACCAGAAGCATATTCTAGGACTCCAACTGTTGTGATTTCATCGACAATACGCGCAATGCCCACCTTTCTCCCCTCCGCCCTTTTTAATTAGCAACAGACCCTTGTTTGTCTAAATTTCTCAATTAACTCGCGTACCTGAGTATGCCGTGAACTTCTATCAGGTGTTATTTCGTTAAATTTTCGAGCATATTGATTCGTAGACCCATAAATGAAAATAATTTCAACTCTTTCTTGTAAAGTGTGTATCATGACCCTACACAGCCATTAAACTATTAACTGTTTGCTTATGAGAATGATAAAGAAACATTCTGTGTTTAAACAATGAAATCCAAATTAGTCTTTCAATGTATTAACGTTAATATTTTTTTCTAATTCCTTGAATACTTTATAAAATAATTGTTGTTTTAATAAATAAGTGTTTCAGACAAATGTTGTTTGCTTTTATGCGTAAAACCAAAATCTGTTTAAAAAGATATGGAGTTCACTTTAAAAATATTGAGTTGATCTTGAAATGACCATGAAATGTGCAATAAATAAAACATCGTTGTTGTTCCCCTTCATATTAAGAAAACATTCACATATGCTGTCATCTTGAAAACGTGTAGCTTTCAAGATAATCAACTAGAACGTTTGTAAAAAAACATCCTGTATATGGAGAAACTACATGTTTCGTGTGCAACGCCGACAGCTACAGTGGATGGAGGAGGTTTTAATTTAACTGATGTCCAAGTGAAATGCAAATCATTTGTTACTGCGCAGCGATCTCCACGCTTACAGTGCCTCCGGAAGAGCAACAGATTCTAATTTCCGGTTCCCATATGTGAGTGCGCAGTATTTCCAACCGCGCCCAAATTTCACCCCTTTAGATAGGCATTACGTATATTAACCATGTACTCCCAAGATCCAAAATGTGCGCATGATGTCACATCGAAAAACTATATAAATGGATACGTAATAAGCAAGATTCCCCATATTACCGTGTCCAAATATCCGAACCTTTTTTGGAAACTTTAAAATATCCATATATGCCGACCGATTCGAATATAACGGCCCGTGTAGTTGTAAATGATATCGTACCAACAGAATTGAAAAAAAAAATGTTCACCATATAACAACGCACTTCACGTGTGATACCAACAGAAAGACCGACACACCTACAAACAGACTGACACCTGCATATTGGTGGATGCAACCAAAAACTTCGTTGCTTGCTCAATAAAATTAGACAATTGCTTCACTCACAGGTCGATAAACAATGTGCGGATTGCCAGTGTGATAGAAGAAAGCTATAAACTACGTTGGCATAATGTGACCATTTATGAACTTTCGCAACCTTCTACAAATACAACAACAGAATAACTTTTAAACTGATCTTTGTTTAATGTACTGTGTCAATGTGCCAAGTGAGATTCTGGGAGGACAATCCTGATAAACTAAGACGGCAGAGTTCCAAATATATGTATTATTTATGTATTATTTATGTATTATTTATGGTTCTTCAATGTATGAGGGTAAGCTCATAAGTTTCCGGCCTCACCGATAAGGATCATCGCCTTCACAAAAGTCTTACCTGGTGTCACCTTATCTGTTACGTAAATAATTGCAACTAACTTCCGCTCTGCTGTGTTCAGTTGTTCTGATATAGTTGCATAAAGAAGGCTATGTGTAGAAGATTGTGACATGTTCAAAATGGAGTTTCGAGCTGTTATAAGTTCTTCACAAAAGAAGGACTTACTGCAAATGAAATGAAACAGCGATTGGACGATGTATATGGAGAATCATCCCCTCATATTCTACCGTAAAAGAATGGGCCAAACTTTTCCGAATGGGTCGAGAAAGCATTGAAAACGAAGAGCGTAAAGGTCGGCCCTTGGAGGTGCTCACTCCTGAAAACATCGCTCTTGTGGAAGGAGAAATTATGGAAGACCGGCGGCTCAAAGTTACAGATATAGCAGCAAGGTTGGGCCTTTCTAAAACATTCTTTCGAATTATTCATGGACATTTAAACATGAATAAGGTTAGTACAAGATGGGTACCTAGACTTCTTTCCTCAGTCCAAAAGCAGCAACGAGTCATCTGTTGTCAGGTATTTTTGGAGCTCTGCCTTGAGAAAGAGAAAGAAGTTCTGCAAAAAATTGTTACAGCAGATGTAACTGTGGTCCTCTACTATAATCCCTTGTCCAAAAGAGAATCAATGGAGTGGCAGGCGTAAACCTGGCGAAGCACCACTCTAAAGGCCAAGGTCATTCAGTCAACCAAGAAGATCATGGCCACAATCTTTTGGGACTGTGAAGGAATACTCTTCATTATCTTCAAGGAGAGGAACAGCACAGTAAATGGGGAGTACTATGCTGGTCTACTGCACAGACTACGTGCTTCTATCAAAGAGAAAAGGCGAGGAAAGCTGAATGGGGTGTGCGTCTTCTTCACGACAACGCGCCTGTGCACACAGCTCTTGTAGCAAAGGAAGCTGTGAAGAAATGTGGCTTCAAGGAGATCGTCCATCCACCCTACAGCCGAGATCTATCTCCCAATGACTATTTCCTCTTCTTAAAACTCAAGAAGGACCTTCGAGGAAGGAAATTTAAGTGCGACGAAGAAGTGATGGTTGCTGTTTATGCCCATTTTGCAGTATAGCTTATATCTTTATCTTACCTAGAAAATGGTTATGTCCGAAACTTATGGGCCTATGTACGTAAAGAGCGTAAAAAAGCATGAAGTGAGTAGGAAAAGAAATAAGGGAAAAAAAAAAAAAACATTCCAATCAAAAGGGAGTGCCATTTGGTCAACTCTGCACTTGAATGATTGGAATGGGAATCATGCTAACAGTTGGTACATCTACTTGCCAACCACTTTATGCTGTATCTGCTTATATGGAACGCTGAACTTGCACGAAAAAATGTATAACCAGTCTGTTCCACGAAGTACTTCACAGACCCTTGCTCAGGAGGCACTTGAAGTCTTCATCTATTAATAGTTTGGAATAATGATGTGTCAAGAACAAGTTCTGGTTATATGCTCTTTTCCATCTAAACAGAAAATTTAGAATTTTTTTCTAAAATAACCCTTAATAGCTTTATAAACACATGCCACAATATAATATGAAAACCGTCAAACAGAATAACATTCCAACTTTAAAAATTGTTGGTGTATTAGCTTAATTTGAAAAGATGCTAAACGATGAAAACACAACTATCTTGTGCTAGTATCTTCCAACATTAGCTGCAGATTTATTGCCGATGAGGATTTCCTTTTACCTAATTAAACGATAAATGCAGAAGCAGTTACTTTAAGAGTGCAATACGCCATAAATACTTAAGGGTTCATTGTAACAAAAATCCATTTTTTTTTCAACTGCAGCAAATACAAAAGGAAAAGGGAGATATTCATTCATAATTACATAGTGCTATAAATCACATTTTGTGAATGTATTAAAATTAAAAGGACACATTTTTGAGTCAAAATATTTTATTTGAAAAAAATTCAAAACATTTGCTGACACTTGACTTAAAAAGGAAGAAATTTGCAACTTTTCAACGAAATTCTGAAATAATGATTTATATTCATTTTAGACAGTCTTTATATTCGAAAATGTATATATTTTGGCGACTAAATTCTTATTTACTTTCGAATTTTACTTAAAAACTTAAAACAATAAAGTTACTGTGTATTTTGTTGGCATTTACTTCAGCTTTAGGAAGTGAAAGTCTACTTTCTACTCTGAAATCAACAAAAGTCAACCAGAGAAATCGGACGAATGGAGAAACTTTTTGTACTGGAAATGCTGACTATGGAAAGCAAAACATTGGGAGTTCCTACACCCGAGAAAGTTTATCATTAAACATTTTTGCAGAAAGAGGCATTAGTAATTCCTTTATTTATATATTTATTTATTCTGGTACAGCTACGGTCATTAGGCCTTCTCTTCCGCTCTACCAATCTAATAATAATTACTTGAAGTTATAGCGACAATAATACAATCAAACATTGACATTAAAGTTGACAATACTCGATCACATATAAACCAATGTAAAACATAATGTATATAAATAAATGTATGCTGATACAAAATACAAAATATTGATAATGAAAAATGAAAAATATTAACTTAAGAACAAGAATTATTAAAAAAATAATAAAACAATAATACACAACAAGCCCCAGCAATGAAAACTATACACATATCAAACTACGTAAATCCTGAAAGTGGAAATAAATATACAAGTAAAACATAAAATTAAACCCTGACAATACTATGAAGGAGAGAGGAACATTTATGATAGTAATAAAAATAATACTTATCACCTAAAATGTATCAAACATGAAAACCTATTTTAAAAGAAACAAAAAACTATGATAGTTATCTATGCACATAATTCATTAATTAAATCTTTCTCTTCCAAAAATTAGTTATATAACACTAAGAAAGTGAAAAGTTTATAGAGTGCATTTAAACAAATAAAAAAAAAATGACATTTTCATAAGGGGAATGGTACTTTATAATGCATATACCAAACTCTAAATGATAATTTTGGAAACAATTTTTCTTAAAAGAATTAAAAACGCTCATACATAATGGAGGAATTGTTCCAAATTTGCTCTTATTATATTTTAAATGCATTTGAATTTCTTTACGATGATCATAGCAATAATTTAACTAAATATGGCCCTAGATAGCCAAAACTTTATCTTGTTATTGTGTAATAACTTTTAAGAAACCTTAATAATGATTTATGGCAGTGATATTAAATATTTTAATTTACACCCTTCAAAGATAACAAGTATAGATAGAAAAGTTCTCTTGTTTTGTTAACTGAGGCAACAATTCTTTTGCATGTACAGAACGCGCGTATTTGTAAATATGATCCTTTCTCCGTTTTTCGAAACAGTGTTGGTTAAGAGTAAATGATCGTCCAGTTTTGCATTGTCTTAATACATAAAATTTTAATCAAATTCTAGGCACGTGTTTTTTAAACTAAACTTCAACATTTCTTTCTTAAAGTGTCTATTTTCATTTGATAATAATTTAATGAAATCACCACATACAGTGCTCTATGCTCTATCTATTCTTGATTCCAACGATGCAGATTTGTTATTTATTTTAATGCTTTGTTTATTATATTATTTTTCTGTAAGTGTATTGTTTAATTTAACTTAAAAGTATAACTTTTTTTTTTACTTTAGGAAGTTATAAACTAGATTAAAGAATCGTGGTCCAAGTAATACAAATTTAATGACTAATTTTACTTGTAACTGAGCAATGATTTTCACACCCGTTCACGAATTATTTAAACAACATTATAGATGCCGTGAGTTAAATTATTGCTTTTATATCTTGTTATGTTCATTGTATTAATTAAGACTGGTTGAGTGCAAGCGAAGGCCTTACTCTGTCAGTTATAATAAAACATTCATTCTATTTTATCTTAAGAACACGACTTGCCACATTGTTTTGTTTTGTTTCCATGCGTCCCGTCGTGTTTCAACTTTACTTGCTGCTAATGTGATAAATTTAACAGGATACTTGTGACTGTATATGGTTATGAGATGTCATTTTACTTAAGGATCTCGCAGCGAGTAAAAGTCAAAAGATTGTTGCGGTTAGAAGGAGCTCGAACGGACTGAGACATGACTGCGCAGGGAGGGATGGACTTGTTGCTAGGTGATCAGAGCTGCGAAACTGTTGAGAGGGCGGGACGGAAATCGGCTCTTGGGAGCTCCAGCGCAGTTCTCTGTCGTCCACGCAGCGGGAACCACAACGCGCCTTGGTGAGTCAGTTCGCTTGGAGAAAGTGCGAGGTGTGCTCGACAGTGTTTCTTGCTTAAGTGAAAGTTGTCATTTCTTTTTAACGTGTTTTGTGGATGCTTGGTACTCCCCCTTGCCTTCCCGTCACAGAACACTTTCTTTTCTGCTTAGGTAATGGTTATAAGGCATAAACAAACCCGTTTCTAAAATACCGCATAATGTCGCATTTCTTTTTTAGCTGAGGCAAATAAAGGAGATAGCCGATCGTTCATTGTGTGTTTCCAGTTCTAGATCCAGTGGGATTTAAACAGACCTGTTTGTTCAGCTTTTAAAACCCGATTCGTGTTTGCAAAGAGATATCATAAACTTTGAAACTTTACTTTATTTATTTATTGTGTTTTAGTTTAGAAAAATATTTTTGTAATCATATTAGCTTTCTTTCTGATGAAAGCATGATTATAATTATTTAATTTGTTAATTATACCGCCATTATAATTGTGGTGACGATATTCAAGAGCTGTAACCACCTAAGATGCTTCTAAAGTCAGTTCTCGTTTCAAATAACCATAGCTTTGAGAAAATTTTAAACTCTGCAGGGAAAAAAGAAAAACATTCAGAGGATGCCAAAAAGGTATACACACTTCAAGCAAAGAAAAAACTGTGTTAACAAAACAAAACTGAATTCACACAAACACAAAATGATGAGCACTAATCATCTTTGACTTTTACAGTTACAACAGTTGCCCAAAATGCCCACCATCGACGTCGATACACTTCTGAGTACGTTGAACTACTGACTGAGCAACGTTTGCGAAAGTGTCCTCAGCGATTGCAGCACATGCCGTTTCAAATTCTTCCCCAAGTGCTGTCAGTGTAGCTGGTTTTCTACGGTATACAACATCCTTAAGAATTCCCCGTAAGTAGAAGTCCAACGGAATTAGATCTGGAGAACGGTTCTATCCTGACACGCGCCTCCATTGCCTTTGAACTTCAACAACTTCTCGATTTTCCAATACCACTTCAAAATTGTTTTCCGCTATTCAAACGATAATCTTGGCCCCATTTTGTTGTAGCAACGCTAGCTTAACGCAATGTGAGTCACATCTGTTTACAGAACATCATACTACACATTACTGTTGTTTTTCGTTTCAACTTTGAAATATATTAAATAAATATATGCTGTGAAAGTGTGTATACATTTTTTGGCACCCTCGGCATTGTAATAAAAAAAAGGAGCTTTTATTATAACAAGGATAAAAAATATTATGGAATAATAAACAATAAAAAGTTCAATATTATTAATGAGTGCATTCCTTGGAATATTTTCAATGACATTTGATATCGATAGTTTCAACAAGTAGTAGGTTTTACTAAGAAATGTCCTTTCTATGAAGTAACTCCATAAGCAGTAGACGGCCAATCCTGCTAATTACACAGTCACCAAATCTGTTGCTTAATAATAGCTTTACAGATGGGTATATGAAGTGGAGAGCCATTTTGCATAAAGCAATATTTTCGATATCATTAATTACAACATTCTGCTCATTTTCCGTTACTGTTTTCTTTGTCATTTTCCCATTTCTTCATAGAAATAAAGTGTGACGTAAAAGTATAACAGACAGTAACCTTGACAGCATGTAATCCTTACTGAACAACTGTGTTTATATTACTTTCCGCAATTGTAGGTGTTAACGCCTTCATTTAACGTGAAATTAGCGTCATCTGCCCACAAGATTTTGTAACGTTATTCTGAAATTCTATTAACATTTGCAAAGCGAAAGAAAATGTTTCTCTCTTTTTTTAAAAAAAAAGTTCAAAACATTTGTTCATTTTACAGGAGTAAAGCCGAGGCAGTCATCAGAAATCGCCACGCTGTTCCAAATGCTTTGCAAAGCTATTAGCACTACAAACATTAAATGCAAATTTTTCACGAACTTTCTGCACTCCTTGTGAAACTAGAGCTGCACTCTCTTTGATTTCTACCAATTTCGGTCTACCCGATCGCTTTTTATTCTCAAAGTTGTTCATCAGCTTACGAAATTATTTTACAGAACAGCGTCCATTCTTCAATCCATAAAAACTGGAATATTGTCTATTGCATTCTTAAAAGCACTGATGAACGTGTTTGTCTCGTAAACTCAAGATCGCGGTTTCAATCCCTGCCAGGGTCGATGCATTTTTTCGGTCGTAAAAATTCTGAGTATTGCTTCCTTCGAAAAGAAAGTAAAACCGTGGGTCTCATGTAGATTTACGGCACGTAAAAGAACCTCAGGCCTGAAAAAAGGCCTCTGAGGAAAATGATCGCCTATTTCACGCCCTGAATTGAATGGGACGATGATTACATGAGAACTTAAACAGCGTCCGCAAATAAAACATATAAACAAAAGTAATAGCACTGAATGAGTCCAACAGGAACTCAAGTTAAATACTTCTAAAAGTATTGTTTGAAAATTTACGTGTGGATTCGAAAAATAAATTGTTAATATAAGCGTGACACAGTTACCACAGTAACGAAAGTTAAACAAATGAATATGGTAAGGAAAAAAAGCACAATGGTACTAGGCACAATGATACGAGGGTAGATCCATAAGTTTCCGGCCTAACCATTTTTTTAGGTATGATAAAGACAAAAACTATATTTCACTTTTCAATATAGTTACTATTTACTGCAATACACTTCTCAGATCTCTGAATTAACATTTCAATAACCCCCCTCCCCAAATAGTCAGAAAACTTGTCTGCAAAATGGACATAAACAACATCCATCACTTCTTCGTCACACTTAAATCTCCTTCCTCGAAGGTCCTTCTTGAGTTTAGAGAAGAGGAAATAATTACTAGGTGCTAGATCTGGGTTCTAAGGTGGATGGTCGGTCTCCTAGAAGACACATTTCTTCACAGCTTCCTTTGCAAAGAGAGATGTGTGCAAAGGCGCGTTGTCGTGAAGAAGACGCACACCAACACTCAGCTTTACCCGCATTTTCTCTTTGATGGAAGCACGTAGTCTGTGCAGTATGCCAGCATAATACTCCGCATTTACTGTGGTGTTCCTCTCCTTGAAGACAATGAAGAGTATTCCTTCACAGTCCCAAAAGATTGTGGCCATAACCATCTTGGTTGACTGAGTGACCTTGGCCTTTAGAGTGGTGCTTCGCCAGGTTTACGCCTGCCACTCCATTGATTCTCTTTTGGACAAGGGATCACATTGGAGGATCATAGTTTCATCTCCTGTAACAATGATTTGCAGCACTTCTCTCTTGTTGCCACGGTAGAGTTCCAAAAATGCCTGACAACAGATGACTCTTTGCTTCTTTTGAACTGAGGAAAGAAGTCTAGGCACTAACCTTATTCATGTTTAAATGTTCATGAATAATTAAAAGAACTGTTGTTTTAGGAAGGCCCAACCTTGCTGCCATTTCTGTAATTTTAAGCCGTCGGACTTTCATAATTTCTCCTTCCACAAGGGCGATGTTTTCAGGAGTGAGCACCTCCAAGGGCCTACCTACGCGCTCTTCACCTTCAATGCTTTCTCGACCCATTGGAAAAAGTTTGATCCATTCTTTTACGATAGAATGAGGAGGATGCTTCCCCATATACACCGTCCAATCGCTGTTTAATTTTATTTTCCTTCTTTGTAAAGAACTTAATAACAGCTCCATTTTGAACATGTCATAATCTTCTACACATAGCCTTCTTTATGCAACTATATCTGAACAACTGAACAAAGCGGAGCAGAAGTTACAGCTGCAATTATTTATTTAACAGATAAGATGACACAAGATACGGAGTTTGTGAAGGCGATAATCCTTATCGATGAGACCGGAAACTTATGGACCTAACCTCGTATGTTAATGTGTACGGAAAATACAGCCATTTCTAACTGGGAATTTACTTTAGAACTACGCCTACATTAGCTGAATCTTAATTTATTTTAAGGCAAGAGAACACAGTATTCTAATGCTTCCAAAGCTAAACATGTTTCGATGCAAAAAAACTGAAGTGTTTAGTTTTGTCGGCATTAGGTAGGCTTTTTAGTGCGTTAAGCTTCTACAATGAAAGTTTATCTAAGCGTTCGTTACTTTTAGCACTTCTGTTGATGACGAAAAAAAAAAAAAAACAGCAGGAGAGGAAAATCAAAACAAAAGCCTGTTCAGCTCACAGCCACCTGCAGAAACTACACATATTAAATCAACACTTTTTCCTCGTCTTGCTTGTCATGTCATAACTTGTCGGTTAACGCCCTATGCTAATTTCTTAGATACTCAAGAGATACATTATGATTGCCCAACATGAGCTCATAGAGTAGAGAAGCAAAGGCTACACCTTCATATCTTTTAGCTTGACCCGAGAAGGATTCAAACCTGCGTCCTATGAATGGGCACTCTTAACGTACTAAGCTATGAATCAAATCTTTAACATCATCGATTGATTTTAAACAAAACTCGTATTGTTTGTGTGTTAATATTATTTACAAAAAAAAACTATCCTATTCCTATCCTACTGGTCCTATTCAGTGTGTATCGTTAATAATTCTTTATCAGTGTTTCATTTTCGGGATCGAAACAATGTGGTTTCATTGTGGATATTTGAAATCAAGAAACAAAATACCTTTCAAGCTTCCAGTTGACAAGAGATAAATATCTGTTCTAATGGTAGTTTTATGCTTTAATATATTTAGTAACCAGGTAACAATGGAGAAATAACTGTTCCAATAGTAGTTTTATTCTTTTGTGTACTTAGTAATCATGTGGCAATTGATAAATAGCTGTTCCAACGGTATTTCTATGCTTTGGTGTACTTAGTAACCAAGACAATGAATAAATAACTGTTCCATTGGTAGTTTTAAGCTTTAATGACTTACTAACCAGGTGACAGTGTGAAATAACTGTTCCAATAGCAGTTTTATGCTCTAGTGTACCTGCTAACCAGATGAAAGTGGATAAATAACTGTTTCAATGATAGTTTTATGCTTTAGTATATTTAGTAACCAGGTGACAACGGATAAATAACTGTTTCAATGATATTTATATGCTTTGGTGTACTTAGTAACCAGGTGACAATGGATAAATAACTTTTATGCTTTAGTGCACCTACTAGCCATGTGACATATTTTGTGTTTAGTTCACAGGACATGAGCCATTACTGCTTAAACTGAAATGCAAAGTATTAAACTTGTTTGCCTTTTAAAATATTACAAGTGTAAAATGACTCATTCAAACCACCAATTAGAAACAGTGCATTACAGCTTATAGAAAGTTGTGCGAAGTTCCAAGGTCATTACCAATTTGTATGCTCTTTGTTCCTTGTAAGTAACTGTCCTTGCAGCTAAGATACCATGGTCGCTTCTCAATTTGCTATTGAATGTTCAATTTGGATTCTGTAAATGTAGCAAAGGGTAAGAATATATTCGCAGTGTTTTATTTCCAGATTACATTATTAGTGCCCGACAGTGAAATCTGTCCCCGAGCTATTTTAATCCTTAGAGCGTGATTATCCAATACCACTATGTGCATTTTCTGAAGAATGAAATAAAATGTATACACTTTTTCACAGCATGTATCTATTTAATATATTTCAAAGTAGGGCCGAAAAACAACATTAATGTGTAGTATGATGTTCTGTAAACAGATGTGACTCTCATACATTATGATAGCGTTGCTACGTGACAGGTAAATCAACAATGAACAAATGAAGTCATGATTATGGTATGATGTTCTCTAAACAGATGTGACTCACATTACGTTATGCTAGCGTTGCTACAACAAAAAGGAGCCAAGATTATCGTTTGAACGGCGGAAAGCTATTTTGAAGTGGTATTGGAAAACCGATAATGTTGTCGAAGTTCAAAGACAATAGAGACGTGATGATGATGATGATTGCTTAAGGGCGCAAAACAGCTATGGTCATTAGCGCCCAAAATAGAGACGTGTGTACAGAACAGATCGCCAACGCGAGTAACAATTGCACGCGTTCGAGACAAATTTGAGACTCATGGTACCGTATGCGATGTTCACAAGATCAGATCTGGGAGATCTTGCACAGCAACAAGCCCCGCGTCCTCGGCTATGGTTTTGGAACGTTTTGAGCACTCACCGCAGAAATCTACAAAACAATGTGCACTTGAGACTGGGATTAGCAGCATTATTACTAAAACAGCAAAGTTGAAAGTTTGGCATTTTGAGCAACTGTTGTAACTGTAAAAGTCTAAGATGATAAGTGCTCATCAATTTCTGTTTGTGTGAATTTAGTTTTGTTATGCTAACACAGTTTTTTCTGTGCTTGAAGTGTGTATACATTTTTTGGCACCGTCTGTATTAGTTTGTGAAGATGTATAAAGTAAAGTATAGCACAAAATAATATCTACAAACTTTACCAAGTACTAAAACATATAGGTTCAATTAAACCAAGTCTCTTTCATAAGGAAAAAAAAAAAAATAAACGAGAACCACTCTTCTTTTATAAGTGATTTCTTTGAGATGCTAACAAACTTGTTATTAAGTTTGTTAACAGTCGGCAACCTTGCATGACACTTTTTTTTCCTTCCATATACTGTGCGGAACTGAATATTGCATAACTCTTTAAAAACTAATTCTGCTTCAGTGATATAATAAGGATGGAATTTAAAATATTCACTGAAAACATTTGTATACTGAATACATAGTAACAAAAAAAAAATTGCTTAACAATACTTATGCTAAATTAATCTTTTACCTTCCATGTGATAGAGTTTTTAAAGACAATAAATTGCAAAATTACATTGAACTACTTCTGGAAGGAGTAAAATTTACTGACTGAAGCCTCTTCACCAGGTAGTGTTACTGAAAGCTCTGGTTAAAACATATATTTCATTTCCAACATCACTTCTATATTTTTATTATACTCTCATTTTATCCTTAACCAACTTTGGTTCTGAATTTCTAAACCAAAAACATACTAAACGCGAAAGTTTATCTCGTATCTTCCTGGAATTTCTTCTCTTGCCTTATTCCTTGTTATTCTGAAGTCAAACTAAATTTGTGCTCTTGTTTAGATTTACAATGGAGTAAAACATAGGTAATTGTTACTGAAATAGGGAAAAATGCTTGGTTTTACATACATGCTCTTGTATATTAAAGTTTGAAAAGTGTAAAAATTGAATGTATTTAACGAGGTTACACGCTGGTCTCGTACCACAACATTTGCTACTTCGATTCAGTTTGAAGTCAATGGAGTTTTAGCTTTGAGTTGGACTTTAATCCGTGGATCCCGAGTATTAGATTTACGGCACGTTAAAAAGTTCATACCTAAAATAAATAAAGTTTCTCTCCTTTCATTTCCAAGTATAATGTTTTAGTTTCCTGGTGCAGGCGTTAGGCGTACCAATCTCACTGTGCTCTCTGTAGGAATATAAGCGTAAATAAATTATCGTTATTATAATAACCCCTCTTAGGCAACCTGTAAAATGTTACAAATCTGAGCTTAACACGAACTAGAGTAGTCTCTGTCTTTGATATACATTGGAATTTTGTGCTGTATCTCAGAGCAGCCAATGTTTCAAATATCTGCCATATTGAAAGTCTGGAAATAACTCTTATTTTGTAAATACAGGACTCTTTCTGATTTGTAGTAATACCGCCCTAAAATATTTAGTAGTTATGAAGAGAGGTGTTTCATAAAAACCCAAGTTGCATTGTAACAAGTTTGTGGGAAGGAGTGAGTTATTGCAAATTGAGTGAACGGTGAATACAGATCATGTGCTTTCTTCTTAACAAATATTGGGAAGCTCTGAAACTCCCGACAAAATCACCAGACACAAGTCCTTGTTTTCGAAGATCAAAGAACTTTGCGTGGCAAGAGTTATGCTTTAGATATATCCAGAAATGTTGCTGCAGATAGATTGCGGCATCTTCCAAAGATTTGGCAACATGGTATTACATGGCATGAAGTATTATGCCAAAAGTAACCGAAATACATTTTGGTAAAACAGTAACTATGTTGCTATAACTTTTCGAATGTCCTAGTGTTTAAATGATCTACATTATAAATAAATTTATATATTGGTCATACTAAACGTAATATTTTAATGTGCACTACTGTTTTGTTAGTGTGTAAACATAAGCAATAATACAGCATTGAGTGTACAACAACTTCACTTAAAATATTCTTTTAAATCAACACATTCTCATACAAAATGTTTATATATCAAATACATATGTATACGGATTTGTGTGGATATACAGAGGATGCCAAAAATGAACACACACTTCAAGCAAAGAAAAAATTGTGTTAACATAACAGAACTGAATTCACACAAATAGAAAATGATGAGCACTAATCATCTTAGACTGTTACAGTTACAACAGTTGCTCAAAATGCCCATCATCGGCGTCGATACACTTCTGAGTACGTTGAACTACTGATTGAGCAACGTTTGCGAAAGTGTCCTCAGCGATTGCAGCACATGCTATTTCAATTTCTTCCCGAAGTGCTGTCAGTGTAGCTGGTTTTCTACGGTATACAACATCCTTAAGAGTTCCCCATAGTTAGAAGTCCAACGGAGTTACATCCGGAGAATGCGGTGGAAACTCAATCGGACCTCTTCTGCTTTGGAAGATTGCCATCAAGGTACGTACGTACATCTCGGTGGTAGTGTGGCGGTGCACCGTCCTATTGGAAGTAAATTCCTCATTTCCATAGAGTGTATGAATGGCGGGTAAGACGGATGTGCGTATCATGTTCAGATACACAGGGCCAGTTTCCGTTCCTTCAAAAAAGAGAGATCCAAATAGACCCATAGATGACAACCGACACCAAACATTAATTCCAGTTAAATTAACAGCCTTTACCAAAATATCATGTGAATTGTTTGCACACCAGCAGACACGGTTATTGCGATTAACAATTCCGTTCAACTTAAATTGTGCCGCATCGAACCAAACAACTTTCCCTACGAAGGTCTAATCCTCTTGCACCATGTTCCGAAACCACTCACAGCACTGCATTCTCTGATCATGGTCATCTTCATTTAATGCATGCAAAAGTCTTGGGATGAAAACTTTAAACTTTGCTGTTTTAATAATACGACGTACGCTGGTTATGCTAATGCCAGTCTCACGTGCACATTGCTTTGTAGATTTCTGCGGTGAGTGCTCAAAACGTTCCAAAACCATAGCCGAGGACGCGGGGCTTGTTGCTGTGCGAGGTCTCCCAGATCTGCCCTTGTGAACATCGCATACGGTACCACGAGTCTCAAATTTGTCTCGAATGCGTGCAATTGTTACTCCCGTTGGCGGTTCTGTTCTGTACATACGTCTCCATTGTCTCTGAACTTCAACAACATTCTCGGTTTTCCAATACTACTTCAAAATTGCTTTCCGCTGTTCAAACGATAACCTTGACTCCATTTTGTTGTAGCAACACTAGCATAACGTAATGTGAGTCACATCTGTTTACAGAACATCATATTACACATTACCGTTGTTTTTCGGTGCAACTTTGAAATATGTTAAATAGATATTGTGAAAGAGTGTATACATTTTTCGGTACATGTGTATTTCTATACAGCAAACACCTGTTTTGCTCTTTCTGTCTTAAGTTGTTTTATATGTTACAATGAATTTGAAATTTCAGTTACTTGTCGACGTTCACTATATCTCTTATAAATATGAAAAATGAAAAAACATGCTTAGTATTACAAACTAATTAATAAAACAGATATTTGCATTGCCGGTCCTGGTAGTCTGTTGATAACCCTATTTGCTTGCATCGTAGATCCAAGATCGCGGTTCAATCCCGACCAAGGTCGATGGGCGAAAAATTCAAAGCATGGCTTCCTTCGGCACGTAAAAGAACCTGTGAAAGAAGAGGCCTCTGAGTGAAAGTTGTTGTCATTTCACACCCTGACTTGAATAGGACGCTGATGACCTGAGGTGTTAAAGGTAGTCAGTAAAAGAACCAAATAAAAGGCAACTGCATATTCTTCTCCACAGGCAAGCAAAGAGTTAATTATATAACACAGGTTAGCAAGAACAACGAAAGACCTGACTTTTGCCTCTGTTCGGTCCTTAATCATTTTGTTATTCGAACTGGTTATCCGAAAAATAGTTTGGTTCCGTTTTGTTGTGTCAGTTTTCGGTGTTTCCTTTTTACTATATCTGAACATCTTTAACTTGTTAACTGGTTGTACACCTCTGTCTGTTTTAACAACACAAACTTTCATGCTGTTTTGAAGCATAAAACTCGTTCGCCGTATTTATCGTTTTTGCTGGTGTCTTTTGTTTTACAGTAACACCTTAGGTAGCTTTGATATATTAATATGTTGTTGCCTCGTTCTCTGCTAGATGTTCTCTAGGTCTAGCTTTTCAGTACACGAATTCATTCTTACTTGCAATATCTTCGTTTATCGTGACAGTAGTAATAACTAAAAATGAAAAAGAAAGAAAATTAGCATAAAAATAAATAAAAGAAAAAATATTTCGATTGTATTCTCTCGTTTTCTGAGTCTTAAGGATAGTCAAAACAGCACATGCCCGCTATTGTTAAATTTAGCAAATTTATTAGCCTCTATCTCAGAAACTATCAAACATAGTTAGCAATGGACACGTTTACATATGATTGGTAAAAAATTGGTTGAACTGAATAGTGGGAAAGTTACACCTTTTTTTTTAAATAAGGTGGTACAAACTTCACTAAAAACTTTATATTTGTATTTTTTTAAAATGATGTGCATAGTGTTTTCATTTTTTTTATTAAATTAGCTGTTACTCTGTTAAAATTTGGTAAATATGTTAAGCTTTCATGCATATAAATTTCTGATATAACGGGACATTTGTATGGAAGTGCTTTTTATCAGAAATTGCAGCTAAACACGGCACCTGAAAAAAGCTCACATTTTAAAATTAAATATACTTTTTTTAATAGTGTTTAACGCTCATTTTTACTACTGAGGCACCACAGGCGATGGACACTGATGATATATGAGATGAAATGATAAATTGAAGACAGGATATTTTTTTAAGGAACGAAACGGTGCAGGCATATGTTTACGGTACCTTCCCGGCTTTGGCATTTATGAGGACAGAGGAAAACCTGGGAAAAAAAAAAAAAAAAAAAGTCAGGGAGGACGGTCCTGGTGGGAATCGAACCCCTGGCCTTTGGCTCACGAATCCGCGCCTTAACGACCTCGGCAACCTTTGGCGGTTAAAAAAAATTATACCCTGAAAACCATTTTAGTTCCACATCTCTTCTTATTAATCCTGGTGTTTTTTTTAATCGAATTTTAAAAATAGATCTCTTCTCTAGGGTGTATTTCCAAAACTATTATTATGTAAAATGTCCAAATCAACGTAAAAATGCTACATCTAATATTCTAAAAAAAAAAATGTTGCAATTACCGTACCATTTGAAACCACATATTAAAATAAACGATAAAATCAAAAAAATTCAAATAAAATCAAAATTAGAAAATGTAAAAAAGCATGAAAATTCCCCTTAATAACTATATAAAAATATTATTACACTTCTTTTATAGGTAAAGCAGTACTAGTACCTATCAGAAACAACCTACAACTTTTTATAAGTAATATAACAATTATGGCATGTAAAGTGTTGACAAATAATAAAATTAGTTTTAAGAGGGTTAATAATTCGCACACTCCTGGAGTTTATGTGTCACCTTTAGCATTGACTTTAGAGCTGTGAAACGAAGGTAATTCACGTGCAATATTGTTATGTCATCGCCCACTTATTTCTGGCAATGTGCTTAATAGCAGGCTATAATGTTATTTTCCAGTGTTCTCAGGCAGTAACCACTAAACGTTAGTTTCCTAATTAACGATATTAACCTTAATGTGTATGAATAAACACTTGTACTAGATATGAAAATTGCATTTAAATGGTGAATAATGAAAGATACAGAGGTTTAATAAAACGATTTATCATGCTTTGTATTTGTTCCTCCGAATTATACTGCCGAAAGTACTTACCATATACTGAAGATGAACTAAATAGATTTGCTTATGTAAACCTGTCGTTATTAATTATATTTTTACATCTTTTTAATGTTGTGAATATCAAACTATCATAATTGATTATGTATGTTTCGTAAATTGATGAAAATTGATTTTTATTGCTGATGCAGCGATGTTTTGGTTCCCGTATGTGCATCAGTTGGTGTAAGGTGAGGGGAATTTGAAGCAAGGAAGTTGCAGTGTCTAGCATAGTAACTGTAAGCAACATATCTACTACAAATGGCAGTTCGCTGTAACTTATCAAACCCGAGAAAGTCGGTCCTGGTGGTGTAGTGGTAACAATACTTGCCTTATAAACCCAAGATCGGGGGTTCGAACCCGGCCAGGATCGATGGATTTTTTCGGGCGTAAAAATCCGAAGTATGGCTTCCTTCGGAAGGGAAGTAAAGCCTTGGGTCCCGTGTTGTACATTTACGGCACGATAAAGAACCTCAAGCCTGAAAGAAGAGGCCTCTGAGCAAAATTTATCGGCCGTTTCAAGCCCTGGTTTGAATGGGACGCTGATAACCTGAGATGTTAAAGAGCGTCCGTAAATCAAACAGATCAATAAAAAAAAAAAAGAAGAAAGAAACTAAGAAATATCTTTGTTTACGAGCATTCAGATGATGATTAAACCATATATGAAAAAGGTCAGGTTAGAAAAATGCATGTAATCTGTGGATCATTCTTGAACACACATTCTTTAAAGGTTCTGTTTTGGGCTATTTGTCGCTGGGTTTACTTTGGAGAATGCAAAAACTTTCTGTCCTCGCGTTGTTTGTTGACGTTTTCTTCCCCCCCCCCCTTTTTCCTTTGCTGTGATACAAATCAGAGCCACTTCTGCTAAATTTGCTTACCAAGGCTTTGAAGGTGGAGATTTTTTTAAATTATTCTTGATAAAGTTTGCATACAGCTCTGTTTGAGTGAAAATAATACCTCGTGAAAATTTCTTTCTTGTACAAAAGAGAATTAATGGAGTTGCATAAACCTGGCGAAGCACCGGGTCACTCAGTCAACCAAGAAGATCATGACCACAATCTTTTGGCACTGTGAAGGAATACTCTTCATTGACTTCAAGGAGGGGAACACCACAGTAAATGGGGAGTACTATGATGACCTACTGCACAGACTACGTGCTTCCATCAAAGAGAAAAGGCGAGGAAAGCTGAGTGGTGGTGTGCATCTTCTTCACGACAACACGCATATGTTGCAAAGGAAGCTGTGAAGAAATGTGACTTCAAGCAGATCGGCCATCCACCCTACAGGCTAGATCTAGCTCCTCTTCTCAAAAGTCAAAAAGGACCTTCGAGGAAAGAAATTAAATGTGAGGAAGTGACGGATGCTGTTTATGCCCATTTTGCAGACTTCTGACTATTTGGGGGGGGGGCTTGAAATGTTAATTCAAAGATGTTATCATACCTATAAAATGGTTAGGTCCGAAACTTATGGATCTACCCTCGTACTTTCTGATAACAAACGGGTTGTTCGTTTACCCTCTGCTAAGTGCATCAAAGGAACTTGCCATTTTTAAAACCTAGCAGAAGAATGTACAGTTGGCAATGTCTTCAAGTGATAAGCATAAAAATTTGCATTTTGACTAAACGTGAAGTGTTGCAATGTTTTCTCGCTTTCATATAAATGAAAATTAATTACACAGTATTTCATTTTGGAGATGGTGCTAACTTTAATAATTTATTTCAGTTATTTGATAGGTTATTTCAACTTGCTATGAATAAGGATTGAGTTTTCACCTGTAGCAGGAAAGATACCTCGTATGTCACATGAGCAGTTGATTCAAGTAGGATAAGTGAAGTTGTAAAGTGAGGTAATGGTACAGCTAACAGCGAGCGAGTGTCTATAAAGTTAGAACAGTCTCTTTGAGAGAGACTACACATCCAATGACTTTAATCAGCAATTACTTGTCTTCTTTCTATTTCTCCACTGACTATTTTATATTTTCCAAAGGATTATTGGTTTTAGATGAAACAGCTCACCAATTTTTCTTCAGTTTTATTTTTGTTTCTTCCTTTCAGGAATGTACTCAAGCACTAAGAGCGTGCTTGGCAACTGGTAGGTTCGGTTTCCGATAAGAAGAAGTTGACTTGATAGTTTATTTACTAGTACTAGTTTTGCTTAACGATATAAATAAAAATTCAAATAACCTTAGGCGCTGAGCTCATTTGCGTAAATATTCATTCCATTCATGTCTTAAAAACTTATAGAAATCGGTACGGAATGTTAAATGCTCGTTCCTTCCTCCCCTAATAAAGAAAGAAGCGTTTGTAATTTGTTCAATATCTACCTATAATGTGAAGCTTACAGGGAATCTAAAACAATTTCTGCGATTCCGTATTAATTAATTGTCATCATATTTTTTGTTTTTATCCTCAAAAGGAGACTTCAGTACAAAAAGAAGCAAAGAGAATACCGAAAGTACATTTAACACTAACATGTTTAATAGAACGATTACTCCATTAGTAAAACATTTACTAGCATAATTTTTATTCATACGAAATAGAATAATAATTCATTTAATCGAATTTTTAGCAGAATTTTCCAGAGAGCTTGCACTTAACTTATTTACGATATGAAACACTCACACACACACACACACACACACACACACACACACACACAAACATAGAGGGTGCCAAAATCTATATACACTTTCACAGTAGATATCTATTTAACATATTTCAAAGTTGAACCGAAAAACAACAATAATGTGTAGTATGATGTTCTGTGACTCACATGTATTTATGATAGCGTTGCTACGTGCAGATAAATCAACAATGAACAAATGAAGATATTACGTTATGCTAGCGTTGCTACAACAAAATGGAGCCAAGATTATCGTTTGAACAATTTTGAAGCGGTATTGGAAAACCGAGAATGTTGTCGAAGTTCAAAGGCAATGGAGACGTGTGTACAGAACAGAACCGCCAACGCATTCGAGACAAATTTGAGACTCGTGTTACCGTATGCGATGTTCACAAGGGCAGATCTGGGAGACCTCGCACAGCAACAAGTGCCGCGTCCTCGCCTATGATTATGGAACGTTTTGAGCACTCACCGCAGTAATCTACAAAGCAATGTGCACGCGAGACTGGGATTAGCAGAACTAGCGTGCGTCGTATTATTAAAACAGCAAAGTTGAAAGGTTTTATCCCAAAACTTTTGCATGCATTAAATGCAGATGACCCTGATCGGGGAAGGCAGCACTGTGAGTGGTTTTGGAACATAATGCAAAAGGATGAGGCCTTCGTACTGAGAAGTGTATCGACGCCGATGGTGGACAGTTTGAGCAACTGTTGTAACTGTAAAAGTGTAAGATGATTAGTGCTCATCATTTTCTGTTTGTGTGAATTCAGTTTTGTTTTGTTAACACAGTTTTTTCTTTGCTTGAAGTGTATAGATATTTTGGCACCATATATAGAAATATAAAAGAAAAATAATGTAACACTATTAACAATGTAATAAATGAAAATAATTATAAAAGCAGAAAAAGATTAAACTCTAAGAGAAAGTCACACTTGTAATCGCTATATTTCGAACTACTAGAGTGAAGATCTTGTCTTCTTGACATAGAAGAACTCTAGTAGTTCGAAATATAGCGATTACAAGGGTGACTTTCTCTTAGTGTTTTATTCTTTTCTACTTTTATAATTACTTATATATATATATATATATATATATATAGCGAGAGAGGGAGAGGGAGAGAGAGAGAGAGAGAAAGAGAGAGAGAGAGAGAGAGGGGGCCTTCGTTTGGACTAAATGTATGCCGGGTAGTCAGCTGACGTGAAGTTTGTACTGTAAGAAATTGTGAGACCACGTGCTATAGTGATAGTGCTAGTTTCTTCATTTCTATGTGACAACAGAAGTGAGACGACGATTTATAGGCAGATTCCCTGCTGTTCGTGCGCATCGCAGAGAAAGGTTCATAATCTTGTGAATAGGAAAAGAGATCTGTTCTTGAAAAGAAGCCGATAGTAAAACGCCGTGTTTTTACAAAGAAAAAAACTCGACGACATCAGATAAAAGTTAGAACGAGATCCAAATAAATCTCTGATTAAGCTTGCACAGGATTCGAGCATTTTGCAAACCTTGTCTTGAAATGTCACTAATCTTTTAAAATTATAATCCTATAAGATAACAGTATTTCAGGAATTGCAACCACGGATAATGTGAGTACAGTTAATTTCTACAATAATATTAATGTGCCTGTATTGACCCGCATTTAATTTTTTTACGCACGAAGTGTGATTTTATTTACATGGCTATGTAGCGACACAAAACAATAGGTAATGGAGTGCAAAATAACCCGATCTTGTACAAAAAATGCAATTTTAACCTAAAAATTGGTGTTTTGTGTGCTGTGAATGCTTACAGAAATCTATACGCTTGAATTTAAGGGGCTATGGATATCCGACTACGCTGGCAAACAACGTGCTTCCCGGTGCCAAGCAAATCCCCGTTAAGCCGGCCACGCGTCCAAAAAATCAACAGAATTTTTTTATGAACTATATAGAAATGTATTAAAACAGTACACAATATGATTAGTTTTCCTTCAAAGAAAGACTTATATGAGTTTTCCTTCAAAGAAAGACTTATATGCACAACATTGTAACATACAAAAGTTTTGATGCCAAATATTTTATAATTTTGCGACCTTTCATCCCTGATATTGCAAATTCATGGCATATATGGTACAATGAACATAACAAATTATTTTTTCTGGAAGATCTGAAAATTTTCACATTATAAGTAATATTTACGACACGCTTCACTTATCCCACCTGCTGTTGTTTCTTTTCTATTTATTTACTTAAGTTATTTATATTTTTAGTTTCCCTGAAACATTTCCATATATTCTCTAATTTTGCATTTTTAAATTTTTTCTATTTTTTGTACTTCTGAGATGTTTTATGGGTATTAAATTTCATCTGTTCACATGCATTTCGCATATAGGTATATGAAGTCAAAAATGAAATGAAATAAATAATAAAAATAGAACATAAGTTTTTTTAGAATGTATGGCATAAATTAATTATTTAAATACTTTTCCACATTTACTGTAATACATTGCCAATTTTGTAAACAATTTGTTAACGGAAATTCCAATAAATTAGCTAATTTTGAAATTGTATACAGGAGCGTGTTTATTGCATTGCAATTGTTAATCCCGCACCTATTATTAGAACATGCTGTTTACGTAAATGACAATTTATTTGGTTGTATAATTTTACATGTAAGTTCTTGTGTATTTTTTTAGCCAAAGCAAACACTTTAAAGTCTAGCATAATTATGAATATTAAAAAATATGTATATTATATTTACATGAAAGGACTATATTTTTTTTTCAAAACAGAAAATAGGATTTATCATATAATGAAACCTCCGATAACTGATAACATAACAAAAATAGGAATGTTTATTGAGCAGTGAAGTAACAAAATTCTGTACCTCCACTCTTTGCATTATTCCATACATGAATTCGTTTATTCTGCTGCTTTGAGTACTAGTAAAGTACAAGATTACAAACATTTACCTAAGCTAACATCAATAGACCGGATTTTCCAAAATAATTAACGGGGTTTTAAAAAAAATCACCGCACCGAGTACAACTGATATAGGAATGCATTTTTTTAATAATAAAGCTCAAAAAGATTTTACATGCTCACAGTTTTCCCCATCTGCCACACTACAAATATCAACACGACAGTCCATTTTTTCCGACATATCCTCAGCATGTCACCAGTGATGTTTTGAAAAGTGGCTCTGATAGCATTTTCATATCCGAATAGTCTCAGGTAGAGAGGGGAGAAAATCTTAGTTCTTTTATAATCCCACAGAAAAAAATGCAAGAAATGAGTGCCCGAGGTGACCAAGACAAAAGCATGTGTGCTTGTTTAAAAATTTCCTGATCTCCAGATGAAAATGAGGTGGAGCTACATCTTGTTGCAATGTGGCCTCATTTAGCGTTCAGCGTTAGGTAAGTCCCTTGTGTTGTACTTTCGGCAAAGAAAAACGGCCCGTAGGCCTTCAGCTTTGAAGTACAGAACAGTTTAACTTTCGGAGAGTCACGCTCGTTTTTAACGTAACATTAAGGATTTTATGTCCCCCAAGTTCTAACATTGTGTTTATTGATTTTTGAGCAAGTGTACAATCGATTTATTATAAAAATCAGTTTATTACAAAACTACCATCTTCTTCTGCTACAGGGTGAAACGAGGATTGTAGGGGGGGGGGAATGGGGCTGTATGGTTGCTGCGATAAATAATTTATACCCGCTGATCGCAGGTTTCGCCACGGCTGCTGTAGACCAACCCACTCTTCTTTGATGAAACCTCTCGAGGACGTTTCGCTAGATTTTGGCGGCTGAGAGTCAGCCGGGACTGAGTGACGATAAATAACGCTTCGTTGTTTACTTGTTGATATCATTTATTCTCCTAACTTGAATATTCAGGCAAACTCACGTCTCATGTCGAACCATAGGCAAGGTGCACGCAAACACGTAAGTTTATTGCGTTAACCAAATGGTGCCGAGTGCGAAGAAATTGTTAATTCAACAGAATTCTTAACGCAGGTAAATGATGTATCGGTAATTAGCGTGTTGACTGACACTGAAGCTGTGTTGTCGCCTGAACTGGTACTTGGTACTTAGGCCTCTCTTCCGCTGATCTCCGGGCGACGGCAGCCACACGTATCTGTGCCCGGAAAATTCTGAGACTGCGCGTCTTTTGGGCAAATTCTATATCTTTTTTACTCAATACAACATGACGCGGGCAACGGCGCGAAATACTCCCGTCAGTTTTGTGTTAACGTCACAAATAGGTCAGTGCTTCCCTCACTGAATTTAATTTCTATTCGCTGGATAATTTTGGTCAAGCCAAATGCTTCGCTATTGGTCAATAAGATGAATTAAAACAGATTTCATACGTTACTGTCAAACTCTTTTACTCGGACACCTGCAACTTTGCCACCAAACAGATCGGTATCTCGCCTGAGGCGGGGGCATTTCCAACCCTAGCTGCATACCAGAAGGAATTAAGTTGCATTGTCTGACTTTTGCCAAGTCTTACTGTGTTCGGAGAAAGACGTGAGTTTTTCCTTACTTTGCTATATTACTACATGCCATCTCTTAAATATTAACAAAAATTATACTTTATGAACGCATTTAAACACTATACGATATTATTTCTACATATATAAGTTATGTCATTAAGTTCCTCCATTGAAAAAAAAAAACACACACACACACACACAACATACTTGCACATAATTACTGAGTTGCTGATTCTAATATTACATATGTTAATTATTTCAATTACTCTGTAATAGACGGAGAGCTAGGGACAGCTTCAAGTGCAATGCACGAGGTTAAAACTTGACTCAGCCCAAGGTGATAAGGTTCTACTCTTAGGAGATTTTGTATCACACGCCAGTTCTCTGCTGCCGCTTGTATTCAATTTCCTAGAGCTGCGATGGTAAACTTCTCTAACATGTGCACTGTTTCTCCGGCACACAGAGACAGCCGTCTTCACCGACTGCGCATATCATATGCGGATGGAATTGTCGCAGGGGTGATCTCTATCAAATTCTGTGCGAAAGTCGCATTAAACAATGGCAACGGACCGAAATTTATGATTTTGGAGAGCACAAAACACTTCCTCCTTATTGTTGGCCGCCATGTTGTAAACGTTGACACCTGGCTGCAACAACCGTAACTACTGAATGGCGAGTAGCAAAGAACAAATATTTGAACGTTCCTCTATCCGCCCACGTTAAGTTCATTGCCCATATAAAATTTACAAAAGCCCAACAATGATTTTGTAAACTCCTGAAGCAATTTTAGAAATGCCGTTCTTAGATAGCAGCCCTCTATCAATGCAGGACAACTCCTGGATTCCTTAAAAAAGTTTAACATTAAACGTAAATGACTAGCGTTCTTAAATAGCAGCAGTGAATATACCAGGTTAGCTAATGTAGAAAATGGATTTGTATTTCAAAACAAAATTTTGTTTATTCAATATAAGGAGGCCAAGGCCCACCCACAGCTCCAGTGCCGTTGATCATTATGAATGACTCTAATTGTATACTCTTAGCACAACATTCATAAAGTTCTTCTAAGCCTCACAAAATGCATTCCTTTTTAAAATACTTTTTAGTTTTGGAAATAGAAAATAGTCCAAAGGGACTAAATTTGGCGAATAGAGCGGATGACCAATCAATTCAAAGCCAACTCCATTAATTTTCTTAGTTGCAAGGGGGATACATTCATTTTTTTTTTTTTTTTTTTGCAAAAAATCACACCTTTGCAAAAATTTACCCATAGCTTGGTCAGTAATGCAGAATGTTAAGCCCCTGTCATACTTTTGCCCTAAAATAAATCATCAATGGTTATAATTCCCTCTTTGTTTCAAAAAACACATGCGAAAACCTTCTCTGGCCATTTTATGGACACATTTCTTTGGATTGGAGGAGCCAGTTGTATTTTTTTTTTCTGGATCATAGTAATGGATTCATATTTTGTCCATAATTACAATACGATCCAAAAAGTTAGACCAATCGTCTTCAAAATGACTTGTCACTTTGTTTTCGGCATTCAGGGATCCATTTAGCAGTTTTTTTCTCATAACCAAATCATCATATTAAAGACATGCTCATGAGAGATGTTGAAAGTTTTTTACTGTGCCCAATTCATCGATTCTCCAGAACATTTTCTTCAACATTTTCGGAATTGGGCACAGAAACGAGTCTTCCAACACGATGTTCATCTTTGACATTTGCTCTTCCTCTCATAAACTCCATAGCGCAATTTTTATGGTGGCGTACGCAGAATGATCATCCTTCGATGTAATCCACCATTTTGTATCAAACATTGGAGAAACTGTTTTCAAAACAACAAACTTGTTGTCATGGTTCTGTTGATGGGAAGGGTCCCAGGCTGAAAACTTACCAGTACCTCCTTATATAAATAAAACCAAAATATATTGAGTCCTCGTTAATAGCAAATACCTTAGGCTTGGAATGCTTCTTTCCTTTCCAAAGAAAGAAACTATTTTTCCAGTTTATTATATCAGCTCATCAGCTCATCAGCTCATCACTAGGGGAGGTCATAGAGTAGCTTTATCGGTTTTAAAAATGCAGACTAACTTCACACTTTGCACTGTTGATCAATCACGTGTCCCTGTAATATTCACCACTTAAATTTTACCGCGTCATTATTACAGATGGCGCACTCTCTTGAGAAGAGAAGGCGTGCAGTTATTCTTTTCTGTTTTTGAAAGGAAAAAATGGCAAGGAAATTCATACTGAGCTGGTTGCTGTCTATAGAGATACTGCTACAAATATGACACTCTGTTAAATGGCGCCAAGATTATCGTAAATCAACAATGAACAAATGTAGTCAAGTATGATGTCCTGTAAACAGATGTGACTCCACATTACGTTACGCTAATGTTGCTACAACAAAATGGAGCCAAGATTGCCAAGCTTATCGTTTGAACAGTGGAAAGAAATTTTGAAGTCTTATTGAAAAACTGAGAATGTTGTTGAAGTTCAAAGACAATGGAGACGTGTGTACATAACAGAACCGCCAACGCGAGTAACAATTGCACGCTTTCGAGACAAATTTGAGACTCGTGGTACCGTATTCGATGTTCACAAGGGTAGATCTGGTAGAGAGAGGTCCGATTGAGTTTCCACCGCGTTCTCCGGATCTAACTCCTTTGGACTTCTACCTATGGGGAACTCTTAAGGGTGTTGTATACAGTAGAAAACCAGCTACACTGACAGCACTTCGGGAAGAAATTGAAACGGCATGTGCTGCAATCGCTGAGGACACTTTCGCAAACGTTGCTCAATCAGTAGTTCAACGTACTCAGAAGTGTATCGACGCTGATGATGGGCATTTTGAGCAACTGTTGTAACTGTAAAAGTCTAAGATGATTAGTGCTCATCATTTTCTGTTTGTGTGAATTCAGTTTTGTTATGTTAACACAGTTTTTTCTTTGTTTGAAGTGTGTATACAGTTTTTTGGCACCCACTGTATAAAGCTTGTTTAAGAAGTGCTCGAATTTATTGCTTTTGTTATAGTTTGCTTACTCAAGCTTTGCGTTTCTAATATATATTACGTGTAAGGTTAACTAATCGTAATAAAGTCGGAAACGTTTTACTCAAGAATAAAATTGTAGTTTTAAGTAGATGATAAAGGCAGCTTGCCATGTACTGCTACTTTATACAGAACTATAACACATACTCATTGATTCACATTAAATAAACAACCGCTTACCTATGAAAATAAAGTAAAAGAAATCACTTGTTTATTCAAGTGGCCATGAAACGTCGCAGTTCATCAAGGATTAATGTTAAAGAGTAGTAAACATTTCAGACTTTTCCTTCTTCTTTCAAATATCACGAAGATATTTATGAGATGCGCTTAATGCAATAATAACAGTTTTGTAGCAACATTTCTGTTCTATTGTCTACTTCAACTCAGCTGAAGTAACTCTGAGTTTCAACATTTCAGACGCTGACAAACAGATATGAAAACTTTCTTTATCACGGTGTTATTCCCATCTTACTTGTAATAGACACAAAAACCATTGTTTGTATTACATAACATTTCGCATTAAACTGAAAAGTTTATATTGCAAGCCGCACTGTTGTGACAGAAACCCCCCCCCCCAGTCTTTTTTGTCTTAGGGAAATTTGTAAATCAAAAGTTTGATTATATTGCGACGCGCATTTGGGAGGTATCGGGTTCAAATTCCTTTTGGATCGATAATCCTGACCCTTTTTTTTTTTTTTTTTTTTTTTTCGTAGTTTTCGCTTAGGGGAATTCTGGAATCGAACTTTCCTTTCCGCGATGTTTTTCGCTCTACTTTTTCATATACTTTATTCTGTTGGTTCTTCAAAGTGCCAAGAAAGGTGGACTGGTGCTGTGTGCAGTGTTTGTAGTTGCGCTTTGGAATCGTTTTTACCCGGCGTTTGGTACGAAAGTGACCCTTCTGAGCGGCTGGAACCCCTGGAAAAAGGGAGGGAGGTCTCCACCAGCAGCTGGTGTTCTAGCTGGAAATGTGGTTAGCGATCCCCCATGTCTGTACTTCGGCGCCCCTTGAATCCTGAACACCGGTAACTTCATCTGATCCCTTCCTCCCGAAAAGCGTAGGCACAAATGACTAGCCTTTGAGCATGCCTGTAGTACCGAAATATCTCTAAACAATCTAATCACGCTCCATTCTGAAAAATAGAGCCTCCCCAGTAAATGGTTATATTCCAAAGAGAGTTTAGTTACGCTAATTTTCCTACAAAGGGCAGAGTGACATGCTAAGCCCATATAAGGAAATTAAGATATTACTTGAAGGTGAAACGACCCATCATTTTGTGCAGATATGGACTTCTATAACGTAACGAAAATCTACGATAGAAAGACCCAAGGATGACATGTACTCCGACTTTCACGACTTGAAAACTCCATCGAAAGTTAGCTGTTCAAAGAAGCAGATAATTGTAAAATAATTAATACAAGTATAATATGATTATTACTTTAGCAATAGTCTAAGAGAGTCGCTTATTTCGTAGAGCCGTGTCAAAGAGTGCGGTGAGCTAAAATTAAAATTATTGGTAAAAGTGGTGAATATGTTATTATAATGTTGCACATTTTGTGCCCCCCCCCCTTTGCACGGGTTTGTTTGATTTGATAAATGTTCAGCTTTGTAGGAGAGACGCTTAAGAATAAAACAACCAAACTCGCGCAATTAAATAATTGAACAAATATGAATGAGGCCTAATTCTTCTTCATCTCACATCCCATTTACTTTCAACGTTTCTCACTTCTGTTGTATGTCCTTGGTTACTTAGAGCGTCTCCTGTCTTTTGCGACAGAAGACATAACACGAAAATGTCTGCGCAAAGCGTGAAGCTCTTCCAGAAAGCCAGGTGTTGTTTCTTACCGCCAATAAAGATACGGGTGTTTGTTCCTACTTCATAACAACATCTCTCCCCTCTCCAGGCTTTCAAAATTCAAGCTTTCGACTAGAATTATCTTCGTAGAGAAGTAAAATGAATACTTGATGCTGAGATAGCACACTTTTGAGCATATTCGACATGGTACCTGTAAGAAGGCTCCATGTCTCAATAACTTGGGTTCGTTATTTTCAGGCAAGTTTTAACTTTAGGAACGTATTAAAGGAAAACCTCTTGAATATGGCAATGGAAAGGGACCCAACATACGAGAAAGGCGTAGTGATAATTTAAAAAAAATTAACAATAAATGTTTCAAAATAACTTGCTGACTAATAGCATATGTACAATAATTGAATTTAGTATGATAAAGAACAATGAAAATCAAATTAATAAGCGTACAATTGAAAAAACATACAACAGCTACACTCCATTGACATTTTATAATACAATTACAGCATTTAATGCAAACTTGAAATATTTAAATCTCAAGTCGTAAATCTTGCAACGTTAGGCCCATCAATTAGTTACTGACAAAAGAATTACGATATAAGCATATAGTAATTTTTTATAATTTGAAAGGAATATATATAATGTATCGTGACGAAACTAAAATACACTAAACATATTTACAAATGCATTCTACCTGGGTCACTCGGTTCACGGAGTGAAGAAGGCTCCAGAGCTGAAAATTAAAAAGTAGAAAAAATATACATTCATATATAATTTCGGGCCTCCTTGCTACGTATTTTACAAAGAGATGCCAAGAGGTGTTAGGTGATCTCACCATGGAGCATAGCCATAAACGCTTAATTTCATCAACATACGATTTGTTGCAACCAGCCTGGCGATCATTCTATGCATACACGGGTAGGTCCATACCGGCTTAACCATTTTCTAGGTATGAGAAAGACAAAAGCTGTATTTCACTTTTCAATATAGTTACTCTTTATTGAAATACACTTCTCACATCTTTGAATTAACATTTCAATCCCCCCTTCAAAATATTCAGAAGTCTTGTCTGCAAAAGGGGCATAAACCGCATCCACCTCTTCTTCGTCGCACTTAAATTTCCTTCCTCGAAGATCCTTCTTGTGTTTTGAGAAGAGGAAATAGTCACTGGGAGCTAGATCTGGGCTGTAGGGTGGATGATCGATTTCCTTGAAGTCACATTTCTTCACAGTTTCCTTTGCAACAAGAGCTGTGTGCACAGGCGCGTTGTCGTGAAGAAGACGCACACCACCACTCAACTTTCCTCGCCGTTTCTCTTTGATGGAAGCACGCCGTCTGTGCAGTAGGCCAGCACAGAACTCCCCATTTACTGTGGTGTTCCTCTCCTTGAAGTCAATGAAGAGCATTCCTTTACAGTCCCAAAAGATTATGGACATGATCTTCTTGGTTGACTGAGTGACCTTGCCCTTTAGAGACGGTGCTTCGCCAGGTTTACACCACTCCATTGCTCCTCTTTTGGACAAGGGATCATAGTAGAGGACCATAGTTTCATATCCTGTAACAATGGTTTGCAGAACTTCTCTCTCGTTGCCACGGCAGAGCTGCAAAATTGCTGACAACAGATGATCCGTTGCTACTTTTGGACTGAGGAAAGAAGTCTAGGCACCCATCTTGCACTAACCTTATTCACGTTTAAATGTTGATGAATAATTCGAAGGACTGTTGTGTTAAATAACACAAAAGGAGTTTTTCGGATGCTATAATAGAAATCAATATTGTTGCATTTGTGTTTCTAAGTTCGCGATAACAATGTAGGGCACCTAAAATATTTTCTTTTAATAATTTGCATAATTCTATTGAAATATAATAAAGTAATATGGTTAACCTATGAACATTGACGATAGCACGCAGAAGGTGGGCACTGAACAGCAGAAAAGATGTCGTGATGACACTTGCAAAACTGATAGCTTTTACCAAGAGTTACAAACATTAAAATGATCTTGCGTTCGTCGAAGACAATGTGCCCTTTTTCTTTGACTGTTCTCTGTCTTTTTTTTTTTAATAGTGTTTAACGCCCGTTTATACTACTGAGACACCACAGGCTCGACATTGATGATACATGAGAGTAAGGATAAATTGGGAAAGGGTTTTAAGCGTTCTAGTCTTAGGTTTAAGGTATCTCTCCGGCATTTGCCATTTATAAAGACGTCAGTCCTGGTGGTGTAGTGGCAACCATACTTGCCTCGTAGATCCAAGATTGCCGCTCAATCCCGATCATGATTGATGGATTTTTTCGGAGGTAAAAATTCTAAGTATGACTTACTTCAGAAGGAAAGTAATGTCGTAGATTTACGGCACGTAAAAGACCTCAAGCCTGAAAGAAGAAGCCTCTGAGCAAAAAATACCGGTCGTTTCACGTCCTGAATTGAAAGGGACGCTAATGACCTGAGATGTTAAACTGCGTCCGTAAATAAAACAAATCAAATTTATGAAGACTAAGGAAAACCTTGGGGGAAAAAAAACTCAGAGTGGGCGACAGAAGCAGAACCCCAGACTTCGCGCTCATGAGTTCATGCTTAACGACTTCGGCAACTCGTATAGATCTCTATCGGCCATATGACATACTAACATTCATATGAGTAATTATGTTATTTTTGAAAGAACGTCGTACCAAAACTTCCTAATGTAACTGTTTGATCCAACTTCCAAAGTCCATAGATAACATTTGCTAATGTATGCATGTGTGTGGGTGTGTGCGTGCGCACTCTCCCGTATAGTTACACGCTCGAAACACTCAGTAATCATAACAACATAACAGCAGAAAAATAAAGACGGTAAACATATAATTTAATCTGACAGCATAGTTTTAGAATAATCGCATGGTTCATTACGGAACGCGAACTTTAAATTATTCCGTTCCAGAATAATCCTTTCCTTTTTCCTTAACTATTCTTTCCTGCCGAGGGGGGTGGGGGGTAAAGGTGTGACCATCGTCCGTAACGAATTAGTTACTTACAACTTGGCAATCTATCATCTAAGATCTTTAGAATGTGATTACAGCGCTTTCGTTCGTGTTTTTCAGTTTGTTGCTTTAGGTCTATGAAAGTATGAAATTCCGCTTTACACTAGGAATAATGAGACTCTGTTAATTCGCTACGAGTCTGCAATACAACTCCATGGCTATGAAACACTAAGAAAGTTAAACATGTTTTCTCCAATACAGTGAAAATTGGTTTTATTTGTAATGCATCAAATGTGTTGTTTTCCATATTGTGCATTTTCAAGTACATAAAAAGCATTTGTTCTTTCAATTACATTACCAACGAGGTTGAAAGCGCTGAAAGCAGGTAGAAACAAACCTTTATAACATGCCTAATTAACTAAACTTTAAGATATTTGCAGTTTTCTTCCTAATAAGGGAAGTGTTTTTAGTTAGACCAGACTGATTTTTATGAAACTGTGATCTGCTCAATCAAAATATACTAAACTTATTGGTAGTAATAATTTTGTCCTTAACTCAATTGGAACTTAGTAAATATAGTTCAAAATAGGTAGACGGCAAGAGGCGCACGGGTCAGTCAGTTTGTGTTAGTACAGTAGGAAAATGTAGCTGGAAATACAATATTAGAAACTAATGCATTATGTCGGTCCTGGTGGTGTAGTGATAACAATACTTGCCTCATAAACCCAAGATCGCACGTTCATTTCCGGCTGGGTTGATGAATATTTTCGGGCGTAAAAATCCTAAGTATGGCTTCCTTCGGAAGGGAAGTAAGCTGTGGGTCCCGTGTCGTACATTTACGGCACGAAAAAGAACCTCAAGACTGAAAGAAGAGGCCTCTGAGCAAAATTTGTCAGTGCAATATATATTTATAAAAAAAATGTGCTGAAAATAAATAAATTTGTAATAAATCTTCAGAAACTAGAATTAAACGCAAGTTTGCAAATACAAGAAGCCAAATGTTTGCGACCATTCTTGAAAATAAGCTATCTGATGTAAACATGGCCAAGAGTCTCGGAAGATGTTAATACAATTGTTAAACAAGAGATGTCACTAGCATATTATTTGGAATAAAGTCCCCTATTATACAAGTATGGACACTCTTTCGGGCGGAATTTCCGACAACCGAGCTCCGTGATTGGTTCGCAAGCATCAGCCGCCATTTTGGACCTGGTGTCTGTGTGCTGTGTCATATGCTTATATGGAGAACAGTTTATTTTAATTTAGGTAATGTGATTGAGTATTGTGCATTTGGTTGTACAAAGCAAGGAAAGATACATTGTATCGCATTCAAGATTTAATTTGACATGTAAACTGCATTCAAAATAACTTGTAATAACATACTTGCCAACAAGCCAGGTTTTATTTAGTAGTGGCTATTACTAAATGCATTATATTTACAATATTACTATGTATTACAGTGTAATCTGCGCTTATTCTCGAATACATTTGTCACAGATTTCAAAAATTAGATGAATGTATGTAATTTGTGAAGGTATTTTGATTTTTTATATATAAAAATAGTTTGCCGCAGTCATGTAATTCATTTGGAATGCCACAATTGGAGAAAAAATAATTAAAAAATGCAACATGCTACTATAAGAGAACTAAATGCACGCTCATAATTGAAAGAAAAGAAATGGAAAATGCAGATCTATGGATTATGAACAGTTTAAATTTTCAGACATGTCATTTTGTTTATTTATCTCTTGTTTTCACACATCAATTAAAAATATAGATCTATGCTTGTGTAGCCATTCTCATTGGACAACTTTAGAGCAGAGAAATGTTAAACTACAATTTTGTTCTAAATTGAATTTGGTAGAAAGCCCTCTGGGCCCTATAATGCTTATAATTCATTAACCGTAGGCCTTATACAGTTTGTGTCAAGACTGATATAATAAATACATTACAACAAATAATTTGAATAATGAATAACAAAATAAAGTAAAAAATTCTCATTTTAAGTTTCACGTGTGAAAAGGGTGTAATTAATAAGGCCTACGTTTAATATTGCGATTTCTTTTTGAACCGATGACAACCTTTTCCTCTGCCGGCAAATGACCCGTCATTGGCCGCTGAGTTCGGATGCGGTACTACGCGAAAGTACCGTAACTATAACTGACATAGTATCAAAAGTGTGCATTTTCTGTCTGACCTAAGTCTTCTAATGCAAAAAGAAGTACATGAGCAGATGCAGAAGATATCATTCAACAGTATAACACAAATATTTTAGGAATTAACTGTGTGACAATTAAGTAAAACGACAGAAACTTAACACGTAGTCTTATGAAAGTTAGAGACGATTAGGCCCAAAATGGAGCGTGTCCATACTTGTATGATAGAGGACTTTAATTTGGAAGGCCAGAAAGTCTATTGTTTTCCGTTGGAGTTAATTTGTATGCAAAACAATAGAAGAAAGACGCAATTTTCCTACTTTTGCTTCAATAAGAGACTGACGTTTTAAAATGCATGAGTTTTGTGCGCGCATCCTCGAACATAAACATTACATATGATTTAAAGATATTTCAAAACTTTGATGACAGGTTCCTTACATAAACATGGGCCGGGTATTGATTTATTTCCTTGTTAGAACCTTTTTCTACATCTGTACCACAGCAGAATGCTCAAAAACAGAACTGTAACTGTGGGAAACAAAAAATCACATGAAATATTCAAAATGTCCTCCGTTAGCTCGAATACATTCATCAACACGGCGTCGCATGGACTCCCTAATCGTCTGGCAGCCTTGCACAACACGAACATGAAAGCGCTACACCTTCGGTTAATCCATGGAGTATATGAAAATCTGCCAACTCCGCATTTGAATATCTCATATTATTATACCTGGAATGAGATTTGTAAACATACAGAATTGCCACTACATGCTCGGGGCCGCGTAAAGCAATGAAGAGATATATTTCTGGAGTATCTCGTATTATCTGACCGCCTTGCAGAACATGAGCACGAAAATACTCTACATCTTAGGCTAATTCATAGAGAATATGAAAATCTGCCAACTCCGCTTTTGAATACCTCATTTTGCTGTACCTGGAACGAGGTCCGTAAACTCACAGAACTGGCACTATGTGCTCGGTGCTACGTCAAGCAATGAAGCTAGTAGCATAACAAGCAGACTACAAAAACGGTGAACCTAGGAACTAAGAGTGGTTGCAACCCCTACACCATTAACCAGAAGTAAAAGTGGATGTTTACCTAATGTACGTATTAAGCAACTGTTCTGTTATAGGGTTATTGCCACTGGACAACAATGCTGGCATTCCAACTTGCATATCACATCGTGTAAGCGGAGTTGTAGACAAAGGGTCCTACCTAACAAGGAAATAAAGTATTTCCTGACCTTTGTTCACATATTCACACCCTCTATACACATTTATCAATAACTACAAGTTATAAGTAAATACACGTATAATGTTTCAGATCATACTTTTGTGGAACAGTGTCCTGCTCTTTACAGGTAAGCAATATAAACCAGCCTCTCTAAAAGTCCTATTCTCAAACGATAAATATTTCCCGTCACCTTTTCTCCAAGTTTTGACATACATTTTTATTACACCTATATACTTTTCTTTGAAGCTATATATATATATATATATATATATATATATATATACAATCGCATTTAAATAATTCCAGAAATATAACAAAATATTTATGTTTGAAGAGTACGGAGCAGATATTGTGACCAGGCGTGCCTATAGAAAACAAAGAGAAGAATCCAGTGTACACGAAAGATGTTTCTGCTGAGCATATGGAAATGTAAAGTTAAACACATGAGAATTTGATACTTAAGTATCTTCATGAAGAACGTGTAGAATTCACATCTGCAGATAAGGAACACTTCATTTGCCCAAACTGTCGATAAAAGTGACGAACTTTTCTTATTGACACTGCTAAAAACTGCTAAGAATTGCTGACATTTTGTTCAATTAATGTAATATCACATCTTTGTTCTTTAAAATAAAAAAATCTGAATTAATAACTTCAATTATAATATGGTTATATTATTTGAATTTGGGCATATTGCCTGCACATTTATAAGGTTTTAATTAAGGGACATTTACATTTATTTGGTAATAATCTACTAATATGTATTTTTAATTCAGCATCTTTCTAGAGAGTTCATACATCATGACCATAGTTATTTTAATCATTAATTAAATATACTTTCATTGATCTTAAAAAATAGTACAAGGTCTTAGAGATTTCATCGCAGTTTTCAAGAGGACTGTTACAGCTTTATTAATGTAGCTGAAAGTGAAGGTGACATAGTTCCAGAAATGCTCAGCTCTGATGCAAAAAGTTACGAGCATAGGAAAAATGGGTTAAGCCATATGCATACATTGTTAAAAATTTAGGGTTTCTAGCACTTATATATGTTTGTGATGAACGTTAAAATGTTACGCTTTCCTGCTTTTGTAGTTTGAGATCCAGGCTAACGATATCTAATTAGTGTAAATAAAGCCATTTTTCAGTACTAAACTAACCATTTGTTTCCTATTCAGTAGCGGTGTTCTTGTGCAGAGCCATGTTCTTAAGTGTACCCCAGGTGACATACACAATTGCATTGAATTGGGGGTGACAATTTACAATTTTAATACGAGTTGTTTAGCAGCAAAACTACCATTACAATAAGTGATAGTTCAGTCAGTATGAGGTTCCATACTAATCTGACGAAGAGTTAGTGCCCACGTTCATCAAAACAGGGTACTTTGCCCTCTTTTGATTGCTAAAGCGATTTCCTGTATATTATTATTTAACAAATCACTAATTTGAAGCCACAATAGAGATAAGGTGCAAAGAGCATGCAACGTCATAGACAGCGAGCAGGTCAGGAACAAGCGCCCGCCAGCACACGATGTCTCTTGTCATATTTAACCTGCCCGTACAAGCAGGGCTGAAACACTAAAGCTGCAAGTGGAACCAAGGAATCTCTTGCAGCTCGTGCAAAGCCCGAGCATTAGCACAGTTCGCTCCGCGCACTTCTGTCTCAAGTTCAAAAGTTTTTTTAATATAAAATAATGTAACTTATGTGATGCCCTGTGAAAAATGAATTAATAGTGCATTGTTACGCGGGTAAAACATTAGCTCTGACGGCCTACACTCGCCTCCTTTTCGTACATATAAATTGATAGGAACTGGTAAATCACTACAATGAGGGCATTGTTAGGAGGGTGAAATATTGTAACGGTGGAAAATGTGCTGTTATTCCAATTAGCAACTAATTCACACACACACACACTAACCCTAATGCTAACCTCGGGTCAATTCTAGAAACCGGTGGACCTAGCGGTTTGCTGCGGCTCGCTACGGTCTAACGGCCTACGCTCGCCAAATTAAATCATTGTAATGCTGGCAAATCTGCTTTAATTGCAGTAGAAAAAAATTGGTCAACATAAATTTATGGGTCATTCTGGGCATGATACTATGTTAACGAGTAAATCATTGTAATTGGTGCAAATCTCCTTTCTCCAGTAAAAAAATCGGGACAGTAAGATTTGAAACCACCAATTTCACAACTAATCGCCTCAGCTATCGTGCCACTGCTTGTGAAACCTTGCTATCTAGCTGTAACTGTGCAAGTCACCACCTTCGATTCTCTCGGCTCTCTCCGCTGTCGCTCCGGACTGGCCAGGCGCTCGGTCATCGTATTAGCTACAAGAGATTGCACTAGCAGCACTAGTGCTATCAGCCCTGCTTGTAACGACAAGTTATATCTACTCTTACAAGTTGAATGCATCTGCAGCAGGCAGTCAGTCCCAAACGGTAGCGAAGATTGCCGATTGGTTACAATTTTAGCAGTAGCAATTATTTTAGGCAAATACTTTCCACACTGAGCATTTAGTCTTAGCTCAGTGAGTTAGAGCGTTGTAATAATGACGTGAAAGTCGTTGGTTCGTTTCCCCATCGGTATTTTTTTCTTACTTGTAATCTTTTTTTTTTTTTTTCCTCTCAGAATAAATTACTAGTTTTTTAATAATTCTTCTACACTATTTCTAATCGAATAAACGTTACTTTTTATAGGTTAGATTAGATTAGTTTAGTTTAACTGAAAAGTAATACAACATAAAAATAATACTCCATAATAACACTTTTTTCCCTACACTATTCTCAATCGAATAAACGTTACTTATTCATACGTTAGGTTAGGTTTTTTAATTTAAGTTTAACAAAAAAAAAAAATAATAGTACAAAAATAACTCATAGTTTACATTTAAAAAATAATAGAACATAAAAAATAATATTGCTCTATAATAACACTTTCTAGCTCTTTTCTTTTTCTTCTTCTTCATAGTTTTCTACACTATTCTTAATAAGTGTTACTTTTCATATGTTAGGTTAGTTAGTTTAGTTTAACAAAAAAAAATTTAATGTTATTCCTTGTACGACTGTATATCGTATCGTAACGAGTCGGCTTTCATCACTATGGTTCGGAACTGCATTGAACTTGTGCGGCATGCATTGTTATTAGTAGTAGGTGAATTGCCCTGACGATATTTCTTTTCTTTCCTCCCGTCCCCCTCCTCAATTTGTTGCCATTCAGTGCAGGTGTATTACATGTAACAATGCCAAAATTTTCAACCGAGGTGATATTAATTGACGACGAGGGGTACAGTTGCCATGCTCTAAAAACTCATGTGCCAAATCCAGTAACACTTATAGCGGTCTGTCAGCGGGTCTGATACCAAACTGTTGTCATCACTATGAAACTATTAATAAAGAGGAGGAAATTTTACATTTGGTGGAAGAAGACCCTGGGATCTTAGTGACGAATGACATACAGCGGCATCATGTACTGTGGAGAACCTTCATGCAACCCGATAGCGGAATTTCCAGCAAAGGTACTCGATCAATGTCTGGGACGACGCAACAGGAAATTTTCTTATGGGACCTTTTGTGCTTCCATCTTTTGGACAGTAAGATTACCGAAGGACTATTTGGAGAGCGTCCCCTAGGAAATGAGGAGGAAGATGTGGTTTCTCCATGATGGTGCACCTCCTCATTCCACTCACAATGTGCATCGACATCCTACAAGGAAGTTTCTAAATCGGTGGACGACCGTTTTGGATTTTATGGTATGCGGCCAGAAGTCCATAGTTGCCGCATGCCAACTTGGCTTTTTATTGCAAGGCGACCTGAAGACCAGAATATACAACTTGGTTTTAAATCAAAATTTTCAGGTAACAGAAACGACCCAAGATCCTCGCAAGGATGCTTAAGAATTAGAGTATAGACTTGAACATCTCCTATGAGCAATTCTTGATAATATTCTGTAAGTGAATCTATTTTCTTTTCTTTAATAAAAAGCAAAATATTCTTATGGTATCGTGTTTAATAAATTCTAGCGTATTTACGATCAATTGTCTTTCATTTATCGGATAATAACCTAGTCATAAAGAGGCAAGTAAGTATATTAACGTAAATTTTTAATACAGATAACCCTCCCTCCCCGAGACCAGGGGAATATACACAGAGATCTGTGCAGCCAATGGTTTTTTACATATAGGACGGTACCTAGAGCCGCCTTTCGGTGGTAGACGATCTCATCGCCCAAGCGACTGGTGGATAGGTCACGTCTAGCACAGACCTACTCAATTTAAGAGGTGAGTCACCCCAGCATTAAGGTACCACCCACCCCACGACAACAGTGATTTAGAAGTAAACCCCTGCCTCCAAGGTACACGCCATAGGCACTACCCTGGAACACACTGTCGTCGCGGGTACTCATTTACCCGTGAGTTCTGGGACCACTGCCACGCCGAGTCCAACTCATCCGGAGGGGCTCGAATAAGTTCGGCCCGGCTGATTCTAGTAACGTCAGAGGTACCATGGGTACCGCAGAGCTCGCACCTGAAGCATCTGTAGAGCAACGCCGAAGTCGCCCCCCCCCCTCCTTTTACGGGAGATGACCTTGACAATTAAGAGTGCGCTAATCGTTTGTATGTCTAAGTGATGGTCCTAGCGCAAGCGAAATGCAAAAGAGTAGTTTTCAAATATCTTGGAGATGTTTTGTTGTTTCGTATACTCGATCCCTCCTGGGTTTGGGTATTTATTTCATTTCCACACTGTATAATATTTCCACATATTAATTTTTGTCCATAATAGCCATAATTCATCTACATTTTATCTTAGCAATGCTCATCTTATGATAACACTAAGTACTTTCGTTTTGTGAACGTTACGTTTTTCCCATTGCAGTGCACAGTCTTTTCTAATACGTACAGTTATAGTTTAACCTTCGGTACATATTAGGTACCTATTGCATTATCTAGAGCGTTCATATCAGATTGACAGGCATCATAGGCTGGGCGTGAGTCTATTCTAGAGTATCAAAAGAGATGATCAATTTAATTCTGTGGGATATATTTGATGCTGGATAGAGTCGGCTACTGACTGCCGGAATCACTATGCTGTATAAAGAGAGGCTCAAACAAATGGATGGCTCTGTAGAAAACGGTTCTAAAAGAAAAAGTAGCGTTCAATAAATGGCATTTCAGAAACGACAATGATTTAAAATAAAAGAAAAAATATCACAGCATGTGTATACACACTAAAGTATCTAAAAGAAGACCAGAAAACAATTTGTATCTATACTGTAAAGAGATATAGCACGTTCCCAGAGGTATGTGTTTAAAACATACAGAAGTTTAAGTAAGTCATAGAAACTATACACTGACACCGATCTGAGTTGTTCATATGGTAAGACTTGGAACTTGCATTCAAATTCCTTGCCCCCTCCCCCCGTCGTTTCCCCTGTTTGGCGTATACTGGGAAAGATCTTTACTTTCCAAAAATGTTCGCACTCCCATTTCATATTTTTTCATACTGTAATACGGTCGAAAGTAAGACGGTAGGTCCATAAGTTTCCGGCCTCGCCGATAAGGATTATCGCCTTCACAAAACCCTTATTTGGTGTCATACCTTTTCTGTTAAAAAAATAATTGCAGCTGTAACTTACGTTCTACTTATCCAGTTGTTTAGATACAGTTGCATAAAGAACGCTATGTGTAGAAGATTGTGACATGTTCAAAACGGAACATGTTATTAAAAAGTTCTTGACAAAAGAAGGACTTACTCCAAATGAAATTAAACAGCGATTGGACGCTGTATATGGGGAAGCTTTCCCCTCATATTCTACCTTCAAATTTTGGGCCAAACTTTTTCGAATGAGTTGACAAAGCATTGAAGACGAAGAGCGTGCAGGTTGGCCCTTGGAGGTGCTCACTCCTGAAAACATTGCTCTAGTGCAAGAAGAAATTAAGGAAGACCGGCGGCTCAAAATTACAGAAATAGCAGCAGGGGGGCTTCTAAAACAACAGTCCTTTGAATTACTCATGAACATTTAAACATGAATAAGGTTAGTGCAAGATGGGTGCCTAGACTTCATTCCTCAGTCCAAAAGCAGCAACGAGTCATCTGTTGTCAGGCATTTTTGGAGCTCTGCAACGAGAGAGAAGTTCTACAAACCATTGTTACAGGAGATGAAACTATGGTGCTCTACTATGATCCTTGTCCAAAAGAGAATCAATGAGTGGCGTAAACCTGGCGAAGCACAGCCTCTAAAGGCCAAGGTCACTCAGTCAACCAGGAAGATCATAACCACAATCTTTTGGGACTGTGAAGAATACTCTTCATTGACTTCAAGGAGAGGAACACCACAGTAAATGGGGAGTACTATGCTGGCCTACTGCATGGACTACGTACTTCCATCAAAGAAAAAAGGCGAGGAAAGCTGAGTGGTGGTGTGTGCCTTCTTCACGACAACGCGCCTGTGCACACAGCTCTTATTGCAAAGGAAGCTGTGAAGGAATGTGACTTCAAGGAGATCGACCACCCTTCCTACAGGCCAGATCTAGCTCTCAGTAACTATTTCCTGTTCTCAAAACTCAAGAAGAATCTTCAGAGAAAGGAAAGTTAAGTGTGACGAAGAAGTGATGGATGCTGTTTATGCCCATTTTGCAGACAAGACTTCTATTTTTTGGGGGGTGGGGTTGAATGTTAATTCAAAAATGTGGGAATAAAGGGTAACAATGTTTTAAAGTGAAATACATTCTTTGTCTTTATCTTGCCTAGAAAATGGTTAGGCCCGAAACTTACGGACCTACCCTCGTACCAAGGCGAGGTGGGCGGGCGCGGTGTTGTGAAAAGGTTTCTGCTGGGGAAGTAGACTTTCTGAGGGTCTTGAACCACCGACGTCGAGGTGTTCTTTCAGATACAATGTTAGGGGGGCATCTAGATCCAGCAGTCACGCCCGTGCTTCCCTCACCTCAACCCTTCCTCCCAGAGGTGCCCCATTGGAGGCGTAGGCATAAAGGTCCAGACAGGAACAAGGTTGAAGTACAGAAGTATATTCCTTTACCCCAAACTATCCGATAAAGACCGACAAAATAAGTTCCATTAAACCCCATTGTAAAACAAGAAGAAAGATTCAGGAATCGACGGAAGTGTTTTCAATTTTCAGGGGACTATATTGAAAGAATTTTCTTTCATGATCATGTAGAAAAATTATTGACAACCCAGTTATAAGTTTAGGAAAATTTAAAATGAATATAGAGATGCAAATACAGTGCATGAAAATCTTATTAATTAGGAACAATAGATGTGACAAGGGTTAAAATGAATATACAGTCACCTGGAAATGTAAATCTTAAACCAATAAAGCAATCAACGTCAAGTTACACAGTCCCTACTTCATAACTTGTAGAGGTAAAAAGGAGTCCTACGACTAATTTCCAAATTGATATTAGTCTTGTATTATTTGCTACCGTTCAGTGTGAATCAGTTAACTTTCCTTACTCTTTTAGATCACAAAATTACATTAACATAAATAGACGCCATAAACAAACTTTAAGGATTTCCCCCCCTATCTTTTTCCCTATAAGCACAAAGTTTTTAAGACTTTGTATATCCTTCTAGTTATTTTCTTAGTATCTTCAAATTATAAGGGCTTTTTTTACATTGTGCATCTCTTATTGCTCTTTCCCCACTCCCATTCTATAACATAAATGATGAATTTCATAAAGTGTAATGTTTCTTTAGGATCGAAGCGGTTATTTGTCGTCATCATTTCTGTTAAACATTTTTTTTCTTTACCAGAGCATAACGATCTCCCTTAAGAGAATATAACTACCTTATTCATATCATTGCTTGGGATTTCTAAGCAGAAAATGCTCGTATTTACAGTGTGTTGACCTGAGAGAGACAGGATGAAGGCTGTTGGATGTACGACATGAGCATAGCACATTGGTGCCTGTTCCTCGCAACCATTTTGTTCTGGTAAGTTATTTGCCATTCTATTATTTTTAAGAAATAAGTTCTGTAAAAATATGAAGTAAAGATTATGCAAACACTCTATTTATTAAACTCAGTCGCTAATTGTGATACGCTCATTGGCTCCAAAAGCCAACCCAGTAAACTGTAACAAACCACCTCAACAATCTGCAAAGAAACTTTATTTGGTGGTGATAACTTTCATAATGCGAGGCTACCAAGTGAATGTTTATTGTTCAGGCGTTACCTGAATTCTGATCAAAGGCTGCTTAAATTTTAATTCTCTGAATGCCATAGCCATCCATAATAATTATTTACATTTTCGGAACTCTTTATACTGTCTTTATTGTTTTTTCTTTTACTGTTAACTTTTGGGAAAAATTAAAATCCAGTTTCCACTCCCTCTCGCTTTAGAATCAAGGCATGGCTAGCAGAATATGGATTTAGTTGTCAAGTAGAAAAAGCGAGAAGGTTCTCTTATTTGTGGGCATAGGCATGCTTAACGACAACTTAAGTACACTCAAACTACTAGGTCAATAAAACAAAGCAAGAACGGAAGCTATGAGCCAGGGTCTGCAGGTAAACAAGAACTGGTGAGTGAAAGGTAAAAGGAGAGAAGGTTGTTTGTTGCTGGTGATATATTGTACCCCTCCCACGTGTTATCTACAATTCAGTAGCAACATAACTTCATTCCGGTTCATTCTGGTTTTAGTGCTTAGAAATTTTGATGCCTAACTATTTGCATAGTCCAACGCTTTCAGTGACTTCAACTTTCTTTAATAGCACTAACTTAATACAGAGATTGGCTAGACTGTATTTTGAAAGTACAAAAATTTAGCAAATCCAAAATGATATTGCCTTCGCTCCAGAGTATACGTTTGTAACTCCTCTGTTGACAAAAGTATACTGCTAATTTCAGACTTTCTGCGTATTTTGATTTATTTTAGATATATTAGTGAGAATGCAGGACAAACAGCTGCTAGCATGTGGTTATCAGACATAACTTTGACGGTTGAGCGGACTGTTTATGTACAAAGCGCCGTTTTTGGAAAGCTCCTCAGGAGGGGTTGGGATCGAAAATGTTGAAGTGGACTTTTAATTAAATAATATTTAATATGAAGTTTTGTATAGTAGTGTAAAATTACTATTTGTTATTAAATTTTTTTTTGAGTAGTGTTTAACGCCCGTTTGTACTACTGAGGCATCACAGGCGATGGACACTGATGATATATAAGATGAAATGATATATTGTGAAAGGATTTATTTTTAAGGAAGGAAGCGTTCCAGGCCAAACGAGGGTACCTCCCCGGCATTTGCCAGTTATGACTGAGGAAAATCTGGGAAAAAAATCACAGTTATCGAGGACGGTCCTGGCGGGATTCGAAGCCCAGACCTCCCGCTCACGAGTCCGCGCCTTAACGACCTCGGCCACTCGTGGCGGTTTATTAAAATTTTAAGAGTCTACATCTAACTTAAGTAATGCAAAAGCGTTGTGATGTTTAACATATTTGGGCTGTAATAAAATGAAGCGGTGTGTAAAAAGCGATAAAGATTCAAATACAGCTTTGCAAATGAGAAATATCGTAATATTTACATAGCTTAGTTATTTCATGCCTTTTTTGAATTTTAATAAACTTTAATAAACTTTTTTGCAACGTTAATAAAACTGCTAGCGAAAATAAAAGGTCAGTATTAGCTTTATTGTGTTTAAAAATACACAACGAAAATGTAAAATAACTTGGATACGGTCATCAAATTGAAAAAAATAGTTATATTTACATAACCAATATTGAAATAATGATTAGCGCCAGAATCAAAGTCCAAAAGCACGGCAAAGGAAAGAAAGAAGGGGGGGGGAGCGAAATCGATAATTTCAGAACATAAAGACTAAATAAACATAAGCTAAGCTCCCGTTAAGGACAAACTCGGACAATTTGTAACGAGACTGGAAATATTATTAAAGTATTTTATAGAATTGAAATCTATAAAAGAAAAGAAGCTGAAAAGAATGAAAAGGTGAAATTTTGGAATGACAAATCAAGAATTACTTTTTAGAAAAGCTTTAAAATTAAGTTGTGAAGTGACACTTATTTAAAGAGTATATATAACTTTATTTGATAGTATTCCTGTTTTAAAGGTGTCGTGAAGAAATCTAACAACAGTGAAACAGCTGGCTTTAAAGGTAGAGAGAGCTTATAAAATTTACAACTGCTTAAAGACTTCACATAGAGGTGGTAAAATAGCTAACGACTATTTGGAACAGCATGCTAGTAGCATTTCCATGTTAAACAGAGAATAAGCTCATAATTAAGTACAAAGTGCAGCCGATTACTGAAATTACCATAGACTGTTTCTACTGCAAATATGAATCCTGTATCGAATCTGTAAATATCAAACTGCAGAGAAATACTGGCAAAGTTTAATTTACTATTTTATTTGGTCTTCCTGTGCCGTACGAAAAAGAATATAATATGGGAATGGTCAGAAAAATTCTCGGTCTAACAAATAATGTACGAGTTTTTAACTTGAATTTTGGTTTTAATTTTCAACATAATCTCCCTTAAGATCAATACATTTATTTTAGCGATACTATTAACTCGTCTGTGAAGTGATTTTCTGGAAGATTTGCAAAATGCTCCTCTTCAGTTGCACTGGTCTTTTAGGGAACGTATGGAAGTCATAGAGAGTCAAATCTGGGGAATACAGTGGATGCTCCAACAATTCATATCTTTCCTTTTTCCAATACACTTTTGTGATCAGATCTTTATTATTATTATTATTATTATTATTATTATTATTATTATTTCCTTTTTACTGCGATTCATGTCATCTCATCTAGTTAATTTAAAAGATTGGGACTCTCTAGTTAAGGTTTACCCTTCTGACGATAATAATCAGTAATAAAATTCCTTTAGCATTCCAAATATGATGCCATAACAGTTCTTGCTAATGGAACCGATTTGACTTCGTTGACAATGAACAACCGACTTCTGTCTACAGATTTGATTGCTGTTTCGAGTCTGACCCAGGTTTCATCCAAGTTATAAGTCAATATAAAAAATCAGTTTTGTGGCTTTTAAAACCCTCCGAACGCTTGCGATATATTCTAATGTGGCGTATCTGATCTGCTATTAGCAAACACAGTACAAAGCTTTTCATGTAAAATTAATGTACAAATTCCATTAAAATGACTATTACTTCAGAAATCTCACGCAGTTTAATTCACCGGTCATAAATTACGTGTGGATACAACACCAACGACTCTGCTGTTGTTGGATTCTTTGGACGTTCTTCACATTCAAGGCTGGTACGGCCGTGTTTAAATTCAGCAGCATAATTTTTAATAGTTGAAACTTTATAAATTTGCTATTAGTTTCCTTTGGCGTTAAATCGTTTTTACAAAGGGCTGTATCAATGTACAATATTTAACTTTATTCTGGAATACTCACATCAGTATTAAATACTGTATTTGATATAATGACGTGATATTTCAAGTGAGTGCTAAAGATAGATATGTAACGAAAATAACTATTTTTAGCCAGCTGATGCTAAAGACATGTTTTTAAACAGGTTACAGTAATACCAGAAATTAAATATTGTATGTAGAATGCTAAAAGTAAATAGTTTTAAACTTTTTCAAACAACTGACAAACGACATATCGCTTTCTTTAAAATGGCTATATTTTGTGCTTGACGATACCCGAAGGGCTGAAAGCATAAAACTGTTGCTGCTGCTGGAAATGCGCTCGTGCCCGAGCGGCTAGCCAGACCCGAGCGACAGCGGAGAGAGCCGAAGGTAGTAACTGCACATCTATTAGCTAGATAACAGCGCTTCAGCACCAACGGTACAATGGCCCAGGAGATAAGAGCATCAGGTTACACACGTGAAGATAATGCTGGTTTCGAATCCTACTTTCTCAATGCTTTTTATTTTTTTATTTTTTTCTACCTGCCGGAGTTAAAGGAAATTTACCACAATTACAATGATTTACTCGCTAAACTACTGGATCAACTGGTTTCTAGGATTTTCCCGAGGTTAACCGACAGATTAAGTTAGTATGTGTAAGTATAAATTACTTGCGAATTGGAATAAGAGCATATTTCCCACCATTGCAATGTTTCACCCGCCTAATAATGTCTCATTGCAGTGATTTAACCGTCCCTGCCCATTTATATTTACAAAGTAAAGTGCATGTGAACAAGTTCCGCTCTCTCCACTGTCACTCGGGTCTGGCTAGCCGCTCGGGCACAAGAGCACTTACCACCAGAAGCAGCAGCATTTAGTGTTTTCAAGCCTGTGGATAACGTCAAGTTATTTTGTTAACAGAAACAAAACACAAAGCTTTAAGAACATTCTATGCGGAATGGATATGCTGTATCTTTGATAGTTAACATTAAATACTCTTCAGCTGCCGTATTACTAATGAAGTCATCAACTTGTTCCTGAGTTACGATTTCCGATTTTTTCGGCATGTAACCTTCACCCTTCAACTTTAAGAATGCAATTAACTTATAATATCAGTTGATATATTGGTTCTCTTATATGTTTTAATCATCGTTAATTTGCCCATAGTGTCGAAATATTTCCAGATTTTCTGTTTTTCTTCTAAATAGTCTAATGGCACATATCACTGCATTTATTGTCTGTTTTCTTTAACTTGCTTCATTCAAAGAACCTGCCTTACTACTGGCTTCATTTTGATAGTAACAATTTCGTTACCCTGTCTGCAGTTTTTTTTTAATGTGTTTTTCATTGCCCCCTTGACTAAATTGGTCTTCTTGCCATCTGTAGACTGGATGTGAAAACTGTAGGTGTGAGCCTATGGGAATGAATAGAATTAAATTCAATAATTAACTAATAGTAAATGAGCTCGGGTTGTTAAAGCTATCTGGCATTCACCTTCTCTCAAGATAAGGAAAAACTCGGATAAAATCTTACCCAGACAGCTTGACCTAACAGGGATTCGAAATCAGGACATCCGAGTTGCAAATGCTAAAATTAGACCAGAGGCAGTCAGTTTTTTTATTACCTCTGGTTCAGGTACGTAATCCATTCCGGAAGATATTATTTATAATTTCGCAACATTAACAACGATCAGACGACTGCATTGCGTACTATGCGAGTACGACCTACTGTACTAATATTAATGGCTTGAAGTAGAACATTTCCAACAACTAAATCATTTATAAACAATGAGCGGTCGTATAAAAAGCATCTAACACTAAATGGACGTTTTATTTACCAGTTTTAAAATACATTCAACATACAACTGCCACATGGGTCTTACAGCCATGCATGCTAATATTGTCCTTGTAACAATCAAAATACGCATACACACACACATAAACACATCAATATACTTCTGTTTTCTATTAGTAATTTTATATATAAATACATAAACACGATGCAACCCTTATTCTTGAGCCCCTCTTCCATTTACTCACATCCCCTCTCCAACTTCCCCCTCTTCACTATAGCCATTAACCTTCTTTGTTGGGTCTTCTCTAGAAATATCCCCAAATTGTGAATCTCGTATGCGCCAACACTACCCGGCAAATGTTCAAACTTCTCTTGGAAAATTTGGAATGATAAATGCTCATTTCTTAAAAGCTGTTTCCCTGCATTCTGCCAAAATGTGCCTCCAGGTCCACAATGGGCAAATTCTTTCCTCGAGAGCATTAACTGTTTTGTTTCCTTTCCAAGCCCCTAATCTGAACCATACGAGACCACTTCTTTCTTCTCTATCACAGATATCTAAATAATGTTCCCCCCCCACACCGGATGTATTTGAGCCTGCAGGCTAAGCGATACTTTTTCTGCCCATTGAGACAAAATATTTTGTCTGTCTATATCTCGCAAACGTGTATTAACTATTTTCCAACTATTGCGTGTAATATCCACTTCCCTTAACCAAATGTACCTTAATCCAATTTTGGTGACAATGCGGCGTGTTGTGCTGTTTATTGAATTTGGCGCAGTGCTTTAAAGTGGAGATATGCATTATTTTAGTGAAAGGTTTATATTTGACTGTTTATTGGTGACGTGAAACTTGGTAATTCCAAATGCGCTTGTCACCATATTGCAGCACATAGAGTAGTTAATTGATTGTTATTAAATCATGTATGAGATACACGCGTTAAAATTGGCTTTATTTTGTGAGTAGGTTGTTTAAATATAAAAGTCTCGTCAAGCCTTTTAATTTTGAACAATGTATCATAAAAACAAGTATTTTGCCAATTGCATAGCCACGTATGATCCACCATTTGTTGCCTCAGTAGTAAAAAAGGGCATTAAAAAACCTATGGCCCAGGCAACAAAACTTTTCAGGCGATCTTCTTTGGCTTTGAGATTAAAAATATCAGATGAGGGAAAGTACACTATTACACAATATTGATAGTTTTAAATGTTTCGGATGAAATTTGTTATTATATAAAACTAAAAAGTCTTAGAAACTACTTACAAATGTACAATTTTAAACATAACTATATTATTAAATGTCATTTAAGGAAAAATGATGAAAAAAAAAGCACTAATATGCACCGAAACCAGACATCTGAAAGCGGCTAATAAACAGCAACTTTCAACTGTTTCATTTATAACATCACCTAGGTGCAGAAGCTTCAATTTGAGTGTCTGTGCATGTGTCTTTCTTTTCCTTTTTTCTGTTTTATTATTATTATTATTATTTTATTTATTTATTTTTAATTTTTTGCCGTTCAAATTCGTGCCAAACTGTATTCCCGTAGCTAGAGAAGAGTCGAAGAGAACACGAGATTTACAAAAAACATTGTACGCTATCTCAAAAATGGTTGTAATTTCAGTTCAAAGTTTCGACTAGCCAAACAAAGTGCACATTTTTGAATAAGCAAGTTGAAGAAGCATATGTAGAAACTTCAATAATTTCCTTTCTACAATCATTTAAACACTTCTTTGCATTAGTAGTTGCTTTTGTGAATCACCATACCTAGAACCTTATTTATGTGTTTTGTATTTACACTAGGTTCACCGCCTGTTGATATAAACCATATTGCTAACGCAGCTTGGTTTGCGTTAATGAAATTAGCAATAAGGTTTTAGTGTGTTTAGAGACGTTAACATTCAGTAAATGTGTTCTAACTACTATCACAAACATTGCCTGTTGAAACAGAATCATTTAGATACACACAAAACGCTTTTCAATGTAAGCGAATATGAAGAGGTCCACATAACGCACAAAATAGCACTTGACACTGTGAAGTTATTAAAATTTTTTCCGAATAGCGAGTTTATAACAGAGTGTATGTAAATTGCTACAGAAATCACATACTTAACTTCTATGTAAAATTACACCTCTTCTCATAGGCGCTGTGAATTACAAGAATATGTGAAAATGCCAGACGCAAATTCTAGCGAAACGCTGGGTTTCTTACAATTCGCTGGAAGCTGGAAAAGCCTATGAATTTATTCACTAATGGAAATAGATTTTAAAACATGAAGGAACTGATTAGAACATATTCAATAATTATGATATTTACAAAATGAAATAAACCCTATAGTTCGTAAACATATCTTTCTTTTTATATTTTCACCATTATCAAGCCATATTTGCCTCGTAAACCTAAGATCGTGCTTTGAGTCCCGGCCAGAGTGGATATTTTTTTCCTTCGGTTCCGTGTCGTACATTTACGGTGCGCAAGTCTGAAAAAAAGTCTCTGAGCAAAACTTGTCGGCCGTTTCACGCCCTGAATTGAAACGGTCAGCCTTCATTCCAAGTCGAATTGTAGCCCATTTTACCTGTCCTCCCACGCCACGGGTGGCCGAGGTCGTTAAGGCGCGGACCCGTGAGTGGGAGGCGTGGGATTCGAATCCCGCCAAGACCGCCCTCCCTGATTGAGGTTTTTTTCAGGTTTTCCTCAGTCCTCAAAAATGACAAATGCTGGGGAGATGCCCTAAACTTAGGCGTGGAACATTTCCTTCCTTAAAAAATCCTTTCCCAATCATTTCATCTCATATATCATCAGTGTCATCGCCTGTGGTGCTTCAGTAGTTAAAACAGGCGTTAAACAACATTCAAGAACCCCCCCTCCCATACGGTACAACTGATAACAAAGATGAAGTGTTTTAATAAGTCTTTAAGATTGTATGGCTATGATATGACGATGTTTCCCCACCTAAACTTCTAATTTTCTAGGTGGTCACAATGAAGAATGCATTACTTTCAGCTGGAGACTGAAATTACTTACATTCGCCCTGTAAAAAAATATAAGACCGACAATAAACGAAGCAGGATTCAAACCAGCGCCAACAGCTTTGAACTTGAGTCTTAACGGGTTGTGATACTGATAGTTAAAATAGCGGTGGGGGCGGTATCGCGGTTGATAAACAGAAGAAAGTTCTATATCAGCAGTCGGTCGTGATTGATAGGACAGTCGCTCTTTACCATAACACCACCTGTCGTGTTTAGTTTGACATAAAAGCCGAGAAATTGCCTCTGAAACATTCCAGAAGTGCAGTGTCATATTGCGGTTTAATAATAGGCGCGCGGACAAGATTTGGTATCACTGAATCACCCGTTCTATACACGTCAGAAAAACTGAGAGAGGAATCAGCATATTAGGCAGCAGCAGATATAAAACATGAAAAAGCAATTTACCGATACTAATAATAAAGTAAATTAGAAGCGATAACTGTTTTAGAAATTAAATCATTCCGGTTTAGTTTATCACAGTGTTCAGTACTGCCATATTCTTCAAGAACTTGATTTGCAAGTAGTTAACATAATGAATTTCACATCCGTGTTGCGGCATCTCTTTTAGAGATACGTGTGATCATGTCAGAGCAAGAAAACCGGACCCTCCAGGGAAACTTGGAAAAAAACACAGAAAGCTGTTCAACTGGTGCTATTAGAATTGTTTTAGCACGTCTCCCAAGAAAGCGAAAGGTAAACAACGAAAGAATGTTAGAACTGATTTTCGAACAGAAGCAAGGGAAAGTAGTGGCTAAAACACGTTTCTCATGCGCAATTCATAAGATGTAATGTCAGATTTTGCTCTGCTAATTAATTTAATTTGTATGCAATAGTTTATGTTAACGCCAGTATTTCCATTTACAGGATGTATTAAAACAACTATTTCTAATTTTCTAGTGTGATACAGGACATGAAAATAAAAAATTTTAATAATAAAGTAGTGTCCAAAAATGCTTCGTTTTCAGTATTAAAGACAGAGCACTCACCTTATGGCTGCATTAGTTTTAACAAATGGTGTTCAACTATCCTTGTTACAATGCAAATAATAAACAACTGAAGTTAGTTTGTTGTTGTATGTCACAAAATACCTTCTGTGACACCTGTTTATTTAATTTCATGGTATTAAAATACTTCGGTATATAAATATTGAATGTGCAAACACGCATAAAGAATTTGGAGCGACAGTGCTAATTTAGCAAAGCGAATCTATGAGGAACACCACCCTCAGCGTCATATTTCTTGCCATCCAACATTTTCAAGACTGGACGCGTGTTATGGATATTTTTCAAGAAATAGCTCTTTTAATGCAAACAACAGTCACACTAATCCTGAAGCTGTGGAGAATCTCCGCAATCAACAAAAGTTTTCTGTAAATATTTGGGTTTGGTTTGTTGATAACTTTCTAGTGGGGTCATATGTTATGCCTGTACGATTTAATGAAAATTGTTTTATGGTATTTTTCCTTGCAGAAAAGCTTCCGGGGCTATTTGAATACGCAGAATATTCGCAAAAACATGACTTTTCAACACGACCCGTATATTTTGGCTTACATTTTGGAAATTTAAATTTCGTATCGTTGGATAGAAAGAGCAGGCCCAGTTGTTTGGCACGTTCCCCAGATATAACTCCAGGTGATTTTATTAACTCGCTTTCTCGTCTGTTCCGGTGGAATTTTGTAATTAATTTTTCATGCACTTTTAAACGAGATAGAGACTTTAAAATTTGCACATAGGGCAGAAATGAATGACAATACAATATAATACGGTAATTATCATGGTTCAATGGTTCCGCAGTTTTGAAAGTAAAGCAGTGCAATATCAAACAAGAAGGTTTTAAAAAATGTAAGATTGAATCGTAAGAACACATTTCTGTAGTTTCGTTAATAACGCATAAAAATATAAAATTTATAATAATCTTTATTTAAAAATAAGAACAGTTGCTATGATGACTGTATTACATTTATCAATACAATAAATAAATTATAATGTAACTCGATTTATATTTAATTTCAACGTTTTATTTGAATCTAAAATGATTAGAATTCTTTTTGTTATATTTTGATAACAATACAGTCGCCGTGGCAACTATTCAAATAAACAGCGCGATGTCGAACCTGCAAACTGCAAGAAACGGATGGCTCAAGCGCGATCAACTGAGACAATGAAAAAACGTTTTTCTCGACTCGCTAGTGACACGCAACGACATGCTAAATATTTTAATAACAATACAGTCGCCATGGGGACTTTTCAAATAAAAACATCAAATTTAAATCGTTACAAATAACATTTAATAAATCTGTTTTGTGTTACATAAATTCAATTGCGCTAGTGTTAATATGTAACGTGTGTATTAATAATACCAACTGTGTAAATATGTAGTGAATGAGTAATATACTTAACATATATTTGTGTTTGGGGTCAAATGAAATCAATTGTTTATGAAACACCCATCGACACAGCAGAAGAATTAGTTGCTAGAATTATTCTTGCTTTTGATAATCTTCATAACCGACCGCAGATATTTCGAAGAATTTCTTGATCGTTCAATCACAGAGCGTTATTCTTTGTATGTCAACAATGGCAGTGACAATTTTAAACCGTTCTTATAGTTTTAAAGAAAAAATAAAGTAAGATAAAGAAGAAGTAAAGTAAAATATAATAAAAATTGTTATAATAACTATTATAGTTAACATTACTAGTGATATTATTATTACTTTGTTAACGATGTCATAGTAATGAATTGGAAGGGTAAATGTCAATTAGATTCGCAAACAAAGAATACAATTAGTGTTGAAAAAATTGGGTAATATTATATAAAAATGTTAAATTTACACGAATATGTTTTTGAAGGTGATATAATATAGAAAGATGATATGATACAACATGGAAAATAAAGAAACATATAAGATCAATATGTATATATAATATATAGTTTTATACAAATGTAGACAGGAATAGATACATATAAGTAGTAAAGTAAAAGTCACCAATACAGTTTCTACCGGATAGTAGTTTAATAATTTAGAGTTAAAGATTAAATGGAAGTAGTAGCTGGTTTCTAGCAATTAGGAAGTATTTGAAGGGAGTGTAATTTTGTTATTTTTATTATTTCAGTAAATTTCTAATAGTAACTTAGGTATTAGTATTATGTGGAAAATAACAAGGTAAGAATGTAATTTGTAATTTAGAAATAAAGTGTAAGAGTTTGCAATACCCGTCCTGGTGTAGGAAACAAGGTACCGGATGGAGTGTTTCAGATTTTTATTATTTTTATTAGTTACTATAGCTTGTCAATACAACTTCCTTAATACCTTGTATTACATTATGTAGCCTTAGAAAATAATAAAGTAAATTTCCAAGTAAATACTCATTCATTTTTTCCCTTTATATCACTGTAACTTGAAAACGGAGCGCTTTTGAATGCACTTTATTAGGAAACAAATGTTTATTTTCCTGAACTCTATCACGTCAGAAAATTACGCATAGTTATTTTAAATAGCAGAGAAACCTTAAAGAGGACTCCGGAGCACATAGAGTCAGATGAGAGAGGTTCGTGATTGCGTGCTTAGAGGGGGATACAGTAGCTCAGAAGGTTCGTATCCCAGCCGTGACTGGAATTTTTCAATTCATGTTCTGCTCTCCCAACCAATATATAAGTTTGTGAAATCCAATTCTCTGCAGCAAATCACGCTTTTTTTTTACTGCGGATGTTTAATGCAATTTTAAAAACCATAATGTTTCTCTACTAGGATGAAAGCTACAGTAGCATATTTATTCATGAAATAATATAAATCGATCTTTTTTTTTTTTTTTTTTTTTTTTCCTGCTTTTCGTAAATGTCTTGACAACAGTGTTCGCAGAATTTCAGCCGCTTTAGTAGCGAAAATGGAAAATATATATAAAAGGAGATATTTAATTTTCGATACTTCACTAAACAGGGAATAAACAGCAACGCTGCGATAACAAGGTGCTCCATAGCTCAAGACCGTTTTAACATTGTGCAAAAACACATACCTAATGGTTATTCAGTGCGGAAATGTTAAACAACCCCTAATCTTGCTTTAACACAGAGTTCTAGAGTTCGTTTGTTTGTTCTCTCTCATTCCTCCTCTTTTCTCTCACCCCTTTATTGCAAATTCTTTTCTCGTAATTGTGCTTGTCTGTACGCGTTTTCTTGTCTTTCCCCTTTTATGTACACTCTATTCCTATCCTCTCAACGCTACCCTTCTTATTTTTCTGTCTATCAGGACCTCCATATTGTATTACTATGACCTCCCAATTCTTCTTTTGCAACCCATCGCAAGTCTGTTCTTGTTTGTTCTTCACTTCTCTCCACCTTGCACTTTCTACCTCTTTTCTTTAGGCTGCTCTTTTGCGGTGTTGCCCTCTTATCCTCTTTATGAAAAGTTGTAGGTGTAAAGTTTCCGACAAAAGAAAATCCGGTCAATGACCTTGGACACAAGTACCGGAAATGCAATTACTTTAATTGCATAGACACGGTCGGCCTATCGCAGTGTCGATACATTGTCTACCCTCAAAAATGCTTAGCTTTCGTAAATCAGCAGTTGTTGATATCTCTACGGGTTCGCTATTAGAGTTGCATGCATAGTGTGACTATCAACATCTACAAGAGGCGGGACGATAATTGATTAACCTAACAATGAAAAACCAGTTTCATGTTTTCAAAATGGCTTTTATTTTTCAACATAGTCTGCCGATTGTGCCATACATTTTATCCAACGATTTTCCATTCAACCACGAAAGGTGCATTCCTTGCGTCCTGAAAATCATCTGCGTACCTAAACAATTCCCTAATTGGTGAGACCATATTAACAAGGTGTGAAGTGAATTGCAGCTTATGTATTAAAGTTTTCTAAGAACCAATGAACATAAACAGCTTCCAGAACATGTCGTTACTACTCGCACGGGTCTTACGTCTTGGCAACTGCACCTTATGCGTCTTGCGCTAATTGCCACCAAGCTCCAAATGTCCTATCTTGTAAACTTCAGAGCAACAATAGCGTGTGTTGTGAGTGTTCACAAGATCATTTTGGTGGTACCAAGTGAAAAGAACACAAACAATGGTTCCATTAGTCATTGATGAAAATAACCACTCACAATAACACACTTGTCATGACAATAAACGAGACATTGTAAAGTTTGAGTTTTAAAAAATAAATCTGTGTACATTAGACACTGAAACCCTAATTTTGTGTGCTAATTTTGGTATTGTTTTTTTTTTTTTTTTTTTTTTTTTTTTTTTTTTTTGTGCGAACGCTCAATATTTGTGCCAATATTCTCTAACTTGTCTTCTATTATAACTTCACTTATTCGCGTGTGTTTCATGTTATGCACTGAAACAAATGTATTCACAAGACCATGAACTGCAGTTCTGGAAGATGCGATTCCTCACGAACGCAACGAGCTTACTCGTCTTTATAATAAACTTTTACACACAAAATACGTTGCTGTAAAGCCTTAGCGAACTAATGTAAACTGATGGCTCCTCGGAAGTTGATGGACAGGCATGCAGACGGCTGCGAGTGGGAAGGGGAGCCGCCTTGGCCGAGACACAAAACCATGTGCGAGCGGTGAGGACATATTCTGGAAGTTCGGTAGATATAATAATAATTATAGGTTAGAAAATGCAAGGTGCCTTACATTAAAGTTTATAATATAAAATGCAATGTGCCAACCCTTTTACCTAAAAAGTGGTTACTTCGAAAACCCCCTTCCTCCTTAACAGGCTGTAGAATGCTTGCCACTTGGAATAAAAATGTGATTTTCAGTTGTAACAGTTCAGGAAAACATTGCACATCGTCCCGGTCATATGCAAACATTTGCCTTGCACAGGAATTGCTTGAATGTAACATTTTCAACCAGCAAGAACTGTCATAATGTGGTAATCCAGTACCTAAGCTACAGGCTACTCTTGTTTATGTGGCACATCTCAAATGTCTCGCTTCTTAACACGGTGTTCCGTTGTTTTTGTTTCTTTGCTACGCTTGTATTTCTCCATTATCTCTGTTCTCCTTTATAGCATAGTTTGACGGCGTGATTCTTTCTTCTATTTTCTTTAACATACTATGTCAAACCAGACTGATCTTTTATCTCTATATATACAAGCGCTTCTTCCACATGTGGCTTACAGTTGGTTTTAATGTCTTACAATACTCCTCTATATTTCTTATCCTAAATATCCACATTTTTTAATATTCTGTGAGCCCTACATTTTTTGAAAAAATGGAACAGTTAATTTGTGTTCAGTCTTGCTGATCATATCTTCTGGGAGTACTTTTCTTAGTATTTCCAAATTCAGCTTCTTTGATTGTCACTTTCGTTCTCTTAAGGAGAAACACTAATCGGTTTTCAAAATTACTAGATACATCCGCAGCAAGTACAGAGACGAGAGATCTTAACTGAGCGTGTTTGTTTACATGTAGAATGAATTAGGCAGCAAAAATATAAAAGTTCATTATTCCTTAACAATTTTTTTTCAACGTCGTTGGCACAATTCAGATAATCCTTAATTCTGCAAAAATTTGAAAAAAAGTTAACATTTAAGTTGTAATTCATATTGCATACCAACATTTAACAAATTATAAATGGACATACGAGGGAAGGTTCATAAGTTTCCGACCTAACCCTTTTCTAGGAATGATAAAGACAAAAACTATATTTCACTTTTCAATATACTTGCACTTTGTTGATACACTTCTCACGTCTTTAAATTAAAATTTCAACCCCCCCCCCAAATAGTCAAAAGTCTTATTTGCGAAATGGTAACAAACAGCATTTATCACTTATTCGTCACACTTAAATTCCTTTCCTTTCCTAGAAGGTCCATCAGTCACTGCGAGCTAGATCTGGGCTGTATGGTGCATGACTGATCTTCTTGATGCCACATTTCTTCACAGCTTCCTTTGTAACAAGAGCTGTGTGCACAGGCACATTGTCGTGAAGAAGGTGCACACCACCACTCAGCTTTCCTCGCCTTTTCTCTTTGATGGAAGCACGTAGTCTGTGCAGTAGGCCAGCATAGTGCTCCCCATTTACTGTGGTGTTCCTTGAAGTCAATGAAGAGTATTCCTTCACAGTCCCAAAAGATTGTGACCATGATCTTCTTAGTTCACTGAGCGACCTTGGCCTTTAGAGGCGATGCTTCGCCAGGTTTACGCCACTCCATTGATTCTCTTTTGGATAAGGGATCATAGTACAGGATCATAGTTTCATCTTCTCTAATAATGGTTTGCAGAACTTCTCTTTCGTTGCCACGGCAGAGCTCCGAAAATGTCTGACAACAGATGACTCTTTGCTGCTTTTGTATTGAGGACAGGTGTCTAGGCACCCATCTTGCACTAACCTTATTCATGTTTAAATGCTCATGAATAATTCGAAGGATTGTTGTTTAAAAAGCCCAACTTTGCTGCTATTTCTGTGACTTTGAGCCGCCGGTCTTCCATAATTTCTCCTTCCATAAGAGCATTTGATGTTTTCAGAAGTGAGCACCTCCAAGGGCCGACCTGCATGTTCTTCGTCTTCAATGGTTTCTTGACCCATTCAAAAAAGTTTGGCCCAATCTTTTACAGTAGAATATGAGGGAGATACTTCCCCATATACACCCAATCGCTGTTTAATTTAATTTGGAGTAAGTCCTTCTTTTGTGAAGAACTTAATAACAGCTCGAAACTCCATTTTGAACATGTCACAATCTTCTACACATAGCCTTCTTTGTGCAACTGTATCTGCATAACTGAACAAAGTTAAAGTTGCAAATATTTACTTATGACACCAGATATGGATTTTGCAAAGGCGATAATCCTTATCGGCAAGAACGGAAACTTATTTACCTGCCATGCAATGAAGTTGGCAGAATAATTATATAATTAACTGGTAAGTGACTTCCAGAAGTATGGTATATTCCAAACACCAGGTTTTTGATAGATTATAGTAAAACTGTTTCCAATACCCACTCGGTATGCGCAAACATTGAAATACGTAAATATGTAGCAATTGCATAATAAATTACTTTGAATTTATTTATTTATTTATCAATATATTTTTTAAGGATGGAACGTTTAAGTTGTAAATACTTCTGGTGAGTATTTAATGTAGCAGAGAAATGCATTCACGATAAAGCGAATTTTGCTAAAAGAAGCTATGAATTAATTTTAGTTGTTATTTAAAATTATGTTACAATCGCTAATTCTCAAAATAAGATAAAATATTGAAATGACGCAACATTTAAAGATATGAAGACTTAAATGCAATACACACAGGGTGCCAAAAATGTATATACTTTTCAAGCAAAGAAAAAAACTGTGTTAACATAACAAAATTGAATTCACAAAACAGAAAATGATGAGCACTAATCATCTTAGACTCGGCGTCGATACACTTCTGAGTACGTTGAACTACTGATTGAGCAACGTTTGCGAAAGTGTCCTCAGCATTTGCAGCACATGCCGTTTCAATTTCTTCACGAAGTGCTGTCAGTGTAGCTGGTCCTTCCCTACAGGTAGAAGTCCAACGGAGTTCAATCCGGAGAACGGAGTGGAAATTCAATCGGACCTCTTCGTCCGATCCAGCGCCACCACTTTAAAATTGCTTTCCGCTGTTCAAACGATGATCTCGGCTCCATTTTGTTGTAGCAACGCTACCATAACGTAATGTGAGTCACGTATGTTACAGAACATCATACTATACATTACTGTTTTTTTCGGTAAAACTTTGAAATATATTTAATAGAAATCTACTGTGAAATTGTGTATATATTTTTGGCATCCTCGGTATATATATATATATATATATATATATATATCAAGACGTTTGATTAAAAAATGAATGGTTGAGGACAATTTCAACTTTCAAATTGTGTCTAAAGACAAAGTTCTATTCAGAGCTTGACTATGTAGATATACTTAGTCAATTATTAGTGTATATATATATATATATATATATATATATATATATACATATATATATATATATATATATATATATATATATAATCCTGTACACTCTTTTTTGGGAAAGGTGAAGTGGAAATAACTTCTTCACAAACCAAGAAGAATCATTGTTACCTACACTTCTGTAGAAGCCAGGTGCGGTGTGACAAGATGATTGCTGCGCAAATTATGACAGTTTGCTTGACAATTACCATGAATTTAATAATAGTTTTTCAGTCAGTTTGTTATCTATGTGCTAATGTTTAGGGTAAGCATTTTCCTTCCTTCCTTCCTGCTCAGGGGTTTTGAGCGACTTAAATTGCAATATGAAAAAGAAAAGTGTTAATTTTACTATGTCCTATTTTAAAAATTACCAAATATATTTTTCTTTTAGTGTAATTTAACTTTTAAAAGCTACTTATTATGCTGAAAAATATTCTACCTTTAATAATAATTTTACAGTTTGCTTGCTAGAAAAATATTTTTCTTTCATGAAAACTTAGGAGAGAAACTCTAAAAGCTCTGAAATCGTTTAAACTAATTCTGAATTACTGAAAACCTGTCAAAATATACATAAATACTTTAAATCAAATGAAAAATGTAGGAATAATAATTTAAAATCCCTGGGGAAAAAAAATCATGATATATATATTTAAATAACAAACACAAATTCTGACCAAAAAATGCAAAACGCTGAGGTCTAAAAGCTCAAAAAAATTAATAAAAGTTAATTAGGAAAGCGTGAAATAATTGTTTTAGAAATACCAAAGTTGATACAAAATTTCAATAAAATTAAATGCCTTCTATTCCAAAGCCTACAAGTGAATTTGGAAAATACAAACGATAGAGGCAAATCTTTGCAGATGTCTCAGTAAGTTATGTACCTAATCTTAAATCAAGAATTCTGTATTTACTTATTGATTTTTGATTGACTGTAATAGCATTAAATCATATTTTCAAGTTGCATAAAATGTTAAACACAGAACTATTAGCTCCAAAAGAATAATATAATGCTGCAGAACTACTCCAACGTTAAAGAACATTTTAGAAGCAGCTTGCAATACACAGTTTATGAATAAGGGAAGTACAACAGCAGCAATACCCCGTCCTGGTCAGAGAATTAGGTGCATATGTTTCCCCTTAGTTTTTATACTCTAAGGAGCAAATAAGACAGAAAAGAGACAATATATATTTACTTCAACTATATTGACGAACAAAACAATTTAGTTGACTCTCAACTGTTAGGTATTCCTGTTATATGAACGACATTTGGTGCTAACTTTACACTTGGATCAAGAAAATAAACCAATAGCCATGAACTATTGACGCAACACATATTAGGGAACAGAGAGAAAATCCCTAGGCTATTCATGAAGTTAGGCATAGGTAAATTCTTGTCTACTGTTCATTTTCTAAAGCAATCTCATGCTACGTATGTTGGCTCTAAAAGAGAGAATACGCCAATTAAAAAAAGACAAAAGAAAAAAAATTATGCAATCCCTTATATCCAAAAGCATTTACGAGAGAAATGCCACATCCAGTAATAGCTGAATCCACCCACAACTTTTAACCTTTTCACTAAGGCCAAGTGCAGATGTATCAGCGAAATCCTGCAGATGTTAGTGGCTGTTTCTAACATAAACAATGATCAAGACATGAATGTTTACATAAGGACCAACATAATTATTGATTAATGATTAATAATATCCTATTCTGCGTTACCGCCATAGGTGGCACAAGTCGTTAAGGCGCAAACTCATGAGCAGCAGGTCTGGGGATATAATCCCGCGAGGACCGTTCTCCTTGACTGAGGATTTTCCTGGTTTTCCTCAGTCCTCAAAAATGCAAATGCAGGGGAGGTACCCTAAACTAAAGCCTGGAACGTTTCCTGCCCAATTCCTTCCCAATTTATCATTTCATCTCATGTATCATCAGTGTCCGCCGCCTATGGTGCCTCAGTAGTGAAAATGGGGGTTAAACTCTGTTTCTATTCTGCGTTCAAAGACATTGCAAAGTCAGAAATGGCGCTGTTCAACCAATATTTAGTACATTTTTTTTTCTTCCTGGCCCCTCACCTGTATGAGTTAAAAATGGTGGAAGTCATCATAAACATGCCTGGCGGGAGAAGCGATAACATGTTGCGTTACTGTAACGTTATAATAATGAACACAACTTACAGCAACTAAAACATAATCCCCTCCGTTTCGTCATCTGATTGAAACAGTCTCGTGGAGTCCAATGCGCAAAGTGTTGACACCGGTCACAAGAAAACATTTAACTTCTCTTGCGCTTGACGCAGCGGTATTGGCAGTAACCCAGGACTTTATACTTCAGGGTAGCTTTCTTTTGTAAAAATTAAATTGGTCCGCGGTAGCAATGCGTGCTGTCATTGGAATAAAGAATTACCGTCTTCACAAAACCCTTATCTGGTTTCATATCTTATCTGTCAGCAAATAATTGCAACCATGTGTTGAAGATAGTGGCATGTTCAAAATGGAGTATCGAGCTGTTATTAAGTTCTTCACAAAAGAATGACATACTCCAAATGAAATTAAACAGCGATTGGTCGGTGTATATGGGGAAGCACCCCCCTCATATTCTACCGTAAAAGAATGGGCCAAACTTTTTCGAATAGGTCGAGAAAGCATTGAACACGAAGAGCATGCAGGTGGGCCCTTGGAGGTGTTCACTCCTGAAAACATCGCTCTTGTGGAAGGAGAAATTATAAAAGACCGGTGGCTGAAATTTACAGAAATAGCAGCAAGGTTGGACCTTTCTAAAACAACAGTCCTTCGAATTATTCATGAACATTTAAACATGAATAAGATTAGTGCAAGATGGGTGCCTGGACTTCTTTCCTATGTCCAAAAGCAGCAACGAGTCATGTGTTGTCAGGAATTTTTGGAGTTCTGCCGTGGCAACGAGAAACAAGTTCTGCAAACCATTGTTATAGAAGATGAAACTATGGTCCTCTACTATGATCCTTGTCCACAAGAGAATCAATGGAGTGGCCTAAACCTGGCGAAGCACCGCCTCTAAAAGACAAGGTCAGTCAGTCAACTAAGATCATGGCCACAATCTTTTGTGACTTTGCAGGAATACTCTTCATTGACTTCAAGGAGAGGAACACCACAGTAAATGGGGAGCACTATGCTGGCCTAGTGCACAGACTACGTGCTTCCATCAAAGAGAAAAAGCGAGGAAAGTTCAGTGGTGGTGTGCGCCTTCTTCACGACAACGCGCCTGTGCACATGGCTCTTGTTGCAAAGGAAGCTGTGAAGAAATGTGGCTTCAAGGAGATCGACCATCCACCCTACAGTCCAGATCCAGCTCCCAGTGACTATTTTTCTCTTCTCAAAACTCAAGAGAAGGAAATTTAAGTGTAAAAAGAAGTGATGGGTGCTGTTTATGCCCATTTTGCAGATAAGCTTCTGACTATTTGGGGAGGGGAGAACTGAAATGTTAATTCAAAGATGTGAGAAGTGTATTGTAATAAAAAGTAACTATATTGCAAAGTGAAACATGGTTTTTGTCTTTATCATACCTAGAAAATGGTTAGGCCGGAAACTTATGTACATACCCTCATAAATTATTTGCTGGCGCTCCGATAGCCCTCGGGCTGCGAGTGGTTATATTAAATATTTGGTTAAAAATAATTTTTATAAGGACAACGGTTACAATTGGTTACATGGGTTTTAATTTAAACTGTTGCTACAATAACGTCTTTGCTCTCTTAGTTTTCTTCTTCTTCGATTTAGAAGGCCTTGCTTTCTAGATATGCAATGAGAAAACAAACATAAAGCTGCTTGCGATTATCCGTTTGTTTCGTGCAAGACTTCTTCGCGTTATTTTTTTGTATTCTAATTAAAAAATTTAATTATTGAGAGCTATCCAGTTTTATTAAATATCTAGCTTTGAAGCTGCTGTCCCAAGGCTGAGGAGTTTTACAAACATTTGAAAGGCTCCATCATCCGATATCCATGTAGTGACTTTCGTAATTAAAACTTTACCGGCATACTTCTAAACTTCAAGAGATCAAAACGTTGTTGCAGATAGTACACATTCCGTGCAACGAAAGATACAGTTAACGACTTAAATAATATTACTGCGAATATATTTTATGTACTAAATCACTAGTTTTATATTAATAAAACAATAATTTATACTACTGCCCTAGTTTTGCCAGCTTGTAGCGATATTTCCACTAGGCTGTTTGTGTGTGCTCTTCGTCTATTAGGGACCTTAACTTCCTCTCAAATCTGCGAGATTTACCGCTAGTCGCGCCATGCCTTTGCCATTTCATTCTTTAAAACTCTACATGACACCCGGGGATCTTGTCTTTGGTATAAGTAACTACATTTGGACTTTGGGGTTGTCCTTGCTCGAGGCTATTGCCTGGCTGTTTTTAACTCTCTTCCCCTTTTTTCAAAAATCAGAGGCATCACAGTGCTGGACACTAATGATGCATGAGATAAAATGAGAAACTGGGAAACGATTTTTTTTAAAGAAAGGAACATTTCAGGCCCAATTTTAGGATACATCTCCGGGAGGACTGAGGAAAGCGTAGAAAACCCTTTAGTATGGTAGGAAGATCCAGGGGGCAATCGAACCCCAGACCTGTCTTTCACGAAACGAATCATCTGACTGGGTGGAAACTCGTGTTCTACCGCTCTGCGACATACTCCAGGAACCTAAAGCATTTTCATAAAACTTTATCTTGTAGTAAAGTTGATTGTAATTACGTGTAGATTTGTTGTTGTTATGCTCCATATTTGAACTGTTTTCTTACTGATTTTTTCCAATGTGTCAGAAATATTTTGTGTGTCAAACACAGGTTAAGGTTGATTATTTCCAGTTGCTATGTCAGATGTAATGAATGAGAAATTAAACTTATGATTTATTTATTTGCCATTTAAAATAAAGTTCACATTTTGGTACAATATATATTTGATTCTTGTGGTTTATCTTGAAGTTTAAAATTAGTAATATTCCATCATGTTATACATTTTGTGATTGTTAAATTCCACTTACATATTAAATATTACATTAGGATTTGAATTCAACACTACACTTTGTATTTAAAATCAGCCCTACAATAACCATCCACAGCTCTTTGCCCAGTTCCTTCCACATTAAATGTATTGCCCACGTGCATCATGACAGGTTTCGACGGTGAAAAAATAATAACACTAAAAATACTAATGCGAAAAATATAACAGAAATATTCAAATGTTTTGAGAGTTCCAACAATACTGTGTGGTTCATTTGTTTGGTTAGGTGCAGCAGCATGTTCTGGGCAATCGCACAGCGCCACGCCGATCCACTCAAGACAGGTAAATTACGATAGTATCGGCGATCGGCAAAACTGCATAACACACAAGATAAATACGCGAGCATTTGAGAAATTGCTAATCAATTCGAGAAGTAACATGTTTTCAGAAGTTGCAATGCGTGAAAGAAAATGTTTTGCGACTCTACAGCTCTGTCTGGCAGCAACTGATGGATATTTTCTTCAAACAGCCATTTAATAGAAAAAATATACTGCTCATTTAGGCCTGTTTGTTCATCAGTTAATGTAACGATTTATCAGGAATATTAGTCGGTCCTGGTGGTGTAGTGGTAACCATACTTGCCTCCTAAATCCAAGATCGTTCCGGCCAGGACCGTCGGGCGTAAAAATCCTAAGTATGGCTTCCGTCAGAAGGAAAATAAAGCAGTGGGTTCCATGTCGTAGATTTACGGCATTTAAAAGAACCTCAAGTCTGAAAGAAGAGGCCTCTGAGCAAAATTTGTCGGCCGTTTCACGCCTTGATTTTGAATGGGACGCTGATGACCTGAGATGTTAATACTACCCCCGGAGGCAGACAGGGTCAACGTCCTCTTGGCGCAAGACAGTGACCTTGAACTGTCTAGAATGTCAAGGTAGTGCGATCTTGAAATATCCATACAGTCAAGGCTGACAACTTGACGACCTCGAACTGTCTAGACACCCGAAGATCGGCGCCGTTCGAGGCATGCTGCATCCGCGCCGCCTCCCGGTTTTTTTTATTGCCTTTATTGAATAAGTAAAACAAAAATGTACAAAATTAAGGCATAATGGTATTGATGAAACCATTTACAGAAATTGACACAGCAAAAATGAAAGTAGCCAGCGCGACGTTGTTCGCCGCTGCGGTCACGTTTTGCGCGACGATCGTCGAGGCATAAGGTTCGTATGTGCTTCACGTACAATATGCACAGCAGGAGGAAAGCGGCAACACGGTGCACTGCATGTCCTCTCTCTTTGTCTGCGCTATTGCAGAAATGGGAATATCTGCGTACCGGAACCCGGTTGTAGTGTGCGGTAGGGGACGTATGCCTGCTTGCTGAAGACGTCCAAATGCTCCCAGACGGCGTCGTCGACGTCCGTAACGTTAGGGATGAGCGGCAAGAGAGTTCCGCTCGTGATCGGCCAGAAGCGACAGTCTGCTGTGTCATTTCAGATAATTGCGCAGAGTTCCTTCGAAGGAGTACATGATATCGCGAAAAAAAAAAAAAAAAAAAAAAAGGTACTACAGAGAATATATATAAGAAAAATAAAAATAAAGCAACACTATCAACAATGTAACAAATTAACAGCAAATATGATAGTATGAACAATCATAGACGTTCTGTTAAAACCAAGTCTCCCTTGCTGGTTGCCCAACATGCATTATCTCACTGTAAGGATTTTGATGATGCTTTTAATGTAACACTTATTGATGCGTTACCTACACAATGCTCCGAAAGTTTACTCAGAGATAGAGAAATGGCAGCTATATTTTTACATAAAGCGCGTATACCACCTGGTTTAAATCTTACACATTAATTCCCCCGCCCCCCACAGTTTTATCTGCTTCCATGCATAACGTTACCTTCGATACTCAATATTTACTTTTATCACCGTCACTTGTCTTCTTGCCATAGAAGGACTCCACGAGTCCGAAATATAGCGATCTCAAGTGTTACTTTTTCTTTGTGTATTATCTTTTTCTGCTATCATAATTACTGTTAATTGTATGTGTGTGTCGGTATGTGTGAGTGTGTGCGGAGCAAGGGCTGAAATGGTGGTGGGGCGAGTCTCTCAATAAGTGTAAAACAGGGTGATGCAATAGATTACGTCACTGATTTATTTTTGGAAGAGTGACTGAAGAAAGAGTGTCGATGCAATAGATTACGCAATTAGGTTTTTTCCTTTAGTGTTATTTAAAGAGGTTAAGAAAAGCATTACGTTAGTACAAGATGATTGTGATATTGCGTGCTCGCGAGGGCAAGTGCCGACCGCAGTTGCGGAGTTTTAGGAAATGCGGTTTTGAATTTTTTTTTATTTGTTTTATTTACGGACGCTCTTTAACATCTCAGGCCATCAGCATCCAATTCAATTCAGGGCGTGAAACGGCCGACAAATTTTGCTCAGAGGCCTCTTTTTTTCAGGCTTGAAGTTCTTTATCGTGTCGTAAATGTACGACACGGGACCCACGGCTTTACTTCCCTTCTGAAGGAAGCCATACTTAAGATTTTTACGCCCGAAAAATCCATTGATCCTGGCCGGGTTTGAACCCGCGATCTTGGGTTTAGAAGGCAAGCATGGTTAACTACACCACTAGGACCGACAACGCGGTTTTGAAGTAAACGACAAAACAGGTTATATGTAAAATGCGACCATCTGCCGCAAAAACTAGGAACTAATGCCCAATTGTTCCTGCGTCTACAAAAGGAATGTAACATGCACGTTTACGTTAATTTGTTGAATGTAGAAAATGTGAATAACGTGTACACGTGCTTAGCGCCCATAACTAGATGTAGTTCGGGCGGAAATGTGTGTTACGGAGAGTTACGTGTAGGTCACGTTCAGCGTGAAAGAGGTTGTATGCTTAACGATGTTTGCGAATGCGTGGAATCCTCCTCGTTAAACAATACAGGTTGCAAATTTTATAGTGCACCTGTAAATATTTTAACAAACTTACATCGTACCATAAAGGTCGAAATGATGGACTGTAGAACAAAGTGGATACATCGTTAGGTTTAACTCCCGATTGGAAACTCGCGTCTAAAGAAACGGAGTTATTGTCAGTTATGACATAATTGATGAGATAAATTCATATTTTGCAACAATTACGTGCACGTATTTGGAAAGTGCGGAAAAGGCGATTGGAAAGCGTTTCCGAAGAGCGAAATGGTTTGCGGAAGGACGTTAAACATCAAATCAGAGTGCGGATCCGAGCGCGTCTCGATTAATAATTTGAGAAAAGCGGTCGCCGAAAAATGTAAGGTAGCGTTAAGCAGAGACTCGTTATGGAATGTAAGGAAAAAGTTAATAATTTAAACAGGGAATTAGATACAGCTCTAATAACTAAAAGAGGATTAGGAAAAGTCCGAAGAATTAATTGTAACCACGAAAAAAATTAATTGTAACCATTAAACCATTGGAAGAAAGGAAACATAACCTAACTCGTCATAGAGCTCTGGTTGTTACAATTAAACAAAATACAGAAAAAATATACGATAGAAGATTTAGTAGCAAATTTAACTAAATTACGCTTATGTAATGGTAAGAAAACTGCAAACAAAGGCGCAGAGGATCTTTAAGTTAACTACGATGATGATTAATATGAAAAGGATGAAGAGGAAAATGTAGATGAAGATTTTGCATATATAACAAAATAAAAGAGAGTATATAAAACAAACTTAGTATTTTCCAAAACCCTTATTACCTCCAGAAGTATCTTTTTACACTGTAACAAGTTGTATTTTTGGCATCGCTATTTGTTCACATATTAGTTGAGCTATCTTGTGTATTTTGAAAATCTTGCGCTTAAGGACAGAATTGTTTCTCAGCAAAACACATCTATGATACCGCCTGCAACACTACGACCTAAAATGGCAAAACTTGATTTTTCCGAAATGCGAATACAGGTGTTTTCGGGAGGTGTAGCTGAAATGCCTTAACTGTTTCATGAGGTCTAATTACATACGACTTTGGAGAGAATAGTCCAATCCTGCCGATTTTCAGTACACCTTACAGACATTGTTGCATGTTTATTGAGTAACACTATTTGAAGTGTTATCTGAAAATGGAAAAAAAAGAATAATAATAAGTAGTGAGTGTTTTATCATTTTTATTAAAGTAAAAGTCAGATATGTACTATCGAATATATTTTGTTAAACAAAAATAGAAAAAGGCAATTATTTCCATATAAAACGTATGTGGTAGTTAGTAATAAAATAAAAAAATTTCAAAATAATTTTTTTCTGTAACAATAATATTTACAATATATTTTGTAAACATATGTAGGAGCTTCCAATATATTGGTGAATATTTACAACATATATATATATATATATATATATATATATATATATATATAGCAATACAGACGGAAATGAAAAATGCGTTGCAGCACACGATACCTAAAACCAAACATTTTCTATCGCAGTTACTTCATTTCGCGAGCAAAACAAATTTGCTGTGAGTTCGCCCTTATCCGAAAAGTTGAAGATGAATACGCTAACCGCGTGTACATCACCACACGGAAGCAACTGCGTGGTTTTTTTTTTTTTTTTTTTTTATACAATTTAGCGAGGGGCCGGAGTTAATATCCCGCTAAACCCTATAGGAATAGAAATATTTAAACCAGTGTGTACGTGCATTTTTCCCACGGGTTGCATAAGAGCTCATACCGCACTTTTAATTTGAAAAATCGGGAGAAATGTGGTCGTACTGCAATGTCGGAGGGTATTCTGCTCTTGTGGGGAGGGCAAGATCAAAGTACCAGCAATTTGATGTCGCCAATTACACGATCGTTCACCATCGCATGATCATTTACATCGACAACTTCATTTCTGTTGTCATCGCCATGTCGGGCATTGTCGCCATTATCATTTCTATCATTGCAATCTGTAGTCAAACTATCGAGAACTTTAACAAAATTATTTGCAGTCTGTATCAATGCATTGGAAGGAGACTTAAATGCGACAATGTCTACAAAGTACCTGTGGCCGCTGCAGCTGTTGGGGGTGTTCCAACTGTTGTTGCGACTCCATCAAATGCTATTGTGGCTCCATCAAATGTTGTTGCGGCTGCATCAAATGCTGTTGTGACTGCATCAAATGTTGTTGCGGCTGCATCAAATGTTGTTGCGGCTGCATCAAATGCTGTTGTGACTGCATCAAATGCTGTTGTGGCTCCATCAAATGTTGTTGCGGCTGCATCAAATGCTGTTGTGACTGCATCAAATGTTGTTGCGGCTGCATCAAATGCTGTTGCGGCTGCATCAAATGTTGTTGTGACTGCATCAAATGTTGTTGCGACTCCATCAAATGTTGTTGCGGCTGCATCAAATGCTGTTGTGACTGCATCAAATGTTGTTGCGGCTGCATCAAATGTTGTTGTGACTGCATCAAATGCTGTTGTGACTGCATCAAATGTTGTTGCGGCTGCATCAAATGTTGTTGCGGCTGCATCAAATGTTGTTGCGGCTGCATCAAATGTTGTTGCGGCTGCATCAAATGCTGTTGCGGCTGCATCAAATGTTGTTGTGACTGCATCAAATGTTGTTGCGACTGCATCAAATGTTGTTGCGGCTGCATCAAATGCTGTTGCGGCTGCATCAAATGCTGTTGCGGCTGCATCAAATGCTGTTGCGTGTGCATCAAATGCTGTTGTGGCTCCATCAAATGCTGTTGCGGCTCCATCAAATGCTGTTGTGGCTCCATCAAATGCTGTTGTGGCTCCATCAAATGCTGTTGTGGCTCCATCAAATGTTGTTGCGACTCCATCAAATGCTGTTGTGGCTCCATCAAATGCTGTTGTGGCTCCATCAAATGTTGTTGTGGCTCCATCAAATGTTGTTGTGACTGCATCAAATGCTGTTGTGGCTCCATCAAATGCTGTTGTGGCTCCATCAAATGCTGTTGCGACTGCATCAAATGTTGTTGTGACTGCATCAAATGCTGTTGTGGCTCCATCAAATACTGTTGTGGCTCCTTCAAATGCTGTTGCGGCTGCATCAAATGCTGTTGTGGCTCCATCAAATACTGTTGCGGCTGCATCAAATGTTGTTGTGACTGCATCAAATGTTGTTGCGACTCCATCAAATGTTGTTGCGGCTGCATCAAATGCTGTTGTGACTGCATCAAATGTTGTTGCGGCTGCATCAAATGTTGTTGTGACTGCATCAAATGCTGTTGTGACTGCATCAAATGTTGTTGCGGCTGCATCAAATGTTGTTGCGGCTGCATCAAATGTTGTTGCGGCTGCATCAAATGCTGTTGCGGCTGCATCAAATGTTGTTGTGACTGCATCAAATGTTGTTGCGACTGCATCAAATGTTGTTGCGGCTGCATCAAATGCTGTTGCGGCTGCATCAAATGCTGTTGCGGCTGCATCAAATGCTGTTGCGTGTGCATCAAATGCTGTTGTGGCTCCATCAAATGCTGTTGCGGCTCCATCAAATGCTGTTGTGGCTCCATCAAATGCTGTTGTGGCTCCATCAAATGCTGTTGTGGCTCCATCAAATGCTGTTGTGGCTCCATCAAATGTTGTTGCGACTCCATCAAATGCTGTTGTGGCTCCATCAAATGCTGTTGTGGCTCCATCAAATGTTGTTGTGGCTCCATCAAATGTTGTTGTGACTGCATCAAATGCTGTTGTGGCTCCATCAAATGCTGTTGTGGCTCCATCAAATGCTGTTGCGACTGCATCAAATGTTGTTGTGACTGCATCAAATGCTGTTGTGGCTCCATCAAATACTGTTGTGGCTCCATCAAATGCTGTTGCGGCTGCATCAAATGCTGTTGTGGCTCCATCAAATACTGTTGCGGCTGCATCAAATGCTGTTGCAACTCCATCAAATGCCGTTGCCACTCCATCAAATGCTGTTGCCATTCCATCAAATGCTGTTGGGGCTGCATCAAATGCTGTTGCGGCTGCATCAAATGCTGTTGCGACTGCATCAAATGCTGTTGTGGCTCCATCAAATGCTGTTGCAACTCCATCAAATGCCGTTGCCACTCCATCAAATGCTGTTGCCATTCCATCAAATGCTGTTGGGGCTGCGTCAAATGCTCTTGGGGCTGCATCAAATGCAGTTGCGACTGCATCAAATGCTGTTGCGACTCCATCAAATGCTGTTGTGGCTCCATCAAATGCTGTTGCGACTCCATCAAATGCCGTTGCCACTCCATCAAATGCTGTTGCAACTCCATCAAATGCCGTTGCCACTCCATCAAATGCTGTTGCCATTCCATCAAATGCTGTTGGGGCTGCATCAAATGCTCTTGGGGCTGCATCAAATGCAGTTGCGACTGCATCAAATGCTGTTGCGACTCCATCAAATGCCGTTGCCACTCCATCAAATGCTGTTGCAACTCCATCAAATGCTGTTGTGGCTCCATCAAATGCTGTTGCGACTCCATCAAATGCCGTTGCCACTCCATCAAATGCTGCTGCGACTCCACCAAATGCCGTTGCCACTCCATCAAATGCTGTTGCCACTCCATCAAATGCAGTTGGGGCTGCATCAAATGCAGTTGCGACTCCATCAAATGCTGTTGCGGCTGCATAAAATGCAGTTGCGACTCCATCAAATGCTGTTGCGACTCCACCAAATGCTGTTGGGGCTGCATCAAATGCTGTTGCGACTCCACCAAATGCTGTTGGGGCTGCATCAAATGCTGTTGCCACTCCATCAAATGCAGTTGGGGCTGCATCAAATGCAGTTGCGACTCCATCAAATGCTGTTGCGGCTGCATCAAATGCAGTTGCCACTCCATCAAATGCTGTTGCCACTCCATCAAATGCTGTTGGGGCTGCATCAAATGTTGTTGCGGCTGCATCAAATGTTGTTGCGTCTCCATCAAATGCTGTTGCCACTCCATCAAATGCTGTTGCGGCTGCATCAAATGTTGTTGCGACTCCATCAAATGTTGTTGCGACTCCATCAAATGTTGTTGCGACTCCATCAAATGTTGTTGCCACTCCATCAAATGCTGTTGTGACTGCAACAAATGCTGTTGTGGCTTTATCAAATGCTGTTGTGGCTTCATCAAATGCTGTTGTGATTCCGTCAAATGCTGTTGCTGCTGGTGTCCAATTCGTCGTAACTTGCTAGGTATAGGTACCAGCATCAAATGCTGTTGCCACTCCATCCAATGCTGTTGAGGCTCCATCCAATGCTGTTGAGGCTCCATCAAATGCTGTTGTGGCTTCATCAAATACTGTTGTGACTTCATCAAATGCTGTTGTGACTGCATCAAATGCTGTTGTGGCTTTATCAAATGCTGTTGAGGCTCCATCCAATGCTGTTGTGGCTTCATCAAATGCTGTTGTGGCTTCATCAAATGCTGTTGTGGCTTCATCAAATGCTGTTGTGGCTCCATCAAATGCTGTTGCTGCAGGTGTCCAATTTGTCGTAACCTGCTAGGTATAGGGACTAGCTGCGGTATCGGGTGGATCACCACGGTTCTCTTTCTACTATTGCCGATTTTGCCAGCATTCTCTTCAGCCTCCGACGCCGCTTGATCCTCCAATTCCGAAGTTAAATCTATTTCTTCAAACTGACCCCTGCAGTATTATATGATCTTGTAGAATAGCAGCGTTCCAGCAAACTGAGAAAAAATGATTGTGATGAGCGAAAGTTCTCGCTCGGCCGTGCGCTTGCGCAAGAACACGTTGCGTAAGAATAAGGAAAAAATATAACCCAGACAAAGTCACCTTTGCGCACACGCCGTTGGCATGAGAACAAGGACGCGAGACAAAGTCACCTTGTACATGCATACACACGTGTCTAGTAAACAGATAAAGTGACGCAATACGTTTCAAGGCGGAGACATTCTTTGAAGGGTAAGCGAGACAAAGTCACCTTGAGCGTACGCCTAAGGTAAAGCAATACGCAGCAATTCATTGGTAATTTGAAGTCACGGGTTGTTAATAACGAGAAAAAGGTAATATAAATGCTAAGGAAGTATATTTGAACTGGCGAGTTAAGAAAGAAATTGCAATTCACTGTTAATAATTGAATATACCGAGCGCGTATATTAAGAGGCTGCGCGAGGCTGCAATGACAATGCAAATGAAGTAGTTTGAAAGTCGTGAGTGAAAAAGAAATAAATAACCGAATCGACCGAGCGCTTGCGCAAGAAGAAGGACATGAGGGAGGTCACCTTGAACACGCTCGTAAAAGTGAAGCATGACGCAACACGTTGCTCGAGAATAAGGAAAAGAGAGTCACCTTCCGCACGCGCAAAGGCGAGGCAGCACATAGGCAAATAAAACAGAAAGTCATTAAGCGGTTGGGCGAGGCTGCCATGGCAATGCCAAATGATGCGGTTGCAGATTTTGTCATGAGTGAGAAATTAATTAAACGACAGAGTGTATAGGCGTTTAAAAAAAGATGAACGAATGAAGAAAATAGCAAATCATGGGTAATAACTAAGCCGAGTAAGTGACCGTGATGTGCCCTTAACAGAAGCAGACAAAGTTACGCCTTAGTGACAGGAAGAATGACGCGGCATAGCAAGCATTAAAACAAACAAAAGAAAACGCGCGGCAAACTGTCATCTCCGACCTGGTGAGCACAAATAACTTACAACAATATTGCAGCATCATAAAAGAACGCTTTATAGATTATATTCGGGGTATCCTGCAACTATAGTTTCGGCAGAACCTATACCTGCCGATGACGAAGAAGTCAACCCCATGGAATGGATACATTGGGTGTTCACTCAGTACTTAGAGTTTGTAAACGAGCAATTGTAAAACGACGAACCGACTTATTTTGCCATGTCCGTGGTCAATACGGAAAATCCCGATAGAGGGTTTCATTTTAGCTTCAGAAGATTCGATCAACTGAACATGAAAATGAGATTAAATTCGGCGGAAACCGTGATGCAGAGCAATTACTATTTGTTCACGAATGGCACATTAAAGTTTACGTGTGTTTACACTAAAATAGTGGAAGGAAACAGTTTTACTCTTATCTGTGATTTGTGCGAGAAAAATAAAGGTGTGATAGTCGTTAAAAATCGTGACAATTTATGTCTACCTGCAGTAATTGCTATCTGCAAGGCGAAGCTAGAGAAAAAGTTGAGCTACAATGCGATAAAAAGATACGATAGCGTGCAGACGCAGAAGGCGATAAGTTTATGTCAACTCATTCGTAAAAATGTAAATACGCCATGTACAGTGGAAGATGTCAAATATTATGAAAATGTTCTAAAGCGATACTCGGCGGTCATGCGCAAAACCCCAATATTGTATAGGTTGTCGGTCGCCAGCGTCAAATATGTGGATTTATGTATCACGACAATCGCATTAACACCATCATAGACATGCACAGAGCATTCAGGTGCATGCATTATTGCAGGCAGTGCGTTCAAATACAAGAAGGAATTGCATCGATGCGACAGCAGGTGCTCGAAGTGCAGACTTTCTTCCACGCCGTCGTTCAAGGAGTACGTATTTTGCACCGCGTGCAATCGCGAATTTAAGGGAAACGCGTGCTATGATAATCATATAAAATGGGGAGCATTCTATCCCAGCGATTTGGCCGTTTGCGACGTGGAAAGAGAGTGCCGTCTGTGCCACAAACTGTACAATCTGAGGCGCAGAAAGGTTCCTCGCGTCTGCAACGAAACGTATTGCACGACGTGTAAATGTTACGTGATCACCTCTGCTACATACAGCCGTATCGAAGCAGATCTTTAAGCAGAGATTATCTGTTTCTTTTCATAGACTTTGAGTGCATTCAGAAAAACCTTACGGTTCCGGAAAGAGCGGGTCCCTCGAGCACGAAGCCAATCTATGCGTCTTGTATCAAGCGGGTAACTAATGCATAGACGCAAACCAAAAGATGCAAATATGCGCCAATTGCGACGTGAAGGAGTGGGTGTTCGAGAAGAATCCCATGCGCGAGCTATTTCAATACGTCAACTGACCGTGCACCGCGCTCAAGAGCGTGACGGTAATTACCCATAATCTAAAATCGTACGATGGACACATCTTGCTGAAGAACCTCAAGCCTGAAAGAAGAGACCTCTGAGCAAAATTTGTTGGCCATTTCACGCCCGTAATTGAATGGGACGCTGAAGACCTGAGATGTTAAAAAGCATCCATAAATCAATCAATCAATTTAACACCTCGGTCAACGCAAGGTACGTCGGCGCGATGCCCGATAAACGCTATTATTGTCCCGAGAAGATGTCCGCGAACGAGAGAGAAAAATACGAAGAGTGGCCCGACGAAAAGGGATCTTCGAGGCACGTGTTCAACATGCGAAAGTGACTCGTGCGCTATTGCAAGATGGACGCGCAGGTGTTGTGTCTCGGCGTGTCCAAATTCAGAAGAAAATTCATGGCGGAAAAGATCATCGATCCCTTCATCGAATGCGTGATCATTCCATTGCAAATGCTTGCATGAACGTCTACAGAAAGCGATTCATGCCCAAAAACACAATTTCGCTTATACCTCCAGGCGGCTATCGCCTGGGCGACAAGCAGTCGCGGATCGTTCTCATCTGCCTTGGCTGGCTGGAACTGAAGCACGACCTGGCGATTGGACACGCGCTAAACGGCCGCGAGGTGCTGAAATTAAATCGCAAAGTCGATGGCTACAGGAAAGATGCGAAAAACGATAAGGAGACCGTGTACTTTTTCCACGGATGTTTCTATCACGGATGTCGTCGATACTACGTCAAAACAAAGGCGATTCTCTGCGGCACGGGAAGCGAAACGATGGACTCCAGGTTCAAAACCACCGAAATTGCGACCAAGAGGATCAGAGAGGCAGTACGTGCGGTGATCGAGATGTGGGAATGCGAACTCAACGCCGAGATGAAGAGCAGCGAGGAGCTCGCAAAATTCGCTGCTTCGTTCTCCGTGCATCCCCCCCTGGAGCTGAGAGACACGTTCTTCAGCGGTCGCATGAACTGCGTCAAACTGTGCCGCTAGACGGCCACAGGCGAGAAGATACTCTACTACGATGTGTGCAACCTCTATCCTTACATGAACAAGACCAAGGCGCATCCCGTGGGTAATTCCAAGATTCACTGCGACAAGCGCGCGACAAGAGGAGGAGGGAAGAGGAGGGCGATATTTCACCCATATGAGCGGCTCAAGGGTTCTTTCGCTAAGATCAAGAACGCCGACGAATACGCGGAAGCGGCGGCTCCGGCGTGCGATTCGAATGGGGAACTAGTGGACGAGAATCGCAAAAGAAGTTCGTCGCGTCCGAGAGGGCAGGGACGTGGAGATGAGAGACGCTTTCGGAGGCGAGATCTTGGACCAAAACTACAAACAAATTATACGCGTTCGCGCAGGAGCGGACGTCGACATGAGGGATTTGTAGGAAGAGCGGCGGAGGCGGTTCGAGCGCGCCGAGACGGTCGATCCCGAGTTCACCAAATTTAGGTTCCCCAGCACGATGCAGGGAGGGGGACCGTCCCGCTGCGGAAAGTTCACCTTCGTGAGTAATCTGCCCAGATATGCGGATAGGGCGTTCCATCGCCCATTCAAGAGGACCTTGTGGTGTCACGCTCCGGAATATCCGCCTAACGAAAGTAGCGAATTTAACAATGCAATTTTAACGTGCGGCTGCACGAAGGAGTGCCGGATCTGGAGATCGTGAGGAACGGCGATCTGGTCGTGCTCGACGGCATGATGTACGAGGCCGACGGCAGCGACGTTTCCAACTTTTTCACCAAAGATTCCCATCACAAAATTTTGGCGTGATATACGTGTTGCAGAACATATTCCCTCAGGGAAAAAAATGTAGATGCCTCTCAAATCCAACTGTATCATCGTATTTAAGAACAATCGAAAAAAGATGCACATGAACAAATTACACCATCAGCTGGACTCCAAATTTCTGCTCGAGGCGTTCGACAAGACCACGAAAGTTCCTCAGGCTACTTAGTGCTGAATTGCAAAACACTCCGGACGACTATCAGCACAGGATGGGCGTGCTGCCTAATGAGAAGATGTACTGCTTCAGGCCTAAATAAATAGGGTCGAAGAAACGGTCGCTCGATCTGTTTTATCATCGACGATGAACAAAACGAACGTTCCGTTCCGGACAAAGAGTGTGCAAACTGTCCTCTCCGACGATAACCAGGCAGTGCGGCAACCTGGCGGTGTTAGGCAAGGCGAAACCAAAATTGTGTCTCAAATTGTTGAAGGGCAAAAATTCCGAATTGTTAAAGGCAATTTCCGAACGTCAGTAGCAGCAAAGTGGCTATTTCTTCAAAGTGCGCAAAACGCTTAAAGAGGCATAGAACGTCGTGGAGGAGATTAGTGGACGGGAGAACGTCTTTGAAGAAGAAGAAAGTCATCGCGGTGCAAAAGGGCGGTTTCCTGCCCGCCTTCATATTACCCGTGTTGACGGCGTTGGGTAGCGCGCTGGTGTCGAGACTCGCTTAGGGAGATGAGACACGGAAGCAGAGCATGCTCCTGCACTCGCAGCCCGAGAGCGTGAAAAAGTGGGAATTGGACGAAGCCGGAAATATGGACAGCTACGATAATACGGCAGCAAAATGGCGTTTCGGAATACCCAAGGTTAGCTGAGAATTCGAGCTAATGGGCTGTCTATCGGCGCCTTGTTCAACCAAGATAAGTATCTTTTGAATAACGTCTCCGTAACGATTAAGCTTACGTCCTTGCGCCCAGAGTTGTCCAGACCCCCGCTAAAGGGCAAGACGATTATAGCTTCTGCAAAACTTCATCTAAAGCGCATCTACCCCTTTCCCACCTTCTTGTTAGCCCATCAGGAAGTATTATCGAAAGTTAAAGCAAAGTACCACCTTTTGACGTCGATCTGCAGGCCTTTAACATTCCGAAGGACACTCAGAGCAAGACGTTTAGCGATATTCTCATGGGCAAGGTTCCTCGCAGAATTACGGTAGCCTTCGTGACGGACAAAGCGTACAGCGGCGATTACGAGAGAAATCCTTACAATATTCGGCACTTCGACATAAACTTCGTTCAGATGAGCGTGAACGGCCAACCTATGCCCTCTCATCCACTAACGCCAGACTTCTTGCAGTGCTTCCAAACGCTGCAGGACGTTCTAGGAACACAGTTCAAAAATCACAGACATTCGATATCGAGAGAAACTTACGCAAACGGCTACACCGTGCTGGTTTACGATTTAACGGCAGACATGAGCGCTAACGAAACATACGTTTCTGGCCTGCATCACGGTAACGTTTCGATAAGCGTGGCTTTCAAAAAGGCGCTCTCGGAGCCCGTATGCATGATCGTTTGTTCAGAATATCATCGCACCCAGGAAATAGATCGGTATTCGTATCATAAACACGAAGCAGATACACGATTATTTAACGAAAAACCCCTTACCCAACCCATTTCATAGGCGTTTTTGCTTGCGATCAAATTCCTCGTCGCCTTTCGTCAACCCAATATCCGGTGGCGCTGGTTGCAAACACAGATCCTAGCAATAGACCCGGCGAGCAATGGATAGGCATCTTCGTGTATAGGTCGGGCGTCGGAGAATATTTCGATAGCTTCGGGAATGCCTCCTCTCTCGTCCCATTTCTTAAACTTTCTGCAAAATAATTGCGGAGGACGTTGAAATTGCTTTCCTCGAAGATTACAGAATTCGGACAGTTCCACCTGCGGACATTACGTAATTTCCTACATAGCGCATCATTGCTGCAATCTGCCTAAGGAAACATTTTATTCAAAAATTAAACTAACAGATTTCAAACGCAACTATGAATTGTCGGAGATGTCTGCTGTCGCAACGATCGCTGCCGCGGGGAACGTAATCTTCAAGTTTGCAAACCTTTAAAAGCTGCCGCTATTTTCAATCATTCGCTCATAAGTTCAGGCTTCGAGCACGTAACCATGTCAAGGAGAACGTGTTTTGTGCACTTCAATTTCTTAATCGATAACGACCGAAAATACGTGATTAAAAAACTGGCCATATGCGGTTCGGGTCGCAAGGTGCAGACGTGGTTCTTTAGGCCTTATTCTCGAGGTAATCGTGCACCTTCGTAAAATCGATCGACGACGAAATAGTATCCGGCGTGCACGGCATAAAGTGCGAGTACGGCGAAGTAAACTACGATCTATTGGTGCCCATCTTATAGCGATCCACCAACCTGTTCAAGGTGAACATCACCAAAGAACAGAAAAGGGATACATTTCTCGGAGAAATCATCGATCGCACGGTGGTGAACGTTGAAGAACTCGGATTCCCGGACAAATCCCTCGTCTCTTTCGATGCGCGATCGTGCCTTTACCCTTGTCACATGTTGAGTTCCCTAGTTTTCTCTCAGAGAAGTGCCGAAAACATATCCCAGTGATATGCGCACCTCGCCGATAAACGCAATGTTTACCCGTGCGACCCCACGCCTAACGGATCTCGACTACCTCCCTACCAGAACCACTACGTCACAAACATACCTCATGACGTCAATTATATGTTTTAGACTGCTGAATATATAAGAGGATGTTCCCGACGCAAACGGCTTCATCGAGAAGACGTCGCGCGCCAGGTAAGTAGCGACGCCGTGCTGTGCGTTCTCTCTCTCTCTCTCTCTCTCTCTCTCTCTCATCCTGCAAATAATTTTTTTACGTACGCGTAATTCTCTGTTCTAGAATAATGGAAATGGAAACGACAGAAACGGAAAACAGGCAGAACAAGTCCCATCCTCCGTTCGGCATAAGGGGCAGAACGTACCACCTGTATTTGTCTGGAAATATAAATATATATTTCTTCTTTTGGAATTTTCTTCCGATCCTCCATACGAAATCTGCATCATCACGGCGAGAATCGAGCTGTTCGTCTAAACGACTTGAACGATGGAAAAATGTTATAACGTGCATCGGCAACATGGGCATCCGTCGAAAAAGGACAACGTGAAGTGGGACTTAAAGCAAACAGATGAATTAAAAATAGACGTTAAATACGTTTTCGGCACTCCAAACATCATCCTCAAACAGTGCGGAGAAAGCAGTTCTGTCAGTGTGTCTCTCGTGAAAGAAGAGTGGAAATTTTTGATTGGATTATATCCTTTCGTCTGCGACATCTTTTACCACAGGAGCAAAGGAAGTGAGCAACTTTATCGCTTACGAGAGATACCTAAATGACGCAGTGGAAAAATCTTAAGACATCCTTTTCGATTTTCACAAGACACATAACGTGCGCCACGCCTTTGGACTTTTACGAACTCGTTTATCTCAGGCACGACCAGTTATTACAAAAAGAAAAAAGACCGTGAATAACTAACTCTCGCAGTCACTGCTTATGTAAAAGAACCGGTTATGGTGGGAGTAATAGCACGGGTTAGCCATGTATAAGTCTCAGATCTCGCCAGCACAGAGAGATGGCAGCTAACGCCGAAGGCAACATCTAAGAGTTCGAGTCCGTATGCAGAGTGCTGGAAAATCTGAACGACTTGGCGGAGGTGGGTTTGCCAGAACTCTGAAGATAAGTGAGCTGGAAGTGGGCGTCTGTTATCCCATAGAGGAGAATCGACGGCGGGGACCTGTTTCTACCGTTGAGATTCGACGATTTAAGCAACGAGACGTTAGCCTGTATTAACAAACACAATATTTGCTAATATACAAAGGAGAAGAGGCTCTGAAGAACGGCTACAGAGAAACATTGTCTCGTTTCAGAGCGCCGATCTACCCTGCACTTCTACCGCCGCCAGCATTCGAGATGCAAACGCCAATTGAAGAAAAAGCAGGTGCATCCTTCTCGGCGGTCGTAGATGTAATCGACAGTCGCACAAATTGGCAGTTTCGCCGAAAATGGAACATCGCCTGTCTATGCGTCGCATTTTTACTCCGACACGTTCGACATGGGAAACGGCCGTTTTCCTCCAACGGTCAGGTATATAGTCTCCGCTTAACTACGCCAATGATTTCCACAAACCTGAGAGCGGTTCACATAATGTACTGCGTCATGAAGTACTTCCCAACACCGACGTTTGTATTGAGCTTTCACTTCAACAGGTTCCTGACTTGAAATAGAAACGCTAGAGTATCAATAGCGATAATGGACGGAGATGCTGCAATACCCAATAGACATCTGCTGTGAAATTGTGTATACATTTTTTTGGCACAATTGCACAGATTCACATTTAACTAAAAGTACATAAATATATTCTAATAAGTTGTTCTCTTGTACAAATATTACTTTAGTAGTGACGCACTAAGGGAGAACATTAAATAAACAAGGTCTATGGTATATTTCCAACTTTCACCATTGGAAATTGTTAATAATCCTGTAATAAATTTGATACACTAAATGTATTTCCAACATTTACCTGTCCGTTTGAACAATGTTGACATTTCTGAGCAATTGTTCGCTGTAGCGTGTTTTCTACGTTGCCCGTAATACACATTTATGAGAGAACAAATAAAATAAACAAAGATTTACACAGAAGGTGCTTCATGTACAAATGTGCACGCTCCAAGCTTTCCTTATGTAAAGTTGAAAATCTCATTTCCGCAACAAATAAACACTTCTGATAATCGATGTCATTTTCTGTTTCAGTTTACGATGCTTCTCGTGCAAAAAGAATTATACCATCAAGCCGCGAGTAGTTCTTCCTGAGAACTATGTCAAAGGTTAGTACATCTTTATTTTTATTATGTTACGTATTTAGTTACTTTTTTTTTCTTTCTTTCTTTTTTCCATATAATAGAAGTGCTATTAAAAAGTTCCAAGATGGGTCTATAGCAGGAAAACTGAGCGAAGTACAAGGATGCGCGCGCAACAATCGTGAGCCGTGACCTTCATCAATCATATGTCAAGTGGCGTCTTTCTGCGATCTTGGGTTTAGGAAGCAAGTATGGTTACCGCTCTAGCAGCACAAATATTTGTTTTTACACAACAAAACTCGGTTACATCCTCAATTAAAAACCAGAACATACAATTATGTTTGTTGACTCTTCTATTTAACTTACAACATACTTCGTCAGGCCATAAAATTTTTTTGTTAACGTTAGAATCAGAATTGAAGTCTTCAGTCCGGACCATCCTCGTTTAAGGTGTGTAGCAATATAGGCCTAAAAGACTCCAGATGTCGGGATTTTTATTAGCATTCTCCTTAACCTTCTCTCATGGTCATTGCATGGTAAATCAGTTACAGAATATTTTATTTAATTTGTAGTGTATGGCGATTGCGTATCTGCAATTTTTTTTAACGAAAGCTCCTCTTACATTTCCATAATTTCGATCATGTTGAGTCCACTTCTGTGCAACAAACAATATTTTTATAGTGTTGCTTATAACAATAAACTCCAACAATCATTCCCATCCTGCCTCTGTTTCCTCAACAAATTTCTCTCGCTCTTCATAATTTACCACTATCTGCAATAATTTGATAATAATGTGCAGCGATTAACCAATTGATGCCTCACCTGTATATAGAAATAAAATTTTAGGATTTTGAGTTGCATAAAACTTTCTCGAGAAAGTTTTATATGTATCAAGGAATGAAAACTATGCCAAGTAGTCGCAATATTATCCAAACTGACTTAGATCCATATCCAAATAATTTATAGAACAACTGCTAATATTTTATTGTCGTGAATTTTCCTCCTGATGCAGCGCTTAATTTTTATTCACAGAAGTTCGTCCCCCATCTCCCAAAGGGGACCCAGTGGCAGTAGAGTTCAGCATCTACATAGTGGACATTAACTCTATAAATGTGGAGGACATGGACTTTCGGTATGTTCTGTTTTTCTTAATGCTTAAATACATTACAACAAGTAAGTGTTCGCAAATGCTTTAATAAGTTCTTTTGTGACAATGCATATACAGAATGCAAAGGAATTTATTTCCAAAAATTAGAGAAAGTAGCTCTATGCAATAATAGGACACGCATGTTTAACATCACTTTGACAGGTGTTTAACGTTCTAGTTGTGCCAATGAATGGAAAAAAAGTAACAGAATTCTTGTTGCAATGCTACTTAATAAACCTTTTGACGAAAATTCGTCTTAACAACTAATGTCATCTACTTGTGCTCGTAAAACTAGACTTGACGCCTCTGAGCTAACGAAGGAAATAGGTTTGTTATGTCATGGTAACAAACATCTTGGTATCACCTGTTTCAGCTGAATAACTTGCAGTGAATTAAATCACTAGCACCGAACAATATACTATATTAAGTTTATGCTTTTATTTATATAGGTGTAATCCTTTTATTGGTTGTTAAGCACCCAAAGTGAGACAACCGTAAACAAGTGCTTGCTTCTCTGTCTACGACTGTACAAACTATGACGTAGTATGACTGTGACAGTTTGTTATTGAATTCGCCAACGGTACAGAACGAGGGTAGGTCCATAAGTTTCCGGCCTCGCCGATAAGGATTATCCCCTGTATAAAATCCTATCTGGTGTCATATCTTATCTGTTAAGTAAATAATTGCAGCTGTAACTTCCGCTCCACTGTGTTCAGTTGTTCAGATATTGTTGCATAACGAAGGCTTTGTGTAGAAGATTGTGACATGTTCAAAATGGAGTTGCGAAGGACTTAGTCCCAATTAAACAGCGATTAGACAGTGTATATGGGGAATCACCTCCCTCATATTCTACCCTAAAGGAGTGGGCCAAATTTTTTCGAATGGGTCGAGAAAGTATTGAAGATGAAGAGCGTGCAGCAGCTTTTGAGGTGCTCACTCCTGAAAACATCGCTCTTGTGATGAAAGGAAAGGAGAAATTATGGAAGACCGGCGGCTCAAAGTTACAGAAATAGCAGGTTGGGCCTTTCTAAAACAAAAGTCCTTAGAATTATTCATGAACATTTAAACATGAGTAAGGTTAGTGCAAGATGGTGCCTAGACTTCTTTCCTCAGTCCAAAAGCAGCAACGTGTCGTCTGTTGCCAGGCATTTTTGGAGCTCTGCCGTGGCAATGAGAGAGACGTTCTCCAAACCATTGTTACAGGAAATGAAAATATGATCGCTTGTCCAAAAGAGAATCAATAGAGTGGCGTAAACCTGGCGAAGCACCACCTCTAAAGGCCAGGGATCACGGCCACGATCTTTTGGGACTGTGAAGGAATACTCTTCATTGACTTCAAGGAACACCACAGTAAATGGCCTACTACACAGACTACGTGCTTCCGTCAAAGAGAAAAGGCGAGGAAAATTGAGTGGTAGTGCGCGCCTTCTTCACGACAACGCACCTGTGCACACTGCTCTTGTTGCAAAGGAAGCTGTGAAGAAACGTGGCTTCAAGGAGATCGACCATCCACCCTACAGCCCAGATCGGCTCCCAGTGACTATTTCCTCTTCTCAAAACTCAAGAAGGACCTTCGAGAAAGGAAATTTAAGTGTGACGAAAAAGTAATGGATTCTGTTTATGCCCATTTTGCAGACAAGACATCTGACTATTTGGGGGGGGGGGTTGAAATGTTAAGATGTGAGAAGTGCATTGCAATTAAGGGTAACTATATTGAAAACTGAAATATAGTTTTGTCTTTATTATACCTAGAAAATGATTAGGCCCGAAATTTATGGACCTACTCTTGTAAGCTGAAATGGTTTTATTCGAGATGGAAGTTATAGATGTCATCAGTACATCGCAACATTGTATCTGTGCCTTGGCGAAAAACCACCGCTCTTGCAAAGCTTTTCTGCAGATAAAGTAGAGGGGAGGCGCCTTCACTGTAGGTTGCACTGTTTTGACTCATGTTCTCTGACGAACACTTAATGTGTATCCTTAGTGACTAAATCAGGGTTCTAGTTATCTGTTAGGGAGGTGGTTGTATATTTAGAGGCAGATTAAAAATATACTATATTTTATACCTTCAAAAGTATTTAAAAAATTGTTGCGCTTTTAATAGCCGTATAATCAAATATGGAATGTTAACAAGTCGTGTTGAAAGACAATTGCTCAGCATTTTTGTTCTCTTCACTTCCACACTTGTTATCTGATCTTGCACGCACTTCACAACGGCTTGGTGTACAGAGTGCGCGCACCGGGGAAATTATGTGTTTACCGTTACTTCTATTCCTTCGTAAATAAATATGAATATCACTTCATGGTGTAAGGCTCTGATTGGTTAATAGCACTATCAATGTTACAAACAACTAATGCAACGTATTTAATTATTAGATCTGATTACAATTTACAAACTTCATTCATAACAATTTAGCATGATAACTTTGTAGCCATTTTTAACGAATTTCCTTGACAGTATTTTACAATGATAGTAGAACCAGCACATGCTTCCACAAGTGCATAAACTACTAATGATTAAAACGCATAATAAGGTATTCATATAGCTGGTATATCTCAAGAGTATTACAGTATTCACTTCTCAATGAAAACTAGACCTTATTAAAGTCAAGCTGCAATTTCCTTTAGGGACTTCTGTACGTAAATCAAGGGATGTAAGTCGTTCTGGAGTGAATGAAAAAAGAATTGCAGCATATGGTTATACACATTAGGATAGAAGAAGGCCCCATTCACAATGAATATTAAACGTAAACATAATAAAATAAGACGTAACACGTTAACTTAGTAGTATGTAGGCATTCACAATGAAACACGCAAACGTGCGTTTTAGTCAATCAAAAACAAGAACAAGCGAAGATCAACTAACAGCTGATTGATAATGGCTGCTTCTGAGCAGACAACGGTAGAGTTTATGCTCATGCAAAGTGTAGTAATTAATCTGCTTGAAGTAATATAAGCAAGGATAGCTTTCTTATAATGCAATTAATATTTTGTCCATTGATGCCATTCTGTCTAGAGTCACTGATCTTTAGCTCTCTCTACCATAACTTGCCCTTACAGGGAGCACGGAAATCAAGTGCAACTGCTGCAAGTCCCGAACGACACGGGAGAGAGCCGAACTAACGTGACAATATAAATGTTGCATGTATTATTTTTTTTTAAACATAATATAATCTATGCGATATTCTCCGTAAATTTTAAATATAAATTGATAGGGGATTGTTAAGCAGGTAAAATATTGTAACGGTGGCAAATCTCCTATTATCGAGTTCGCAATTAATTTATATATATACTAACGCTAACCTCCGGTAAATCCTATAAATAGACGGACCCAGTGGTTTTTCGTAAATATAAATTGATAGCGGCGGATAAGTCACTATAATGGAGGTAAATCTCCTTTGATTGCAGCAGAAAAAAATCTAAACACCCATTTATAGCGCATTCTTTCGCTTGAAAGAATGTTTAGTTGTATCTGTGGAAATTATCTTCGGCTCTCTCCGCCGTCGCTCGGGACTTGCAGCAACAAGCAGCAAGAGTTGCATTTAATAGAGCTCTACAAACAGAACACCTATATTCTGATTGGCTGATTTAGATGTTAGATGTAGACGCGAAACCTTGGACCTTGCAAGCTTCTAAGTTTATGTCTATTTGTACGTTTGTTTTTATGTTTACGTGATTCATTATGAATGATTCCATTACAATACATAGCATCTAGCTTTTACGTTTAAATTTACGTTACGTTTAATTTTCATTGTGAATGGGGGCCTAACAGCAAACAGATAATAAGCACTCGTGAACTTCAACACACAATGGTTGATCATTCAGACCTGTGCACATATGCACCCAATATTCACTAAATGTTTAAATAAATATAATTATTTTATTTTTACTGTATTGCTGTAAATTAATAAATAACAAATTTTCACTTATTGAAAGGCGTTAAAAGATAAAGTAGTATTTATTTATTTCACTGATATTTCAACTTAAAGATATTATACCCATTTGGTGTTTACTTTAAGTACGTATAAGTAAAGTTTTAATCGCAACACTTTTTTTTTTCCATTCTTTCATTCAAGGTTCAAAGAAACTTCTATTTGGATTTTTGCTCCTTTAATTTAATCGTTGATACTTTAGCTGCAAATACATGCCTTAGGAAGTGTATATCTCTATCGAACATTAATATCATTACCATAATGCATTTGATTGAACGTAATACGGGCCGCATTCTGACATTCAGCGCGTAACAAAACGGTACTGTAGAGCAGCTGTCACATTTCCCCTGCACTACGAACATTCTTAAGCACTGACCCTCTTAACAGCGTCGCCCTAATAGCTAAAATAGAAAGTTCGTCAGTCAGGAGCTGTGTAAACTAAGCGAATTCCTCTCCAGTTGAATAACATTTAATAAAAAAGAATATAAAATCCAAATTAGGATTGTTAATGAAATGAAATAAGTTATGACATTTCAGTGTGGTATTAGGGGAACAAAATTAGAATTCTTGCAATATATAAGTATCACAAAAGAGGAACTACATTTATACAATTATTATTATTATTATTATTATTATTATTATTATTATTATTATTATTGAGATTAAATCACAAGAATTAATGGTATACCATTAATTAAGTGAAACGTATGGCTACTGATAGACAAAGCTCTACTGTGTGGGCATTTTTAATCATTTATAAATGTAGCCATGTGTTTGAACTTGCCCTATGATATGTTCACATTTACTTAAATAGAGAAAAATAACAGAAAGTTTCCAGTTACATTCTGTATTTCTGTACAGTGCGACGTATGGCTTCATTAGCCAGTGGCGTATTGGCTCTTTAGAAACTTATAGCCATAGCTTCGAAATTTGAACAGATAGACCATAAGTTATCTATTCCCAAATTGCTTTTGTGTGTGTGTGTGTGTGTGTGTGTGTGTGTGTGTGTGTGTGTGTGTGTGTGTGTGTGTGTGTGTTTTCTCTACACTCTAATTTCAGAGTGTAGAGATGTCGTATATATAAGCAATATATGGCCTATCTACCCAAATTTCGAAGCTATGGCTATAAGTTTCTAAAGCGGCAGTGAATGTGCCCCTCGAAAGCATAACACACCATAACGAAGGGAGATTTTAGAACTAGAGCCATGGTTGTGATATTAGCTTTCGAGTAAGAAAACGTAGTCATTTTTTTTCAGCGAGTCACACTCGTCTTTCCCCCTCTCCCCGACTAGGGCCCAAAAATTCAGTTTTTAGCCTGTTTTTAATAATGTTTCAATTTATACACTTAAATCTTAACATGTCAATTCATATAATTAAAACCCTTGTTTACAAAAGGTAGAATTATGTTTAATGTTAATGAGTTGCGTGCCGTATATTCTAAAGTAACTTAATTTTCATTCATTATTCTTTAGTACGCATATCGCAGCAATTCATATTACATAAAAAAATTAATGGCATTGGAAAAATTGAACCGCGGCATGCGTAACATCAGCCTTTGCGACATGCATTAGTAGCCTACTCTAGTGGGATCTCTTTAACTGCTTATGCGGCGTAGGGTAGGCTACTAACGCAAGAAGGCAGGTAATAGATGTTCAGTGTCGCACTGTCAAATAATTAGTTCAAGATTTGAGGGATTTGTATGGTACTAAATCTTTAAAACGTTGATAACGCGCCGCGGAAAATCGACATTTCTATGCTGGCAAGGTAGTTTTAAAGACATTCTAAATCAATTTTTCAACCGGCTTCGCTTTAACACCGACTTATCAGCAACTAGTGTAAAAATGTTTAACACGATAAAACTGTGTTGAATAGTTAAGAGGGATTACCCCCCCTTCACTGGTAAAATACAAAGTCCAGGCCTCCCATCATAAACGTACTCTCAAGACTCGTAAACCAGCAGATATTGACCCATTGAGTTTCACAGTGACATATTTTCCGGGTATTGAAAGACTCAAAACTGTCCTAAAAGACAATTTCAATATTCTCACTCAAAGTCAGCTAACTGCATCATTTTTTCAGACATCGCCAAGACTATGTTTCCGGTCGGCTCGCAATCTCAGGAGCATTTTTTTGAGAAATATTGATTATCCTCAGCCCTTCTTCTCTACACTTGGCTCATATCCATGCAACCGCCCTAAATGTAAGATCTGTACCTTGATATCCCCGTGCTCATATTTTGTTAGTCCGAACCTAAAATCAGAGTTTAAAATTCACTCGTTTTTCAACCTCTACGAATGTTGTGTATTTACTTAAATGCAAATTTTGTCCGGCTTTTTATATTGGACTAACGTCCACTATGGTTTCTATTAGAATGAACAATCACAGGCGTTCGGTTAAAACCTGTTCCCTTTTGCCGGTATCGCAACATGCGAATTTTCACCAGGCCACGTTCGATGACTGGTTTTCCCTTATTCTCATAGATGCCGCCCCTCCATGCAAACATACTTTACTTTGAGACCTAGAGATGGCAGCTATAGTTTTGCATAAGGCCCGTATTACACCAGACCTCAATATTTCTTTGTAATACTGCCAAGTTCGCCCTTTGCTCAGCTACACGTCATAACCCTTATGCCTCACCAAGAGAGACACCGTCCGCCACAGCGAACACGGTTCAAGAGGTAACGCTCGAAATATCGTGTGCTTTTAATGTTTAGTTTTATTACGGTTTTTAGTGTGAACTTTTAATGCGAACTTTTTATATTGCATCCTAAATGCCTTTTGTGAATTTTATGCTTTTTAGTAGTTTTTATTATTCCGTGAATAGTGTGTATATTCGAGGGTTGGAACTTAAATAGTAGCTTAACTTAAATATTTATTTACAACCGATACAAAAGAGTTACATGTTAGCAACCTTTACTGTCCTTCAATGTAGTCACCAGCGTTGTGTATCACCCGTTGCCAGCGATGTGGAAGTCGTAGTATACCTTTAGCAGAGCCTGTTCTCTTGATGGTGCACATGGAGCGGTCTACTGCCTGTCGAATCTCTGGAACACTTCTGAAGCGAATGCCACGAAGTGGTTCCTTCATCTTCGGAATCAAATCAAAGTCACAAGGACTTAATTTCGGGGAGTATGGTGGATGGTACAGTACTTCCCAGCCCCAGCGACCGAACAAATCAGCCACAGCTTGCGCTGTATGCGCCCGAGCATTGTCGTGCAAAATGATGAGTGAATTCTGCAGAAAGTGTTGCCGCTTCTTTCTCAAAGCTGGTCGCAGGTGGTACTCCAAAAACGAACGTTAATACTCAGCATTGACGGTCTGCCGTGGAGGAAGGTAATGCGTTAGGATAACACCATCACAGTCGTACACGAGAATCACCATAACTTTCACCGTATTGGAGCTCTGACGAACTTTCGACTTTCGTGGTGACCCATACTGACGCCATTCGTTCGATTGGCGTTTCAGTTTTGGCTCATACGATTTGGCCCATGTCTCATCCAGGGTTATGCTACGGCGTAAGAAAGTCTCTCCTTCGCGCTCATAGCGCTCCAAGTACGTCTTAGCAGCGTCGTAACGCAACCATTTCTCCATTTCCGTCAAATCATGAGGAACCCATCGTGATGCAATTTTTCGCATGCCCAGGCGTTCCTTCAGGGTGTGAAGCACAGTCGTATGCGCTAATGCGGTTTCTTGGGCGAGCTCACGAATCGTCTGGCGTCGATCACTGTCCAGTAACGCGGCAAGAGCATGCACTTCTTCACTGACGCTCGTAGGACGACCTGCCCGATGAATGTCTGCCATAGTTTGCCGACCATCTCTGAAGGCTTTTACCCAACGTGCCACTGTTCTGTAAGGAAATGCAGATTCCCCGCAAGCCTCTTGAAGACCTTTATGACACTGTCGTGCTGTACGACCTCTGGCACATCCAATCTTGATCCAACTACGTTGTTCCTGTTTCGAAAACATAGTGACAACAGTACGTTAGACCGCTAGCTTACAAGTGACTGTGTTTCTCTCGATGGTGGTCCCACAGGTGATGTGAGAAGGGAGAGTCCATTTGCTCAGAGAAAAGATAGGTATGTAAACAACATGTACTATCAGCGACAATATTAGATTCCGTTGCCTAGCGTCTCCACAGCAGTGTTGCCACTATTTAAGTTCCAACCCTCGTATATTCGATTTTTTAAAGTTTTTTTTTTTTTTTTTTAAATTTTATAGGTACTTAGTAGGTACAATCGATGCAGATTTGGATATATTAGTATAAATCTTTCCATTAGTACAACTGCAGTAGCTTACATTCTTTCGAATTCGCTGAAAAAATAGCTAAAAAATAAGCAGATTTTTCACGGTGTCGACCTCAATAGCTTCCCCTTAGTTTTGATTAGCGACTTGAGCCCATTGAGCATGTCCTTGTGTTTTACATTGATATTTTATTTAGTCTTAATAAAACAAGATTTGATGAGCTTTTCAATCAAGTCGTTATATTTATTATTTTTTTAGTTTATTAATATTTTTTTAACTATTGACCATTCTCTATAGAATTAATTTTAGGGATATTTCCAGGTCACTCAAGCAGCTTAACATTGTTTTCTCTTAATTATAATGTTTTTCTTTCCTTTGCGGCAGGGAGTCCCGTTTTGTATAAAGATAAATTCATTCTCCCCAAATAATTCTTTCAATTGTAGCAACCAGGTTTTCAGTACATTAATGTACTGTTCATGTGTCACATTTCCTTCTACAATTTATAGCCATCCACATCCATGTCAAGAAATAACACTGCAGGATGTTTTACTGTTTGTAAACACAGTCTCCTTCTGACATATTGGCTGGTTTCCTCTCAAACAGAAAATGCTGATGCACCAGTGAAGAAACTTGAAACGAAATCAAAGAACACAAGGAAGCTGTGTAAGGATGTTAAAATTAATTCACATGTCCTGAAGTAGACAACAGCTTTTAAAGTAAAAAAAGCTAATAATGTCTACTGTAGACAAATTCAGAGAATAAAACAGTTATACTGCTTAATGTACCCTTTTCCCGCCATCAGATGTGTAGTTTTATGTTACTTCTCCCATTGCATAGCATGTGTTATGTTTGCTTTCTTGCGAGCTCGCCTTGTCTTCAGTCATTATTAAACAGGTACTTCTCACAGTTTTTGTTCATACAAGCGATTCGTACTCCTGTAATCCCTTGCTTAATTCTTTATTAGTAACCTTGCGATTTGTTCGTGACAAATATTTCAGTTTTCGCACCTCTTGAGGACAATTTCTTCTTTCGCCCACATTTTCGTATTCGTTGTTGGGATTTAATGTTCCTAAATCTTCATCTCGTCAATTTGGATGCTATTTCTTGTTGTGTGTAACTTTTTCAAAATTCTGACTGTCCCAATCTTTCTTGGCGTAATATCTGATTTTCTACCAATAACCTTAAAAATCAGCATTTACATTCACTGTATTCAACAATTACATTAACGTAAAATCAATACCAACAATGTGTATCATCACTATTATTACTGGAGCGAACTGTGCCCCCCCCCCAAAAGAGAGCAGAGAATTATAATGGAAAACAGCTGAGCAATAACATCACACTTTTTCTTACACCGTTTGCCAACTATGAACTGAAAAGTTACTCTATTATAATCAATATACATCAACAATAAACCTCATCAGAAAGGCACATCATCTAGACGTTTTAAATTGCTACATTTTGCAATAACAGCAAAATAGGAATTTAAAATATGCTTACTCTAATAATTTGGCCACATCCGTAAACGTATAACAATAAAATAAATATAGATTGGCTGTAATTGTTTATTGGTTTGAATATGTTAACATACAGGAAGTAATGTGACATACATAAGAACGAGGTTAGATCGGAAAGTAGCCCACAATATATATATATATATATATATATATATATATATATATATATATATATTTAAATTTAATAGGTACCATTACAAACAAACACACAAATGAACTCAACACATTTCTCCATCGTGATACCAGTTTCATAACACCTTGTTCATAGAAGTCCGTTCGGTTGGAGATTGGCCATCTGCGAACTGCAATTTTCACTTCTGCATCTAACGCAAAGCGTTGACCGGCCAGGAATTTCTTCATGGGACTAAACAAATGAAAGTCCGATGATGCCCGATCTGGACTGTATGGTGAATGCTGGAGCACCTCCCAGCTAAATTTGTTGCTTTGCTTACGAACAGCAGCAGCAGCAATATGGGAATGGGCATTGTCATGAAGTTTGACATTGTCAGCATTAATGTTACGGCGTTTGTCACGAAGGGCACGACGCAACTTTACTAAAGTTTTAATGTGGGCTGCAGCATTTACAGTGATCCTGTGTTCAGAAATTCCGCCAATAATATCCCAGAATACTATCACAAGCCCTTTATGAGCAGATGGAGTCACTTTGAATTGTTTCTTTACTGGGGAAGCAGCATAGAGACCTTCTTTGTTTCGGGTGTGTAGTGGTACACTCACGACTCATCACCAGTGACGATTCTCTTCAGAAAGTCACATCCTTCTGCAGCATAACGCGACAACTGATCCAAGCTTGTCACCATTCGCCGGCCCTTGTGGTCGGCTGTCAGGTTCTTAGGCACCCAGCGAGCAACTAAGTTTAAGAAACTTCACAATATCGTACACCGCAATGTATGAAATGTTGAACTGCTGAGAAAGGTTCACCGGTCGTTCAGAATTGTCGCCTCAATGACTGTGACATTCTGCGGGGTTGCAGCTGTTACCGGCGAATCACAAAGTTTATCACGGCCGTCTTTGAAGAATGCACACCACCTGGAGATGTTGCTACTGTCCATACAGCCGTCCCCATACACGCCACGCATGTCCTGTGAATTTCACTCGGGTTATGCCCTTTAGCCCACAAAAATCGCACTACACCTACACGACAGTAACATGCGCGCCATCTTTGTTGCATAGTTCACGCTTCTCTCGCTAGAGCTACACACGAGAACAAAAATAGCTTCAAACTATATCTTAGTGAAATTTCAACATCCCAGCCGCAATATCAACGCAGAAAAAATTATTGTGCGTTACTTTCCTATCCACCCTCGTAGATTATATATCAGCTACTAAACGTAGCCGCTTGTCTATTCAAGCATGTCTCCCAGGGCGTCACTAGATTATGAACACCCTGAACGAAAACTCCAAACGTTAAATAAATGTTCAAGGACATCACGAATGTTCATGTTTTGTGTAGCAAACAGTCATTTTCATACACATTCTTCAGTAAATTTTTATTCCATTAGCCCTTCCAGTCTTCAAAAATTGAATAAGTGTTCGCTGAGCATGTTTAAACGAATTGGTGATCATATTAATTCAGCATGCTTCTGCACATTAAAACAAACTACATCTTCAAATAAGTCCAACTTCTTGTAATAAAGTATTGAAGCAACGACGCTACCACAAAAACCTTGGTTTCTTTTGGATAACCCTTATACATAGTTTTACATTTCCATCAGATCTAAGATTTTTTTTTCCATTACAGAACTCGTATTCTTAGTTATTAAAAATTTGTTTTCCCTTAGTAGGCATTGCTTTGTGTTTTAAAATCTTGAATTCGTCTTGGCTATTGATAACACCAAAAAAAAAAAAATGATAATTTTATTTTCTGCTGCACTTAATTTTTTAATGTATATGGTATGTATGTTAATTTTATTATGTATGTGGATGTATTTGAATGGTGTGCGCGCTCGCTAAAGCATGTATATCATGTTCAACAATGACTTGCAGTTAAGTATGTAATACGCGTTATTTGATTTAAAAATACTATTTATACAGTAATTGACAGAGTTAATTACATAAAATAAGGGGTAAACATTGCGGTAATATTGAATAAAATATATGATAAATATCTCCCATGGCTCACCCGACACTCTCGCATTCTTTTTGACAAAGTCAACTTTTTGCATAGTTCCAGCTCAATTTCATCGATAGCGTTTGAAATGCTGCTTTCATTCAAGAATCTTTCTTTCAGTTTGAACTTAGAATTTAATGAATATCCGAGAAAAAAAGTCGCAAGATGATCTTGGTGGTCAGTTCTTAACTTAACGTTACACGGAGAATGTGCCTCTCTTTTCACAATTGGCAGCGGAGAAAACCGAGCGCCACTTAGTGTTGGAAATGTAAATGCTATAGCGTTGCGCGCTGTTTTATTTTTCTCTTTATTGTAGTGTGGCGTGGAGTTAAAGTGTGTTGTGCCAGTTAGTATTATTATTATGAACTGTATTATTTTTTGTTAATGATGACTGCATCAAAACAGTTCGCATGGCTGCAGTGTGGGAGGGAATGTGAGTACAATAAAACTCTGAGAAGGCATGTTTTTAGTGTACACTGGAATGTTTTCCCGCCTCTTAAAGCCAATATTTCCTCCTTTTCATTGCGAACAGAAACATCTTCCGTGTCTGTTATAAAATCATTAATCTCTTCAGGATATGCTATAGGCTGTTCATAGCGGAGCTGCAATTGACATATGCTATGTATGTGTTTACAAATATTCCATTTAATATTGGTGAGCAAACGAGAAAGATCATTAAGGAAATTTCCACACAAGAGAACTTGAAGTTGCGAAAGAACAGGAGGCGATTGGAATCTTTCGGTGAAGAGGTTTCGATTTTCTTCGCTACCAATCGTGAAAGGAGGCGTGACTTGTACCAAGCACATTCTCCGTGTAACGTTAAGTAATTCTTATTGTAGTTGCACATGAATTTTTGTCGCAGCAACTAATTGTTTTGTGTCCATGCCGTTCAAATGATGCCATAAAAACTGCGATATCTTCTTGCTGTAACGCACATCACCGATGGTCATTACATTTTCGGCATCATGTCAAAGAAGTACGGCCCAGTCACTTCACCGGTTCAAAATTCTCACCAAACTGACTCTAGTTGGGCTTGCATCAGCTTCCAAAATGTTCCATGCCCCAAATGCGATAATTTTGCTTGTTGACAATTGACGTACTCATGAAGGTAGAAATGTGCTTCAGATCTGAAGACGGTTTTCTTTGCAAAAAGGCGTCCATTTATTGATTCTCTAGCATCCATCGACACATACCTGGCACTAAAATAGTAATTTGGCTTCGGATCTCAACAGTTGAATCTTGAATCGATGCAGATTCAATTTTTGATCAAAATCTGCTACATTGTGTTTCTCACAATGTTCAATTTTAGTGACTGAAGGCAAATTTACGGTAGCTACAAGGATATGATAGATATCACGTATAATTGCCCTTTTCATATGATGTACACCGGCATCAAGAAGCACAGTGTTTCTGTACCTTGCCTAGAAGTGTTGTCCGCAGTTGCACAGTAGCTAGACTTACTACTGTGGTCCACTTTGTGTTAAATGTAATAATGCCTTTTATTCAATTCACATGTGCCTAGTTCTGCTTCATATTAACTAAAAGAATAACAAACTAAAAGTTTCACACTATCATTTAATGCATTTGTTATTTCTATTCATCTACGTAGAATGTACTTAATGTAATCAACTTTTTTGCTTTATTATTGGAGACTTAAACATTTTAGATCCAAGATTATTTTGCTTTTCCAGCATTATTTTTAATTATAATTATTGAAGCCTTAATAACGCTGATATTTAGGTAAATACACAAGTAATGAGTATAATTACAAATACTTATTCAGAATATACTTTGACATGGGTCTGAAGACAGTCTGATTACAGTATCAGCTAGTACCTCATATATTAGGAAGTCATTTGCTGCCTTTATATTACTAAACAATTAATTTATTAATTTAAGAAACTTACTATTGAGGTGTCTTTTGGGACAATCCCTTTCTTTTCAAAATGGATGATAATTTTTAGAGTCAAGTTGCCAGAGGCTTTGATAAAGTGAAGCTGATTGTTCTTAACCCTTGTTGCATGATTTTGATTTCCAATTTTGTTGAAAATTTCATGCTCTTATTAGATAGTTTTATAGATTGATTCTTAGTACGCTCTGAATTTTAACTCTTTTTATGCACAAATGAAGATATTCAATCTCTTGACAGGCAGCTCCCAGAAAAACAGAATGGTGATCTCTTTGAGTTCTTTGCACAAATTAAAGTACTTTTAGAGATGGCTAAGCATATACTTCATCATTATTTGTTATATCATTCTTAAATTCTGCCTCCCTATCTCTTGCTTCCCTTCTTCCTTCCTTCCTTCCTTTCTTTCTTTCTTGCTTCTCACAGGACAGAATTCTGAAGAATTGTGTCCTCATTCCTTCTCTTATTTATTTACTTTTCCCAACTCAACATGAAGATTTGTAAGTGTTCAGACTTAAATCTTGTTTAATTATAAGAGACATAGATATTTTGGGGTATTTCATATGACATGATCTTTTTCTTTATGAAATGGATTTAATGAACCCGACAACTTTACTGATTTTGAACAATCTGATTCACAAAGTTTTTTTTTTTGCCCCTAACAAGTAACTAATTAAGTAAAGACTCTGTCATGAAGATAATATAAATCTGTCCATAGCACAGTTTTCTTTGTTTTGCTATCCCAGCCGCAACCTACAAGTAGGCAGCACTTCCAAACATCAAAACATGGAGAAAGATTTGAAGACTTCATAAGACATCAGTCACTCTTTTGCATTGTAATTTACAATTAAAGGAAAATTTCAACAAGTTGGGATAATAGAATTTTTATAAGCAATATTTGAACGAGAAAAAGTACCCAGCATTGTGGAAACAACAAACACTATTCTTGGGTTCTCTGTTTGGAAACATTTATGTATTTGAACAGCTTTTGGATAAAACAACACACACAAAATCAGAAATTACTGATGTTCACTTAGAAACAGCTTATGTGTTACAGCTTTATGTGGAAATAAACTCTGATGCACATGTTAATGACAAGCAATGTCAGATTTTGCATTAACCTTCTAAA